>CM047805.1:131187360-131761760 GCA_026214975.1 Gentiana macrophylla | reverse complement strand
CATGCTTTAAAAGCTGTCCCCAAAAGCGTAAAATCATCCATAAACACCGCCATACACTTATCAATCAAATCAGCAAAAATGGAAAGCAAGCATCTACGAAATGTCGCGGGTGCATTACACAACCGAAAGGCATTCTTGAAATGCAAAGGTGCCATAGGGGCAAGTAAGCGTGGTCTTTTCTTGGTCATTGACATCAATGTGAATATGATAATAACCACTAAATCCATCAAGAAAACAATAAAATGCATGACCCGGCAAGCTTATCTAACTCTTGATCAACAAGCGGGAGTGGGAAATGATCCTTCCTAGTCTTTTCATTCAACATCACGAAAATCAATGTAGACTCGATGACCCGATGAGGCGTCTGCAGAAAAGACTCACCTTGCTCATTTGTTAGCACCGTAATGCCGCCTTCTTCTTAGGTACCACACTGTGTGGGACTCACCCACTCCTTGTCGAGATGGGGTAGATGATGCCCAGCGTCAACATCTTCACCACTTCCTTTCTTACCACTTCCAAGTAAATGCGGGTTTAGTCTCCTTTGCGGTTGGCGCCTCGGTCTCGCCCATCCTCGAGAATGATTTTGTGCTTACATATGTCGGCACTAATCCCTTGATATCCACCATTTTCCATCCAAAAGCTCGTTTCCTCTTCTTCAAGACTTGAACTAGCTTTACTTCGCAAATTTGTTAGTGAAGCGAGATATAATAAGCGGAAGTAAATCACTACCTTCAAGGAAAACATATTTGAGATGTTGAGGAAGCGGTTTCAACTCCAAATCCGTCGGTGGTTCCTCAATGGATGGCTTTGGCATATCCTCTAGCGAACCGAGATCCAGTTTCTTAGTCCAGCTAGCTTCCATGAACTCTCCCGCCTCGAGATGCATGGCATAAACTCGCATCACCCGGCTGTCGGCAGCCACCTTGCATGATTTCATCAAACATTTCTCCAATGGTTCCTTGTGCCCCTGCAAATTCACATTCTCCAAAACACACGGGTGGATGACATCTATCGAAAAACAATCGTTCATCTCATTCTCGGGGTGTTTCATGGTTTTGTACACATTAATCTTGACACTATCTTGACCAACTCTTAAAATTATATCCCCCCTCTTAACGTCTATCAAGGTCTCCCCAGTATTTAGGAAAGGCCGACCTAACAAAAGAGGTGTCTTAGAATCAGAGTCCATATCAAGAACCACGAAATCAACCGGAAACACAAATTTATCAACTTGAACCAACACATCCTCGGCTACTCCTAGCGGTGTCCTAAGCCCGACCTATCCGCCATTTGCAAAGTCATGCCCGTTGGTTCTAATCTCCTAGGCCCAACTTATCATAAAGCGACTTTGGCATCAAACTAAGCGATGCCCCAAATCATAAAGCACATTTTTGAAAAGCAGTCTCTCCTATGGTTATCGGGATAGTAAAGCGCCCTATCTTGAATTTTGGGAGGATTTTATTCTCAAAAATGGCGGAACATTCATAACTCAACTGGACCATCTGTTGCATTTTCTCTTTGCTTGAAAGCATATTCTTTAAAAACTTGAAATATGATGGGATGTTAGCAATGATATCCAACATTGGCATGGTCACTTCAAATTTCCTCAACATTTCTAAAAATTTGGCTTGACTTTGGGTCAAGACCTCCTTTTAGTTGTTTTGGGAGGAAATGGTAAAGTGGTCACGTCAAAAACCGGGAGGAGGGGAATTTTACCTTTACTACCTTTAGGCTGAGTAGTGGCGATGGCTCTTCTTCCTTTACATCAATGATTATCGTATCCGACTTTGGCCTCGACGCTTCTTCCCACTTTCGCTTGTATTCTTCCACTTCCCTTTCCAACCTCGAGATTCTCTCTTTTTCAGCCCTTTTCTCAACATCCTCATAAAAACCTTCTTGCTCACCCAACGGCCCTTTGTAATCACAGAATTTCTCTTTCTCGGAGTTTGGTGTCATCTTCTCAAGTTCTCGACCTTGTTGATCCGTTTCTTTACCGCTCCGGGTGACTACCGCACAAACATCTTTAGATTCCTTGGGGTTCCTCTCCGTGTTACTAGGTAGCCCCGTACTCAAAGGTGGTTGAGATCTATTCTCGGTCAACTGGCCCATCTGAATCTCCAAATTCCGTATGGCCGCTCTCTGTTCAATCACAATCTTATTCAACTGATCAAGCCCTTCTTCCGAAGACTTCCTTTGACTTCCCGGACTACCCCCTTGTTGATTATTGGAGCTGTTTTGCTTATGGGCATTCGGATATTGATAAGTCTCAGAATTTTGATTCCCGGCTTGTTGAGTATTCTGTTGGTTGCTGCCTTGTTGACCTTGCTCTCGACTCCCATTATCTCTATTCTGATTATTGCCCCATTGGCCTTGTCGATTCTGACCCCAACTCTGGTTACCTGAACTTTTATTTTGGCTTTCATAACCTTGGTTGTTGAAGTTTTGATGTTGTCGACCCCAACTACCTTGATTATTCTCTCTCCAACCACCTTGGAAATTCTGAGGGTTCCCTTGCTCTCTATTCTGATTCCAACCTCGGTTGCCTTGGCCTTGACTATTTTGGTTCCACCCTCGGTCCCAATTCCCTTGGCCACCTTGATTTCCTTGGTTCCAATTTTGGCCTTGCTGGTTGTTATTCCATGAATTCCCAAAATTCTGGTTCCTCCCATTATTCCCAGAATTGTTGTGATTCCAGCTTCCTTGGTTGTTGTTGCCCTGATTCCAATTCCCTCCAGAATTATTTCCAATGTAATTCACATCATTCGGTTGCATCTCTTCTTCCATGCCAAGTCCCATTGATGATTCAAAATCTTGATAGTATGGTGGAGCCTGCGAGCTTGGATTATTACCCCACTGATTGTTTGGATTCGCTGGCCCACCAAAACTCTGCTGTTGCCCAAACTGAGGGTTCTTCCCGGGACTTTGTTGACTACTACCACTCGAGCTTCCCACTCCCAATCTGTTGAGTGCGGCTACCAACTCTTCCACCACTGCAACTGGTTGTGGCTGAGACACACTTGCTATAGGTTGTTGAGGAATCGGGGTGGGACCCGGCCGTTGGTGTCTGTCGAGGTAACTGTTGAGGGCAAGTGACTACTCGGATTCGAACAAAAGCGAAGTGAATGATTACCTCCACATAAGCGACAAACTGTAATGCATCTTCCATTTTCTTCACCTTGGTTTGCAGTGCCAACAACTCATTGTGTGTGGTTTGTCTCTTTGTCCAACTGTTCTTCAAATGCCTTGACAGTTTGGTGAGACTCATTCGGGTTGTCCGTCCCTGAACTTGAGACCCATTCATCATCCCTTTCAATTGCATCATTAATATGTTGCATAGCCAACTCGGGATCAATCCTTGTCAAACCCTTTCCACTTGCCGCATCCAAAAGATTTCTATCCGATTTATCCAAGGCTCGATAGATTTTTATGACTTGTTCAACCGTACTCAAATTGTGGGGAGGGCACTTTTTCATCAAAGCTCTGAACCTCTCAACTGTCTCTTTCATAGTCTCTCCTTTTCTCCCACTAAAGTTATGAATTTCACGCTTCAAATCTTCAATCTTTGCCGGAGGAAAATACTTTTTCAGAAAAACATCGGCCACTTCCGCCCAAGTAGATAGGGAGCCATTTGGTAAGGTGTTAAACCATGTTTTTGCAGCCCCTCTCAAAGCAAACTGAAACATCATCAACTTGAGTGCCTCCTCGGTCACTCCATTATACTTCAATGTCGAGATTATTTGTAGGTAATTGTCCAAAAACTCATTAGGATCCTCATTCCTTTGCCCATAGAAAACCGCATTCTCACTGATAAGATTTATAACATTTTGCTTTGGTTCCATGTTGTTAGCATGGGGCGGCGGGAGGTCTGATTGGATTGTGGCGATCCCTTGGTATGGAGTAACCACATAATCTCTCATTGAAACAAACCCTTGATTGGCGGTGGGTCATTACTTTTTCTTTGTTGATTCGCGTTATTCGATTAGCTTGAAGAAAGCGATTACGTGCGCTAATTGTTGAACCAATCAAGAAATAGCTGGCGATTGTCCGACCGGTGCTTGTTGTTGAAGTTGTACATTCCCTTCCAAAGCGGGATCGAACAAATTCCTCCCATCTTTCCTTGCAACCAAAGAAGGATTTCTTTCACGTGGAGGAGGAGTGTTTAGATGGCCCAATCCTCCAACTTGAGATGTATCATCACCATTCAACCTATCTCTTCCATTTGGTCGTCATACTTTCTTCCTCTCGAAGAAGAATCCGAAGCTTCTTGTCCGTCCACGGTGTATGCGAAGCCGAGGCGGGCGATCTTTTCCTCAATTGGCTTGCGTGCTATCAATCTCCGGGTAAAAGGCTCAGAGAGTCCCGAACTCCGGGTCATACTGCTGCAAGTCAAATCAAACAACAAGAAAACAATAAAGAAAGCGACCTAAGCCCAAGCTTTGGTCAACTTTTGTGATATCAAAGCGTTACCAATCGACAGCGGCGCCAACTTGATAAGCGGATTTTCTAGGTCCGTCGATCGATCAAGTAAAAACTTCGAAACCTTAGCAAAATTTACTTTCTAAACGGCGAGTGGACCGGGTCGATTGTAGGATAGTGCTTGAGAGTCGAGGTCGAACCCACAGAGATTGGTTTTGAATACCACAGTTGACTTAGCTTTTCGATTCGAGTCAAGCAGGCAGTGTGAAGTTATACTATTGCGTAAAATAAAAATTACACTACTCGAATTCTAAACAATTAAAAGAGGTATGGCGAACTACGATCCAACAGTTACTTTACCCTTAAGCAGATTACCCGGAGTGTGCCTTACTCTACCTTGCCGTCTAACGATAACTCATAGGACAAACCCCGTATTGGAACTGGACTTGATGACTAGGGCGTCAATCTAGTACACGGGTAGGTGTCAGACTACCTTTCAAGTCCAAAGCTTCTACGGTCACGAAACCCCGTTCCCGCACGTCGCCGCAACATACATTTATGAGCTACGTGTGTGCAACAATGAACAAAGTTGTCAATCTCAGTCAAAGCTATTAAAACAATCAAAACAAGTTTCGTGATGTGGATTATCGATTAGAACGTTAAATTACGCGCTACACTACCTCCCGGTTCATCGATCTAACGGCGTTTCACCCGCCTTCACATAGTTCAACCATACAAGGAATCTAGCTACTCATAATCAAATCTAAACAATAAAAACGGAAGAAAAACATCACAACAACAATAGAATAACAAAAGAACATACTTACTTTACTCAACTTGAAGAAGATGCCAAATGTGCTTACAAAGATCGAATTTTTGTCAAGTGAAAAGTTACGGATCGAAGCTAAAAGTTAGTAGATCAAAGAGGGGATTGAAAGAGGATTCTAATGATATATAACACTTAGTCTAACTCTACAAAAGACGAAGAAAATTGCCCAAAATCTCCAAAACTATCTAATATTATCGCCTTCTTTTTTTCACTGGTCGCTGTGAGAAAATGAGCGGCCTTATATAGAAAAGCCTCTGTCCGTCCGGATGTCCTCAATGTCCGGCGGGTATTTTGATTCTCGAGATGTGTCGGATGGATGCATAGATGTCCGTCCGGATGACATGCTTCTTGTCCGTCGGATGATTCTCTGTCCGTCCGGATGTTGATTACATCCGTCGGACGGGTTCTTCATCAAATTTTTCTCAAAACCGGTGAGTTAGCCGTCGGACACAACACCTTGTCCATCCGGACAGCCATTTGTAGCCACAATCTTCACTTTTCCACCTTCAACCTCCGTGTTTCGCCGGGCACGCGTCTAAACTTCATACTTCTCGTCTTTCAGGCTCTCGAGACACCTAGTCCCGCATCCATATGAAAGCAACACAAAAACGCATAACCCCGCAAACTACGGGTGCTCGGGAAAAACGAGTATAAAATGCTAAAATAAGGTCGAGTTTACGGAAAACCGACAGTCACTCGCCATGCAATAAATCCTCATTTAATACTCAAGATAGGGTCTAAACTCACCCAAAACATGCCAGAAATGTGATAATCGTGGGTTGAACTGTACAGAAATGTACTGTAAAGTTGGTTCCCATCATCCGTCCCTTGCGTCCACATCCGAATCAACAACCTTCCTACCGACAACCTTCCATTCGCATCGTTCTGAAGTATAACATCATAATTTTAACTTTTCCTTGTCAGACCTAACGAGTTTCCACATGTAGTCATGTTTCAATGTGTGGTAACTCATTTTATCCTTCATATCCTCCTTGTCTCTATACTTTTTACCAATAAACAATACATCTGGATTATCGGTCTGAAACGTCCCAGCACGTGGACATGGAGGAATTTGGGACGGGTCCATTCCAGACCCGAAATAAGCACCTCTATGGCGATTAATACTTGACATACTAAATGTGTGACCGAGTGTCGGGGTTACATTGCAAAGGTCTTTGTCAAATAACTCATGAAAGATCCCCCGATATTGAGGCCCGTTTGCATCGGTGCTTGCATCGATGTTTGCATAACCTTCTTTGTTTGGTTCCATCTATGTGGAGATTATGACTAGTCGACCAAAATTATCCCAACATGTCCTGCTTGATCCTTTGGTTCATGCCTCTCCTACCACTAGCTTGTTGCTATACGGTGTGTGGGTCGTTTGATCTAAATTCTGCCGAGAAGTCCCAACTTCATTCATAGATGCACACATTCTAGCCATAGGTTGTTCAACTATAAGGTATACGCAATGGGTGACTAATCATATTTGCAATAAATCCCCAATCGTAGCCACGTTCACTTGACAAGTCAATTACTTGATCACGAAAGTTGTATTCGTTTGGATGACAATTTCATGAGAAGTGAGACTTGTGGAGATGCGTACAACATGCTCACCGGAATTCCGATTATAATAAAGTTCGGGTGTAAAATCCTCAATCCCTCTATCATTTTCTTCAACTATCGGTTGTTCATTTAAGTCAAATGCGTTGTCGTTAATGTCTTCCGAGTCATCATCAAGAATAATAACTTGATTCAGCGTTAACACAAAGATTGACGGTTTCTAGTCTAAGCAGATCATCAATGTACCCTAGCCATGTCTCCTCATCCAAAACATCAATCGGCCCCTTGTATTTTGCGTACAAAAGTTTCATGACCAATGTATTTTTTGATACATCAATTCCTACTTTCCCACACACTTTCTGCTTCACTTCATCCAATGTCATATCTGTTTTTACACGAATCAAATAAAATTTTCCTTTTCTATAACACCATCTGTCGCATCCTTCCTTGTATATCCACTCTCCACCAAATTCAAACTTAACGGACACAATGTTGTTATCTGTGAAAGAATTATAAATTTACATCAGTATACAGTGGAGATATGAAAATAAAATAATATATAAACAATTAATATATAATATGTTTGTATATATGTCATCATATTGTCAGTGTGATACACATATATATGTAATAAGTACAAGTGCATATATGTAATAAGTGTGTGTGTGAGTGTGAGTGTGAGTGTTTTTGCCATGTTAAAATATGATATTTTGTGTAAGTATATGTGAATGAAATAACTATTAATAAATGATGATACTTATACTCACACACACACACACATACACACACATAAATAAATAAATATATATATATATATATATATATATATATATATATATATATATATATATATATATATATACACACACACACACACACACACACATATATATAAATAAATAAATAAATAAATAAAGATATATATATATATATATATATAACCGAAATGTCTTATCATCTTTTTTTTGTTTTTCGGAACATCGTTGTGTTGTGTTGTGTTGTAACGTTAGAGGGGGGTAAGAGAAGAAGAGAGTAGTGTTTTTACCAACGTCATAGAGTACTTGATGATGACGAGGGAGAACGGATGCCGGACGCAGCCGGCAGAACAGAACTTATATTTTCAATCTAAGGGGTGCCTCACTTCCGGCTGAGGATTTACCAGGCTGCTGGAGACAGTAAAAGATGCTCTGTTTGAGCAAACCTAATGAAATTTTCTACGAGCTACCTACCAGGAGCCCCAATACAAAGCTTGGAGATTAGACATGACACAACGGATCAGAAAGAATCGAAAACACCTTAGGGAATGCATGCAATTCTAAGAACCTCATCAGGCCGAGGCGTACCATGAAATTCAATTCGAAATATTCGTTCTTGTATTTTCAAACGACATTAATTTGTCGTTTGTTTCAAATTTTTAAATCACATTCTTGTTACCAATAATTTCAAGGGATGTTCTCATACTTTCACAAAATACGTAATTCAAAAACCATATATTTGAATTGAATTTTCATTTTCCACTACAACAACAACATAATCAACTTTGTACCAAACCAATAAAACACATTCTGCAAACAAGTTTCGTTTATTACTCCAACCGATCACATTGACATCAACCAAAATATATTTGTATCGTTATCCAAATATTTCATCAGAATGTATCAATCAAAATAAAATGTATCATTCACTACCCTAATTATCCAACGAATGTCAATTCCATTATCGAAATATATAATAAAAATTAATCATTTCTCTACCCTGAAAATGCACATACTACACTGCGCTAAAAATCGAAAATTTATAACATTAACAATATTAATAAAAATCGAAAATTCATAACATTAATAAAAACCGAAAATTTATATCATTTATAAAAATCGAAACATTAGCAATCGAAAATGCACATACTACACAACACTAAAAATCGAAAATTTATAACATTAATAAAAATCGAAAATTCATGTGAACAAATAACAATAAAAACAAACACAATAAATAAATTTATTCAAACTTAAGTAAATACTTACCCATTTTGTTTAAAAATACAACTCCGGTGAAATAAAACAACGCAGCTCAAAAGGACAAATATGAAAAAAAAAAAATTGGGTATCAATGGTGAATTTTTGGTGTAGCAATGGTGATTTTTTTGTGTGATGAAACGGTGAAGACAAGAGTAGGTGAAGAGAGTAAATAAGACATTGATAAGGGTTTCAAAATGGATGAAACCCGTCCAAAAAGGGATGAATCCGTCCTAATTTGGACGGTGCGTCCTCTGGTTGGACGGAAAGACTAGGTTATACCGTCCACATTGGGACGGTTTTAGAGCTTTGGACAAAATGGAAGGAACCGTCCAAATGTTGGCCGCACCGTCCAAAAATGGACGGTATTCGCCCCAATATGGACGGTGCATCCAACATTCGGACGGTTTTCGTCCGTTTTGACCATTCAATTTATTTGGACGACATGCATCCAAATTTGGAGGGTTTTGACTGTATTCGAACGATTTCATCCAAATTTAGACGGTATACCTAAAAAAATATCAGACTCTGTCCGATCTAAAAAAAATTATCAGAAGCTAAAAGGGTCTGATTTTCCAATTTCTCAACAATCACAATAGACAGCTTGAATAAGTCAATGTACTGGCGTGAGCCACATAAGTCAATGTGACGTCTATTGTGAGCAACATAAGTCAATGTAGTGACGTATTGGAATGGATCTCCTCCAATTACATACAAGTAATTTATTTCAAAATATGACTACATTTTGTTTTATTAATATTTTTTTTGTTGGGATACGAAAGGCCTAAATACTACGGGGGAGGAGATTTCAAGCCCTGGTCTCCAACACACGGTTCCTCGAAGTAGTATAGTGGCGGCGACTACTAAGGTATGTCACTTACGTCTTATGACTACATTGACTGCTTATTCTGAATTAAATAAATAAAAATAATAACCATGTTACATTTGTAATGGAAACTCAAATAAAGCAATTACTACATCAGACATCTTGGTTTCCTTTCCAACGATAGAAATCTCGATATCGTTTTCTATAACAGTAAATCGATCAAAAAAGAATTTCCTAAAGTATATGAAAAACAAAAACATGGTATCATGCCTGTATTGGAGTTTACACACAGCTTCTACAATTATTGGAGATGATTAAGTGTCCTTGTGGAACTTTTAACAAACACTTTTTCTAGAAGTTAGTTAGTAGTTAGTTATTAAGTAGTTAATAGTTTGACGATCCCAAAAATCGTCTATGTGAAATCTGGGGTTCTTCCTCTAGTGACAACCTATTCAAAGCCTTTAGAACAACGAAAATACAAAGAGGGTGGTTGTGTAATGTTTTAGACTGCACTTGATAGTGATCAAGCTGCCTACGTATCCAATACCGGGATTGGAATCAAGTCTCCGTAATTCCTTAGGGATAGTTTATATAGTGGGGCTTGTGCCCTAGAGTTAACGTGTGGCGTGTCTAAGATGGACACTGATTGACGTGTTCCCTAAGGAAAAAGATTATGTTTAGTTAATCTCCTAGATTTTTGGAGATAATTGTAATATTCAAATATTCATATTAAGTGATAATGATTGGAACCTTTATGACTCGGGATTCTTTCTATAATTATCTGATTTGGAGCGTGTGCAAGGGGCTTGGCCCGAGGGGGGCCTAGGTCGACCTATTAGGTCGGACATGGGTAAGTTGGGATCTAGTATTGGCCGACCTGGGGAGATTACCCGAACTAGCCTAGTTCGGCTACTGGAGTTCTGACCCTTTAGACAATCTCTCTCTCTGTTATTAGTGCTGGGCGGCTAAGGGAGTGCCACGTAGGTGCGTTCAGTTTTTGGCATCGTCATAAGCCCCCCCCAGACCCATCCGTACCTTGTGAGGTCGGTTTGGGTTTGCTAAGATTGCAACTCAGCTCAGTAGGTTTCCAAGTTGCGACTAGAAGCCGCAGTTATGGCCGTCTCGGAATTCGAGGCGTCACTACGGCACGTTTATACTGGAGCAGTTTCCTAGGTTTATTTGGGGGATACAAACCCGTCACATCAAACGTCATTTCGCTCATAGCTACTCTTTTGACTATCATTTCGCAGCAACTTTCTACCACCATTCTCCTCCTTCTTTATTTGCTTCTGCTTTCTTACAGATGTCCGATTTATCTGAAGAGGAACCGCTTACCCGTATGATTGAAGCTATCATCCGGGAGTCCTGGAGGGCCTGTAGTTTTTTAAGAGATCCCTTGGGCTCCTCCTCATCCGATTTCCGTCGCTTCTTCTTCCGGCCCGTCATCCAATACTTTTGACCCTCTTTTCAGGTATAAAATTCAAAAGGCTACTCAAGATATCATGGGGAGTCATGGAATGGTTTCGGTTTTGTCTGAAGGCAGCATGGAGTATATTTTTCGTGAGCATAGGATAAACTCGGAAGAATTTATCCCTCTGCTCCCGGCAGATCCTTGTCCGTTTGCATCCCGTCCTCCCGAAGGGTACTTTGCTATTTATAAGCCCAGTTAAAGGCGGGATTAAGGTTTACGTTATGCCCCGCTTTCGTGTATGTGCTGCGACACTATGGCTTAGGCGTGGATCAGATAGCTCTTTCCGGAGTCGGGACGGTGGTAGGTTTTGTCGTGTTGTGTCGAGCGATCGGAGTGCGATTCTCGGTGGGTCTCTTCCGGGTTTTTTATCGCATAGCGCAGAGCCCGGGGTTGAAATGATGGTATTGATGACGGTTAAAATAGTCTATCTTACGGCATCAACATTCTATCCATTATAAGCTAAAAATAGTTGTTTCGACCTATAAATATGAACCATTTAGGTTGAATATCATATGTCGGGTTCGTGAGTCGAGAAATCTGCACTTAGCGTTTAATTTCCCTATTTCGATATTATTTCGTGCATTATTTGATTATTTTTAGGATACGAAATATATCAATGAGCATTGTGGACGAATCTGGAGTGGACTGAACGAAAGGATTGGGCCTAGGGTATTCCAAAACATTCCAAGCTAAGTCGGCAGAGAAAAAAGGACAAAATTACCATCGGTTTACCGAGGTGTGTTGCCGGTTTACCGAAGTTCTAGAATCTTCAGAAACGCGTTTTCTTGGATGAGGGGTAGAGATAGGTGTTTCTAAGTCGGTTTATGTATCTATAAATAAGAGGCTTCGCCTCAGAATTCAATGTACCACACAACTATTACAATTACTATGCAATAAAAGTTCTTTGTTCTTTATTTTATTATTTTATGAGTTCTGGTCGGAGAGACGACGGAGTCGCCGCCTAGGGAGAGATCCGAGGGAGATCTACGCTCATCTTCGAGGGTATGATTTTCTGTCTTTTCCAAGATATAGATCTATCGTTGTTCTATTCGACTAGTATGTTTTAATTGCCTATTTAGTTTAATTATGTAGTAGTTAGTTTATTTTACCTCATGTGATATATATATAATTCGTTGGTGAAGAAATCATGTTATAGTGATTGCGTTCTTCAGATCTGCGACGGTCTATATCGCTAGATCTAATTACCTAGTAAATTACTAATTCATGATAATCGGCGCCAGCTATGTTGATCGTTATATTTAATTTACATGTTAATAGCCTGATCAACTATTTGCAGGTCTTCGTAAATTAGCATGAAATACGAATAGTGAAGTGTTAGTTTGGACATTATCTTGATGGACCCTAGGAACGTGCTGATCAATGTCGACAGCTGTCTCTGCGGGTGTGCGGTATGAGTTGCGCTCAATATCGACAGCTCTAGTTCTTTATGCGTATGGGCTATTACGGGCCAATTAAGGAGTGTAGCTTGCGTATAGATTATCTACTACCATGGTCGGAGTAGATAGGGTTATGAGTTGTACCCGTAGATGAACAATGAATTAAAATTCACCAACGGGGAGGACTATTGCATGTGTGTGGGGGGGGGGGGAATAACTAATTACTCATTCTTGAACTAATGCATTAGAAACTCTTGTTTACATCCGTGTGAGCTAGTGTAATATTGTTAGTGTGTGAGACCAAATTCACTACCATCTATATTATAGTTGGTCATAGACCGTTAATTGTGACAAGGTCGATCTTGATAATTCGACGTTCTTGCGAGTCTCTATGGGATCGACCTTGACTCCCCAGTACTCTACTACGATAGACCTAGTCCTATTGCTAATAAGTGCTTTGCACGCGATCAAGATTTTCTGGCGCCGTTGCCGGGGACTCGTGTCAAGAATACTTTTTATTTAAGATTGAGTTTCTGTATATATTCGAGTCTGTTTAATTGAGTCTGTTTTATAGTCTTTTTATAAGAGTCAGTTCTGTTAAAATCAGAGAAAAATTTCATCTAGTTTACCGAGGGTATACCGTGGTAAATCGAGGGTCTCAGTTTCGAACGTCAAGTCCGTGGTCTGGGTCTGTATTTTTGAGTCTTCCAGGCGTGTGTAACAGCCGCCAAGGCAAGTCACTAACTTTTTGTTTTCTTTTTCTGTCTTATAGTACGCTACACGAAGTTCAGCAGCCAACTCAAGAGATTCATACCTGAGATCGAAAAGTTTGCTAGACAAAAGAGAAAGGAAACTCAAGAGAAATCTGTTAGGCTGGCGGACGACGTGATTTCACACAAAGGAGATCACAGTGAGAGGGAAGAGGAAATTCCACCTTTGGAGGATACAGAAATCAAATGGCAGAACAGACAAAATGTACAAAACGGAGCAGGAGTTGTGGTACAAGCAGATAGGAGAACTCTTCAGAGTTATGCAATGCCGACGATTGAGCAATTCGTACCAGCAATTGTTCAGCCAGAGAATGCAGCTGAGGTATTTCACCCGAAACCGAATGTGATACTTGTGGTGACTAATTACACTACCTTCCATGGAGTACCGAACGAAGATCCTAGTGTACACGTCAGAGATAGTCAGCACAGTCAAACCAGCAGGAGTACCTGAAGATAACATCAAGCTAAAGTTATTTATGTTCACTCTGAAGGACAAAGCAAAGATATGGTTATTGTCTCTAGCACCAGGATCGATCCAAACTTGGACAGATCTAATGCAAAAATTTATGAAGAAGTACTGCCCACCTAGGAAGTCACTAAAGATGAGACAAGACATTATGAATTTCAAGCAGAAACCCACTGAAACGTTTGAAGAAGTTTGGGAAATATTTAAGGAAGCACAGGGGAGATGCCCTCACCATGACATCACTTTGCTCGTACGGATGCATAATTTCTGTCATGGATTGCGGCCAAGTGAGCAGATGTGAGTAGATGCATCGAGCAACGGATGTTTTGCGTTTCTATCACCTGAAGAAGCTGAAGAAAAACTGGAGCAGATCGCACTTACAAGTCAATAGGGAACACATCAAATTGAGACCGCCAAGGTAGCTGAAGGCGTATTTGGGGAAGATACTTCTTAAAAGATCTTATACCAGCTAATGGCGATGAATGAGAAGATAGATGGCATGCAAGATCGCATTGCCAAGATTGAGAAAGTAACGGATATCGAAGCAACCAACACTAAAGATGTAAACTATATAGGGAGGCAAGGAAATCCTTATGGGGGCGGATATCGCCTCGGTTCTCATGACCACCCTGGTTTAGATTAAGTGACCCAACTGGGGGTTTTCGACAAAGTGATTCTAACGGTGGAGATAGACCAAGACAAACTGGTGGGTTCATGCCTCAATTCAACAAGTCAGGTGGTTGGGAAGCAGCCATGGATAAAATGAGCTCAATTGTGACCGACACTGTCAATCAAGTTACAAAATCCATGACTGAGCTGAATACAAACTTCACCACATACTGTCAAAAGAATGATATAAGACTGACCAATCAGGAAGCCTTAGTGCACAATCTGTCACACCAAGTGGGGCAGATCGCCGAACAAGTGTCAGCCCGTCCTCCGGGAGGATTGCCAAGTAATACTGAAAGAATCCAAAGGACGTGAATGCAATCATGACTAGAAGCGGAAATGAACTGCCTGGGCAAGTTATACCAACTATCCAGGAAGAATCAGAATGCAGTTAGCAGCAAAACGCAGCAGAATCAGGAGAAAAAGATGGGCCGGTAAACCGGGACACCACTCCGGTAAACCGGGAGTCTGAAAAAATCCGACAGACAATCAGGCAGAGCAGCAGTAGTCAGCAGGTAAGTCTTCACGAAATGTAACTATTAATCCTGCTACTTTACCTTATCCCTCTAGGAAATATAAACCGAATAATGATGATGCTTGTGATAAAAAATTTATAAAGATGTTGAAGAAGATGCAAGTTAATATATCTTTGGTAGAAACTCTGGCCGGAATGCCAGAATACGCAAATTCTTGAAAAAAGCAATCTCTACCAAAAGAAAATTGTTAGACCTTGAGACTATTTGCCTTAACGAGGAATGCTCGACAGTTTTACAACGCAAACTGCCTTCTAAGTGTAAAGATCATGGGAACTTCCTCATACCTTGCACAATTGGAGGTGTATGCCTAAATAAAGAACTGTGTGATCTTGGAGCTAGTGTCAAGATAATGCCACTCTCCATCTTTCATAAGTTAGGCATGAAATAGTTGAATGAAACATCTATAACCCTTCAATTAGCGGATAGGTCTATAAAGCAACCTTGTGGAGTGGTGGAGGATGTTTTGGTAAAAGTAGATACGTTTGTATTCCCTGTAGACTTTGTAGTGCTGGACATGGAGGCTAACCACGATGTTCCCTTGATCTTAGGAAGACCTTTCCTAGCGACGAGTAAGACATTGATAGATGTTCATAAGGGTGAACTGATTCTGAGAGTGAATGAGGACAAAGTAGTGTTCAATGTGATGAATTCAATGAGATATGCACAAGATGAAGGAGAAGCATGCTACATGCTAGATGCCATAGACGAGCTTGTTTTGGAACTATATCAGCAAGTGGCACTAGATCTTGAGGTAGCAGAGACTTTACTCTTGAAGGAAGAAAGAAGTTATGAGGAAACCTGGCCTGGGTGCATCGAAGGTCCAGTACGAGAAGTAGAGCCTATATCTTCTGTGGATTTAGGTGGAACCATTCATAGACCTTCGTGGCACAAGTTCTTTGACTGGTAAGCTGTTAAGGCCATCGCTAGAGGATCCACCAAGGAACTTAACGTTGAAACATTTGCCATCTTATCTGAAGTACGTATGATCGTGTGCAAAGCACTTACTAGCAATAGGACTAGGTCTATCGTAGTAGAGTACTGGCGAGTCAAGGTCGATCCCACTGAGACTCGTAAGAACGTCTAATTATCATGATTGAGCTTGTCATGATAATGGTCTACGACCAACTATAACATAGACAGTAGTAAAATTGTTAACAATCAACTAGCAAGATTATGGAAGTTCAACGGAGCAACAAGAGTTTCTAATATATTAGTTCAATTATGAGTAATTAGTTATTTCCCCCACTCATGCAACAGTCCTCCCCATTGGTGAATTTATTCATTGTTCAGCTACGGGTACAACTCCTAACCCTATCTACTCCGACAATGGTTGTAGACAATCTATACGCAAGCTACCCTCCTTAATTGGTCCGTAATAGCCCATACGCATAAAGAACTAGAGCTATCGATATTGAGCGCTAACTCATACCGCAAACCCGCCTAGACAGCTATCGCATTGATCAGCACGTTCCTAGGGTCCATTCTAGATAATGTCCAAACATAGCACTTCACTATTTGTATTTCATGCTAGTTTACGATGACATGTAAATAGTTGATCAGGCTACTAACATGTAAATTAAATCTATCAATCAACGTAGTTGGCGCCGATTATCATGAATTAGTAATTTCCTAGGTATTCTGATCTAGCGATATAGACCGTCGCAGATCTGAAGAACGCAATCGCTATTTCATGATTTCTTCACCAACGAATCAGATCTATAACACATGGGCCAAAATAAACTAACTACTACATAATTAAACTAAATAAGCAATTAAAACATACTAGTCGAATAGAACAACATTATATCTACATCTTGGAAAAGACAGAAGATCATACCCTCAAAGATGAGCGTAGATCTCCCTTAGATCTCTCCCTAGGTAGCGACTCCGTCGTCTCTCTGAACAGAACTCATAAAATAAATAAAATAAAGAACAAAGAACTTTTATTGCATAATATTTGTCTTGGAAATTGTACACTTGTGTTCTGAGAAGAAGCCTCTTATTTATAGCTATCTAAACCGACTTAGAAACATCTAGTTCTACCCTTCGTCCAAGAACACGCATTTTGGAAGGATCTGGGCTCTCGGTAAGTCGGCACCGCCTCCCGGGTTACCGAGGGTATTTTCGTCCTTTTTCTTCAGCTGACTTAACTTGGAATATTCTGGAATACCCTAGGCCTATTCCTTTCATTCAGTCCACTCCAGATTCATCCATGATGCTCAGCCCAATATTTCGTATCCTGAAAATCAACAAATAATGCACGAAATAATATCGAAACATGGAAAATAACGCTATGTGCAGATTTCTCGACTCACGAACCCGACATATGCTATTCAACTCAAATGGTTCATATTTATAGGCCGAAACAACTATTTTTAGCTCATAATGGATAGAATGTTGATGCCGTAGGATAGACTATTTTAACCGTCATCAACTACCCCCCACTAGCCTTTTGCCCGTCCGCGAGCAGAGTATCAAGACG
The DNA here is from genome assembly GCA_026214975.1 of Gentiana macrophylla. Classification (NCBI taxonomy): domain Eukaryota; kingdom Viridiplantae; phylum Streptophyta; class Magnoliopsida; order Gentianales; family Gentianaceae; genus Gentiana; species Gentiana macrophylla. The sequence goes on along the minus strand of CM047805.1, from coordinate 131,744,323 downwards.
GAATGTACCTCCAAGATCAATCCCCATTAACTACCACATATTCAATCAAGATTTCTGGTAGAAACATACATCAAGCCACAATCCATAAGCTTACCATTAATCACTACTTACCACGCATCAATGTGTCGTGCGATGAATCAGTCGTGATAGTGCGTTCGTGAGAAGAATCAAGTTGTATTAACCACACAATCTTAACTTACCTGCACATACACTCGCTCATCTTGCCTTCAGACTTGGTTACACAACATGGTACCTTAATTGGGTCGGGCGGACTCGGGGACTGAGCATCCCTCTTAAGTCCTTGTTTGTTTCTTTTTATGCGAGGGCCGTGCCCTTTTTACACGAGTTCGCTTCCCTCACTGGATTTATTGCATATAATTTTCTTTTTTTTCTTCTTTTTTTCGTTTTTCTTTCTATTGGTCCCATGAAAAGGCTTTGGTTAAGTTTAGAGGGGGGGGGGGGGGTGAATAAACTTAACACTTAAAACTTTTGGAGTTAACAAACTCAAGAACTTCAACAACACTTGATTGCTCTGATTGACTGCTCGAGAGTCACACGACTATTGACTTTCTTGAATTTGTTGCAAATGAATATATTTAAATTAAGCCTTATTACTTGTTGTTAAAATATGATACCAAGTATTAGATACTCAGTAGTGTAAGTGTGTGATTCAGTTGCTAGTTCAGTAGGTTGATGTGCAAAATGTACCAAATGCAGAAAGTAAGTAGGCAATTTTTATAGTGGTTCCAGGTGGTGTACTCCTGTCAGTCCACTCTTCTCATGTGATGTTGGAGGTAATTCACTAGAGATCTTTGAGGTAGCAGTTACAAAAATCCCTAAGTTGCTTGTCCTTCACCAATAACTATGGCTTCACAAACTGAACACTTGGAACAGGTAGGATTGCTGCTCCAAAGTCTTCCATTGGTCCTTGAAGGGTAGGATTGCCTCTTCACCAGCTCCACCACAAACTATTGTCCTTGACACCCAAAGATGCTTCACTGTCTTCAGCAGATTTCTTATAAAAGAAAGTTTGAATCAAGAAGTGATTCAGCTTTCAGCAGCTTGATCAGGATGATATGATCAGCAGCTTGAAGTCTTCAAGTGTGTAAACTTGATGTAGATTGATAACAGATTACACTTGAAGAGTTTGACTATATCAGTAGCTTTATGTTCAGTAGGGTCAGCATGGTGTTTTCTTGATAAGAATCTGAAGCTCAAGATTATCTGTTGTTTTTCCTCAATTTTCATCATCTGTATCTGAATTAGGAGTCCTCTATTTATAGGTGAGAATCCTTGTGACTTATGTTTGAAATTCAAACATAGCCGTTTCAGATTTGTCCCATCTTGACTTGCTTTATGTCCCTGTTCATAGTACTGACACTGTCAGATTGCTTTTTGACAGTTTTCACATTGTTCACCCTTTGACTTGTATCCATTGGATAAACCTCTGTTTCTTTCCAACATCCCTTTAATCTTAGCCATTGATTTGTTGATAAAATCAAGAGTTGTTATCTGTAATTTTCCTTGTAATCTTCCAATGTAACCTTCGATTAAATCAAAATATATGTTCAATGAGTTCTGTGGATCGTAAGTCTCACAAATACATGTAAGTCGGTGATTCAAAGTTTCTTTGTGTTTATAAAACACTGCAACTGACTTCTCTTATATCTAACTTTTTATTCTGAAGTTAGATTACACCATTTAAATATAACTAAGTTCCAATCACCACTTAACTTATGGAACTTAGACCTTGTATATTAAGGTATATGCAATCGATTTAGGTCATCAGACTTCCCTAAAATCGATTCCATATCCTTGACTTTAAATACTAAGTTTGATCCCTTAGCCTTCAATAATCGAGTTTGAGCCTCTCACTTTCGGTCTTGGTGAGGTTCCTAAACTAGTCTCACTGACTCGTGTACCCTCTTGATCTAGACTGATCTGTTGATGAAAGTCGGTGACCTTTTACCAAGTGCTTGTTTGATCAAACCTATACAAGATCAAACTCTAATAAGCCTATACATTTGATCTAGACATCTTTTTGCCTTTGCTCTATAACAGCTAATCTGGCACTCATCACTAAAACTTAAAATAAGTCCAACAATTTCCCCATTTTTGGTGATGATGCTAATACCCTCCTTACAGCAAAGCAAAAAGAGTAAAAACAAAAACAGAACAAATTCAGTCATTTCTCATTATAATCATATTTGTTCAAAAAGTATTACAGTCTAGATTCAGCAAAAAATAAAGCAGATGTAAGTATGCTGATCTAGTTCCTTCTTTCTCTTTCTTGCCTCTCCTTCTCTTGCTGCTCATGATATTCCCTTATATCTCTTACCATTTCTCTCATCCACTGATTTTCAATAAGGGAAAAATCAATATGGGGATTCACTTCCTTCCACCATTTCCATGCCTCAGGTAGAGTAAGGTTGATTTGGTGTACTCTAAAACCCAACCGCATGTATAACTGTTTAAACTCATCAAGTGAATCTCTAGGTGATGTAGTAGGTAGACTCATTCCACCTCTACCACCTATTCCACCTCTGTGAGAAGATCTCAAAGCTTTAACTCTTGCTTCCCAAAACCTAAGCCCCAAAAAGGAATTGAGTCCCTCATGGAAGCCCTTGTCATGGTAAGGTCTTCTCTTGTTGTAGTAAAGCTTTTTATACTCTTTGAAAAGATCATCAGTAAGTGGAAGTCTGCTAGGTGCAGGTTCTCTGTATGCATTGGTGTCAGCTTCCCATCTCTTCTGTGCAAAAATTCTAGCAGCCGCTTTTGCTACTGCTGTTTGGCTCTCTTCCCCCTTATTGACATCATCAACAAAACAGGACAGCAGGCCATGAACACTCTCCTGTGTGATCACTAGATTATTCAGTTGACCCTCCATTATCTCTGTACTAGTATCAACTGCAGCGATCCTTTCTTGCATTGTCTGCTCCAGTAGATTGATCCTCTCAGTAAACATAGGATCCAATCCAGCAGGGTGAAGTGTTCCAGCAGGCTCAGCCTCAACAGGCTTGGGTGCCTCAGCAAGTTTATCCAGTTTCTGGTGAATAGATTCAAATTGGTCTTTCAGAAACTTCTCCTTCATTGTATTGCCTTGTCTAATCCCCTTTACATCTAGAGCAAGGTCAGCAAAAGCATACTGAGTGGAGGTAATATTGGAAGCAACTATTTCAGTGGTTCTCCCTCTATTTTCCACTAGATTCATCAAATCTTCAAACCTTTGCTCTTGCCTATCAAGTTGAGTCATTAATCTTGTGATGTCATTTCTGACTACCCTCAACTCATCCACAACCTGTGCTGGTACTCCACCAGCCATTCCTCCAGCCATATGTCCAGCAGCTTCATCAGCAGGCTCTTCAACATTGTATTGTGCCCTTTGTCTGCTGACAACCATGGCTCTACTCATGTCCTTCCAGCAGGGGCAGGTCCTTGAAATTCTTCCAGAATTGGATCTAGGGCAGGCTCCTCAAAAATTGGTAAAATGCATGTTGAGGTTCAGCATCTATAGGTTCTTCCTCAGGCACTTGAAACTCCTCATCACTGTAGTCATAGTCCAGGAGCTGTTCATCCTCATCAATAACAACAGTCTGCTGACTATCCTTGCCCTCAGTGACCTTTCCTCCATTAGGCTCTACTACAACAGCCTGTTCTTCAATAACAGCAGGGGTTTCCTCCAAACCCATATCTAGTTCCAACCTTTTTCCAGTCTTTGTTTGAACCTCAAGAACCTTTGTACCACTGCTTCAACCTTTGTTCGGTGTTGTCTCGATCCTCAAGAACTCGAACCTCCTCAACAGGTAATGGTGATCCCTCAAATCCCATCATCATGTCCAATCTCTGTGCTATCACTATTTGTTCCTCAGTGATCAACACTCTCTGTGTAAGAATTGCAGGGAATTCAGCCATATTTTCTTTTTGAAACCCTCTAACATTAGCAATCTTGCGTAGAGTATTAGCAGTTTTGAATAGAGTGTCCTGAGTATCAATCCATTCTTGATATTAAGCTGAATCCTCAGAACTGATATCAAGCTCACTATGATCAGTAACCTTCTCCTCATCCAAATCTACAGTCTGCTGATCATCAGTATGTTCAGCAGATTCTTCCACAAAGAAAGTATTTGATATACCAACCAGCCTGTTGCCTCCAAGATTTATCCCATCATTTATTAACGCTTCCAGACCATCTATGGTTAAATCTTCCAAATCTTCATCCATTTGTTCAGCCTACTGGCCCTTAGCAGACTTGCTAGCATCAGTGGACTGCTCTACTCTTGGTTCATTTAACAATGCAGTACCACTGGTCTCTCCTTGATGTGGGGGATGACCATCATCGGAGTCAGATGATGATGAGTCATCACTATCTGATCCATCTCTAGGATCCCTGAATTTGATACATTCTTCCTTTCCTTGTTCATCAATGAGTTCCATCAGTCTCATTTCTAGCAAAGAAGTATCAACCAGATCAAGTAGGTTTTCTACTCCTAACTTTCCAAAAGACCACTCTCAAAAAATCATCATTGGCTCAAGTGGTGATTTTTGTCTTTTGTAAAAACCAAACTTCCATTGAAAATAATCAGCCACCAGCTGGAGCTTAGGATCAACATACCCTTCTTTCTTCTTTTTCTCCTTCCTTTCAAAGGGCATAGTTGGCTTTATATGAGCTGTGTGTCCACTTTGCTGACCTCCAAAGGTCTCAACAAGTAGATCTAAAGTTTCTTCAACAAATGCATTAAGGTCAGTAGGTTGCTCAGATTGTACATTAGTTCCTACCACCTCCATCTGTTCCACACTGGGTTCCCCCTGACTTACATGCTCATTGTTCACGGATTTTATTAACAAGTAATAAATTTATAAATCCGATATACCTCAAGTGCAAGGGTCGTAGTAAGAGGTTAATACCGGGTCGATCTTACGGGGAACTAACGATTGGTAATCCTAGTCTTTGTTTAACTAATTATGTCACGAAAACTAACCTAAACAGATACGAAAACAGTAAATAATTCACAAGGAAGATAACAATAACGTAAACTGGACAGAAGATCAATGACCTAAAGCCAGGAGAGATAGTTTCGAACCAATTTAAACTAAACTAAACCTAGTATGCAATAAAAAGATTTAATTAAACTAAACAATTCAAGTTCTAAGGGATTATTCAAATTATAACGAGCAAACGAGCAATTGATCCACCTATCCTATCAACATTCAATTCCAATTCAGATTATTTCGTGATTTCTAACCAAGTTGTGATTCATCTCATCTAAAGTACGAACCCTAATTTCTTAGATAGTTCATCTATTAATCTCTATCTTTCGATCTAAGATTAACGCTTCTTCTAACCAAAGATGTAAACCTTAACGTTTTTAATCTAGAAATCTAACCTATTAACTCTCGTTATATAGATCAAATAACTATTCTCTTATCATGGTGATCTAACGTTTAGATGATTTTCATCAAATAAAACAATCAACAAGCAACGATCTTTCGATATGAAATTGCATAAATAACAATAAGCATGATAAAAGAAACAACTTATATTAAAAAACTCACAAAATAATCAAGAACGGAACTGAATTGTTGAGTCGGACGGCTTCACAACGCTCGTTCAAGGCTTTTAGCCTCTAAGCATCCTCTTGAAACTTGGAATTGTTTGAATAAAAGTGCATAAAAGTATCTAAAGAAAAATTGTTTGTAAACTAAGGAAAAACACAGCTGAGCCGCCCCTAGGGTTTAGGGTTCGAGTATATGAGTAATTGGTATCATTTGGGTTGAGAAACTGCCGCCTATATATAGATTTTCAAGTCGGTTTAGCTAAGTCGGCTACTGGACGCCCGTCTGAATGGTTGAACGCCCGTCCAGCTTGTGTAAATTTCTTCGAGTCGGGCCGAGCCATGATCAGACGCCCGTCCTTCTTTAAATTGGACGCTCGTCCAGCAATTTCATCCAAACTCTGAATTAAAAATATCAGCACGGACGCTCGTCCACTTGACCAAACGCCCGTCCACTCTGGACGCTGGTTCAAGCTTCTGGACGCCAGTCCAGAATCGACCTCATCTTGATTTCTTCATCTTTATCTCTTTTATCATCAATGAAATTCGACTCTTATCTCTTTTTGATCATTATTTGAGCATCAAACATGTACCTATAACACATCAAAACATCGCAAAATGTAATATCATCCAAATAATCATAAAATCACAATTAAAACACCAAAATCAACCAGTTTTGCGATTAACTCATTTAAAATACCATTTACTCAATACTTCCGTTAAACACTCGTTTCTTATGCAAATTTATGCAAATATGAGGGAAATTATCATAAAATATAACGTTATAAATCGTATAAATTCACCCTTAACAACTCCCCCACACTTAGCTTTTGCTCGTCCCGAGCAAAACAAAACGAAAGCCAAGGTTCGAGACAAAAAACAGACATCTCAGCAAATATAACACATATTCAATAACTTAGAGGTTCACCCCGGTGTGTGTGCAAAGCCATAACAAACTTCCACTAAGTCCAAACTTGAGAAACTCAAAGCAAAACTAGCTAATACCCCCTCGTAGACTAGCAACAAATGACACTCATAAGATGTACCCTACAAACATGAAATATCCCGAAAAGAATGATCGAATATATCTAGGGCCTTTCTGAAATACTCAGAGGATAATCCCTACAACATATCTATCAGTTTCTACTGGGGATAAGATAGACGATAACTTAGTCTTATATCCATTTCATACCACTTCATTAGTTGATTTAACTATTTTCACATTTAAATGCACATCATAATGAGCTCTTGCCCTGTCATAGCAGAATAGGATATTCGAGATATATCCTACCTTACTCCAATCATAAGGCAGCTTCTTCTGACTGTCGTGAGCTTTTGGTCATCATAGTGGTATAAGACATTCGAGATATGACCTACCGCACTCAAATCATCGAGCAGCTTTCGACACACACAACTTATTCATCATATTTGTTTTTGAACATACTTTTTAAAGAACAATAGTTACGTTTCACTTATCACATTCAGGCTTCGGTATATTCACGATACTTCCTACTCTAATTCCAACTACGCACATATTACAATTTCCATGACATGAGCACTAAGCTTAACGGGTCGATAACTAATCAAACATCATCGGTTTAAATGAGTATAGTTTCCTAAGTTCAGCTCGTCATCGAAGAGGCTTACGTGAAAAGAATTCGAGTAAAGGCTTATCTAACAAAGGTCTATACAAAAATACTAGTCAACCAGCACAAGTACAGGAATATAACAAGTAAGCAAGCCAAAATAAAATCATGCTCAGGACAATTTCAACAAAAAATTTCAAAATTTGTTGAATTTTTGGAAGAATGGTGGTAAGCATAATAAATTAAACACATTGTAGGTACAACCAATCCCTCCCCCACACTTAAATAAAAACATGTCCTCATGTTGTGTGTAATAAGAAAACTTAGCTGATTGTAGTTCAAAGTGGCAGTGCGGAAGTGGTCGCGAGTCGATCGAAACGCTTGAAGAAATCGATGAGATCGTGGACCATCCACCGGAAAACTGATATTGTCTAAACGCTCACAATTTCTATCGCAAATATCCTGCACACTTGAAAAACAAAACAAAACGTACCTCAGGGGATAGGGGCACAAAAAAGGGAATATAACATGTCGCAACAGAAAAATTTGATAACAAGATATATAGCACATGATATAATCGCCAGCACGAAAAAAAAATCACCCACACACGCTTAAAACACAGAACATCTAAGCGTTAATTATAACCACAGAGGTTTACAAAACAAATATGGTCCAACATGTGCATACAGAATACCAAACTCCAACTGAAAGTGCAAATGCGTCTTACAAGATTCATAAAAAAAAAAGCAACGGAAAACCGACAGTAGCTTCAACTAAAGCACAGATGAATCAAAAACGCAAGAGCTTCCGCTCATGCAAGTTACTCCGCCATAGAAACCGACTCCAAAACCTAGACGACACAAGACAAAACTAGCCCCTTATTCAACAAAAACAAAATAATCCAAAATAATAAAAAAACTATTCTTATTATTGGGTTGCCTCCCAACAAGCGCCTTTCTTTAGTGTCTTTGGCTGAGACACACGTACTATTCACTGGATCGTGCCACTTAATCTTCCTTCCGGCCACTACTTCGTGTAAGCTCGGTCATTAGTGTGGCTACTGAAACAACATCTCACACATGGGGTGTGGGTTCTTTACCACTTTCCAAACATTCTTAATTTTCCCATTGCGCACTTCTTCTTCTTCAATCTTCTCTTTAATCGTGCCTCCCGTTTAAACTCTTCCATATCCCAACTACCAGCGTAACTTCCTCATCGACCACCGCCCGTCATTCTCGTAAAACAAATCGGGCTAAAACTCGTCAAACTCATTGACTTCGTGGAGTACCACACCCGAGGATGTCGAGGAAGTGAACAATCAAAGGCTTCTCTTTGGGTTGACCGATATAATGCTTACACCTTTGACCATTCACTCTGAACGGCTGGTCACCATAACCTCGTAGTTCTAGGACACCTCCAGGGATGACTTGGAGAATTTCAAAGGGACCGGACCATCGTGTCCTCAGCTTACCAGGGAACAGATGTAACCTGGAATTGTACAATAAAACCTGTTCCCCTACTTGAAATTCTCGCTTCTTAATCTTGGCATCGTGAAGGAGTTTTGTCTTTTCCTTACTTATCCTGGCACTTTCGTAGGCCTGAAGTCTAAATTCGTCCAACTCATGCAACTGTTGCAATCGATGCTTTCCACAAGATTGGGTATCGAAGTTTAAAAACTTCGTGGCAAAATACGCTCTATGCTCTAACTCGATTGACAAGTGGCATGGTTTACCATAAACCATTTGATAGGGTGATGTACCCATGGGGTCTTATAGGCGATTCGATATGCCCACAAGACATCATCCAACTTTAGACTCATCTTTTCTATGATCGTTAATCTTTTTTCTGCAGGATCTTCTTTAAACTTTGATTGCTTCTTTCAACCTGACCACTAGTCATGGGATGATATGGTGTGCCAATTTTGTGCCGGACACCATATTTCTCAAGAACTTTTTCTAGTGGCCGGTTGCAGAAGTGCGTTCCCTCATCACTGATTAAGGCGCGGGGACATCCAAATCTCACGAAAATATTTTTCTTCAGGAACTTCATGACCGTTTTATGATCATTGTGAGACGTGGCTTGAGCCTCCACCCATTTCGATACGTAATCTACGTAGACTAAGATGTATTTATTTCCACAAGATGATGGAAATGGTCCCATAAAATCGATACCCCATACATCAAAGACTTCGCATTCTAGGATGGGTTTCAATGGCATGTCGAAACGCCTTGTTAAAGTTCCGGTTCTTTGACACCTATCACAAGCTTTACAGAAAGCTTCTGTATCTTTGAAGATCGTGGGCCAATAGAAGCCGGATTGAAAGATCTTAGCAACGGTTTTCCAAGGACCAAAGTGACCGCCAGTGGGTCCACTGTGGCATTGCTCAATAATATCACGTTGCTAGGATTCTGGAACACATCTTCTCAGCAAACCATCTTTACAAATCTTGAAGAGGTAAGGTTCGTCCCAAACGTATGTCTTCATATCCGAGAAGAATTATTTCTTCTTCTCCTGATATGAAAATTTCGGATTTAAGTACTGGGAATGTAAGAAGTTGACGATAGAAGCATACCAAGGAATATCTTGTCTAGATGCATAACATTCTGGAGAGGAAGGTAAAGGTCTATCCCTTCAGGTTCTTCCTCTTCTTCATCCTTCATTCTAGACATATGATTATCTACTTCGTTTCTACCTTCCTTATCAGTCAGGAGATCAGCCTCCCGACTTCCACTAAATTCTTTATTTCTCAGGGGATCAGCCACCTGAGTACTCTCATCCAAAACAGGGAAACCACTAAGTTGAGTGTCGGACCTTACATTCATAGCACTAGCCTCTTCTCCACCATTGTATGTGGATGCATAGTTAGATTGAAGTGGATTCTCATAACTTGCATCATAATTGCTATTAGTATTCCTTTGGTGGGGCGAATTACCTCCACTGCACTGAGCCTCATAATGGTTTCCACCACAATACGAACATTTCACTTGAACGTTATTAAATCCATGTCCATAAGAATTCTCATCAGTTGAGGGTATACAAGCATCAGATCCAAAGACAGATGAATCCATTAAACTTGACACTTCCACTTTTGGGAGACCACTGAATTGAATGCCGGATCCTAAGTTCATGGCATTGTCCTCTTCTCTATCATAAGGAAATGTGGGAGCTAGGTCAATGCCTAGGTCTTGAGCCATTTCCCCGATTCGTCTCTCAATATTCTTAAGCCTATCATTACTCTCCTTCCGAAAGGAGTCCATTCGGCTTCAAGATCGCCGATTGAGTGGGGTCTTGATAGTTCTCAAAGTTCGTGGGAAAGATAGGCTAGATCGACTTTGAAACATAGGATCGGGACTGTTCTGATTGAACCACTGATATTGATTGGAAAAATTGATATTTTGGTTCTGAGTGAAGTTCGGGTTTTGATAGAAATTTGGATTCTGAGAATTGAAACCACGATTTCAAAGCGCGCTGGCAGAGGCGATTATTAAATCTCTCGACATCACGCCACAGGAAGCATTTTATTCGGCGTTCGTCACTCATTGACGTAGAACGAGCGCTGTGTCCCACATTGTCACAATTTTGACATGTGACTAGATTAAAATTTCCTTGATTATGGACAAGTGTTAACTTGATACGCATGGGGAAAAGCGACATCGCCAACAAAGATGGCCAGTCGACAACATCTTTCCACGAGCGTAACTTGTGAGTTCTGTGGAAAAGACGGGTCGATTCATAGGATTAAGCGACATTTGAAGAGTCGCCATCTGCATTGTTTCAAAGATGGCGTTCGATCTTGCATAATCCTAGTTGATGACATTTTTTTGAAAAGATAAAGAAGCGAAAAAAAACGGACACGTAAAGCGTAAACCTACCTACGAAAAATTTAAAACAGAAAACAAGAAAACAATAAATGGGAGAAAAACGTGTTGAAATCTTCTGAACCCAAAATGGAAGGGAAAACAGCAGATTTTTGACCTCGAAAACGGTGTCGAACGGCCTTTGGAAATTCACCACGTCGTCGGCGTCGGAACGATCTTTCCGAATTGGGGTCCTGCGCGCCAAACGGACACTCGAGCCGAAAGTTACGGCCAAAATACTACCATGTGCCCTAACGATCCCTTTTATCCCAACTTATAATAGAAAATCAGAAAAATTAACAAACTAGACAACCGTACCGATTCTCCGGCAACGGCGCCAAAAACTTGTTCACGTATTTTATTAACAAGTAATAAATTTATAAATCCGATATACCTCAAGTGCAAGGGTCGTAGTAAGAGGTTAATACCGGGTCGATCTTACGGGGAACTAACGATTGGTAATCCTAGTCTTTGTTTAACTAATTATGTCACGAAAACTAACCTAAACAGACATTTAAAACAGTAAATAATTCACAAGGAAGATAACAATAACGTAAATCGGATGTAAGATCAATGACCTAAAGCCAGGAGAGATAGTTTCGAACCAATTTAAACTAAACTAAACCTAGTATGCAATAAAAAGATTTAATTAAACTAAACAATTCAAGTTCTAAGGGATTATTCAAATTATAACGAGCAAACGAGCAACTGATCCACCTATCCTATCAATATTCAATTCCAATTCAGATTATTTCGTGATTTCTAACCAAGTTGTGATTCATCTCATCTAAAGTACGAACCCTAATTTCTTAGATAGTTCATCTATTAATCTCTATCTTTCGATCTAAGATTAACGCTTCTTCTAACCAAAGATGTAAACCTTGACGTTTTTAATCTAGAAATCTAACCTATTAACTCTCGTTATATAGATCAAATAACTATTCTCTTATCATGGTGATCTAACGTTTAGATGATTTTCATCAAATAAAACAATCAACAAGCAACGATCTTTCGATATGAAATTGCATAAATAACAATAAGCATGATAAAAGAAACAACTTATATTAAAAACTCACAAAATAATCAAGAACGGAATCTGAATTGTTGAGTCGGACGGCTTCTAACGCTCGTTCAAGGCTTTTAGCCTCTAAGCATCCTCTTGAAACTTGGAATTGTTTGAATAAAAGTGCATAAAAGTATCTAAAGAAAATTGTTTGTAAACTAAGGAAAAACGCAGCTGAGCCGCCCCTAGGGTTTAGGGTTCGAGTATATGAGTAATTGGTATCCTTTGGGTTGAGAAACTGCCGCCTATATATAGATTTTCAAGTCGGTTTAGCTAAGTCGGCTCATGGACGCCCGCTCGAATGGTTGACGCCCGCCCGGCTTGTGTAAATTTTTCGAGTCGGGCGAGCCATGATCGACGCCCGTCCTTCTTTAAATTGGACGCCTTTCAAAGCAATTTCATCCAAACTCTGAATTAAAAATATCAGCACGGACGCTCGTCCACTTGACCAAACGCCCGTCCACTCTGGACGCTGGTTCAAGCTTCTGGACGCCAGTCCAGAATCGACCTCATCTTGATTTCTTCATCTTTATCTCTTTTATCATCAATGAAATTCGACTCTTATCTCTTTTTGATCATTATTTGAGCATCAAACATGTACCTATAACACATCAAAACATCGCAAAATGTTATATCATCCAAATAATCATAAAATCACAATTAAAACACCAAAATCAACCAGTTTTGCGATTAACTCATTTAAAATACCATTTACTCAATACTTCCGTTAAACACTCGTTTCTTATGCAAATTTATGCAAATATGAGGGAAATTATCATAAAATATAACGTTATAAATCGTATAAATTCACCCTTAACACTCATCATCAGGGTTAGCAATAGATTGCTTTTCCCCCTGAACTATTGCAGAACTGACAGGGTCTTGTATTGTTATTTCAACTTCCACAGCAGGTGCAGACTTAGTAGTTTGCTATGGTTCTTCAATAAGTTGCTCAACAACAACTTCTGTAGCTTCAGTAGGCTCAGCAGCCTTTAGAGGGGAGGATTCAACAACTTCTATAGCAGGCTCAGGTGCAGCAGTCTGCTGTGATTCCCCAGTAGGTTGCTCTACAACAACCTGTTCAATCTCAGTAGGCATAATAGTTGTTAAGGGCTCAGCTTCAATAGCCTCTTCTTCTTCTTCTTGCCTTTGAGCCTCTAGAATCCTTAAATGTTTCCCCTTTCCATGCTTCTTTTTTCTGTGCAATTTCCTTCATTCTCTTGGAAATTTGCTCAGATTCAACTTCAGCAGCTTTTCTCTTTCTACTATCGCATTTCATTTGCTCTTTCAAAATATCACAGTGAGAGACTTTCTGTCAGGTGACAAAGCAGGTCAGAACCTCAATTTCAAGCTCGACCTCAAGAGACTTAGCTGTCTCTACTGTTTGCTTCCTTGTTTTCCTAGGCTTTAACATTTCTGTGATTTTTCTAGTGTCAGTAGCCTTTCTCTTCTCAGCAACTTTCTTAGGTGCACCAGGTTTAACAGCTTGCTTAACCTGCTCACCACCAACACCATCATCTCCATCATTGTCACTCTCAGTTGCTTCATTATCAACATCTTCATCATCATCTAATCCAGGAATAGGAGTAGCAACTTCTGGCTTGTACCTGGATTTGTTGATTTTCTCAGATGCAACATCTGGTATTTGAAAGTGATTCAGCAAGGTCTGAATCAGTAGACATAGGGGCTTGTTTTTGGACTTCCTTACACCATCTCTATCTTCAGTAAACACCTTCTTCATGTAATGTATAAAGAATCCCGCCCTATCAAATTTCATACTTCTGCAAATGATGATCAGTACGTCTATTTTGGGTCCAGACAGTGTATCTAGACTCCCACTGAACCCCAAAATGGTCTTGGCAATTAACTTGCTAAGTAGATTATACTCAAATACAATATGCCTCACATTCATGCTTAAAGATGATGATATAGTTTCAGTTGTCTTTATTGCATCAACAAACTTTATTCTTGGCAGATTCATTGCTTCTGGATTGGTAGGAGCATCATTTCCAGGTCCAAAATGAAAAACTTCTCTCAGTAGATCTGAAGAGATTTCAATCTCTCTGCCATTAAATGTTGTAGTGAAGGCCTCTCTACCTTAATGTATGGCTATGTTTCTCCAGAATTCCAAAACATTTACATATGAAATTCATTCCAATATTCTATTGATGACATTTTCTAGCCCAGCAATCCTTCTGATTCTTCTTCCGATGTTGATAGCCAGCTCAGTAGTGTGACAGTCAGTAACATATCCTCTCACACTCTGACTAGTTCCAATATGAACATCATCCTTGTTCGCCATTATAAATGAGAAAGATGAAGAAGAAATCTTTCAAATCTATGTTCACACGATGTAATTGCAGAGAATATCAATCTGAAGGTTTGTAAGTATGCTTTATGCATATGTCTGTATATATAACAGGGAGTAGTGGGTAGAAACTGTCAGACAAAGTACTGTACATGTACTGTAGCATTAACCACGATTAAATTTGGAATCAATGAGGTCTTGACACGTGTCCCATAACTGATCCATAAATGATTGTAACCGTTCGATCGTGTAGCTGCGGTTATAAAGATAAGTAAATATCCCACTATTTTGCTTTTTGACTTTATTAAAGTTTGACTGTAACGTATATCTCAGCAGCCTTGTCATCAGTAGCCTTGGCTCAGCAGCCTGCTGACAAAGTCACTTTGTTGATCTTCAATTCTTCTTGTTTTGTCCAACTGATAATACAAGATGAAGTTTAATACCAATGAATGATCTGTCAAGTGAGCTCACCCAACATGACAAAGACCAATCCCCTTGGCAACTTCATTTCCTCAATTGTCCAAACATAAATAAGTACATGGAATTATTGATACCAATGACTAATCTGCTTAGTGAGCTCACCCAACATAGCAAAGACTAATCCCCTTGGTGAATTTCAGTACACTGCTGATCAATGATGTATCAGTCAACTTTTATAATTCCAAGTTCAGTCCTCAGTTTAGCAAATCTTTCACTATCCAATGGTTTTGTGAAGATATCAGCAAGTTGATCTTCAGTAGGGATGTAAAGAACCACCACATCTTTCTTTTCAACATGATCTCTTATAAAATGATGTCTCACATCAATATGCTTGGTTCTTGAGTGAAAAACATGAGTTTCTGTGATTGCAATTGCACTTGTGTTGTCACACATTATAGGAATTTCTCTTTCTTCAATTCCATAATCCCTTAATTGTTGTCTTAGCCAAAGTATTTATGCATAGCAACTTCCAGCAGCAATGTATTCAGCTTCAGCAGTAGAAGTTGATATTGAATTCTGTTTCTTGCTGAACCAGGAAACCAGTCTATTTCCCATCAACTGACAGATTCTTGTGGTGCTTTTTCTATCAATCTTACATCCAGCATAATCAGAATTTGAGTAGGATATAACCTTGAAGGTTCCATCTTTTGAATACCAAATTCCTACATTCAAAGTCTCTTTTAGATACTTCAGAACTCTTTTGACTATAGCTAAATGACTTTCCTTAGGTTTTGATTGAAATCTTGACAAACACCTACAGCAAAAGATATATCAGGTCTGCTGGTAGTAAGGTACAGCAGACTGCCTATCATCCTTCTGTATAAAGTCTGATCAACATCTTTTCCGTCTTTGTCTTCATCCAATCTTATGTTTGTACTCATAGGAGTTGATACCTTGGTGCTGTTTTCCATACCAAATTTCTTCAGCAGCTCCTTGGTATACTTGGTTTGATGAATGAAGATTCCATCTTTCATCTGTTTAACTTGCAATCCCAAAAAGTAGTTCATTTCTCCCATTATACTCATTTGGAATTTACTTTTCATCATATTAGCAAACTTTTCACATAGTAATTCATTTTCAGAGCCAAAAATTATGTCATCAACATAAATCTGTACTAGCAGGGTGCTGTTTCCTTCATTGATTCTGAAAAGAGTCTTGTCAATGGTACATTTGGTAAGGCCTTTGTCCATCAAGAATTGAGATAGGGTCTCATATCATGCTCTTGGTGCTTGTTTCAAATCATAAAGTGCTTTGTTGAGTCTGTACACTTTATCTTCTTGATCTTTAACTTCAAAACCAGGAGGTTGCTGAACATAGACCTCCTCTTCCAGAATTCCATTCAAAAATGCACTCTTGACATCCATCTGATATACTTTGAAGTTTTTGTAAGCAGCATATGCCAAGAATAATCTTATAGCTTCCAATCTTGCAACAGGGGCATATGTTTGATCAAAATCTATTCCTTCTACTTGAGAATAGCCTTTTGCTACTAGTCTGGCCTTATTCCTCACAATGGTACCAGATTCATCCAGTTTGTTTCTGTATACCCATTTGGTTCCAATTATATTTGCATGATTAGGCCTTTCCACTAGTGTCCAAACATGATTTCTTTCAAATTCATTCAATTCTTCTTGCATAACAATTATCCAATCTGGGTCTGATATTGCTTCTTCAACAACTTTGGGTTCTATTTGAGATAGAAAACAAGTGAACATTGCTTCTAATTGTCTTCTAGTCCTCACACCTTGCTGTATATTGCCAATAACATGTTCAGCAGGGTGATCCCTTAACCATTGTGGATTTTGGTTAGATTGATTCTCAGGAACATCATCTTGATCGGTCTCATTGTTGTTGCTTGACAAGGGTCAAAGCAGATCCTTGAACCGCCTCGAGTTGTTGCATCAGTGAGTGTCACCAAAGCAGTTGTTCAAAGAGGGAAGAGTCGAAACCTTTAGGTCATTAATCCTTTCCAAAACATCAACATATTTTGGATCAGTGATTTGTTGATTTTCAGCAAGTTCTGAAGCTTCATCTTCCATTCCAGTGAACTTAGGTTCATCAAATACAGCATGTATTGTTTCTTCATGTTTTGTTGTCCTTTATTCGGTACCACTGAATGCCTTTAGCGATGTAAGAATATCCTAAGAAGATTCTTTCATCTGATTTTGGTTGGAATGTCTTCAATTGCTCCTTATGATTTAAAATAAAACATTTTCTCCCAAATGGATGGAAATAAGCTATGTTAGGTTTCCTTCCATTCCAAATCTCATAAGGTGTCTTCAGCAGCTTCTTGTTCACTGAGGTCCTGTTTTGTGTATAGCATGCTGTATTGACTGCTTCAGCCCAATATCTTTCAGGTAATAATGCTTCACAAATCATAGTTCTTCCTGCTTCTTTTAAAGTTCTATTTCTTCTTTCAGCAACCCCATTTTGCTGAGGTGTACCAGCAGCAGCTAGTTGATGTAGCACACCATTTTGCTCACAGTACTCTCTTATAACTTTATTGAGAAATTCAAGCCCTTTGTCCGATCCGATCTTCACTCATCACAAACTTTTCTCATTTTGCAATCTCTTCAAAATTTCAGGCATCTTTTGAAGTGTTTCACTTTTCTTGTTCATGAATACTACCCAAGTGTATCTTGAATAATCATCCACAACTACTAAAGTGTACTTCTTTCCTGTTACACTTGTTGGTGTTACTGGTCAAAAAAGATCCATGTGCATCAGCTCCAAAACTCTTTTTGTTGATCGCTTAGTCTTTGACTTGAAGCTTGATTTTGTCTGTTTACCTTGCTGACAGGCATCACATATAGCATCCTTCTAGAATGTGATCTCAGGTAAACCAATCACCAGTTTCTTCTTCACCAACTGATTGATGTCATCAAAATTTAGATGATTTAACTTCTTATGCCATAACCAATTAAGTTCTGACTTGGTATGCACAATCAGGCAAGTTTCTGGAACAGCAGTAGACCAATCTACAACATACATGTTTTGTTGTCTTCTTCCAGCCAACACAACTTGATCACCTCTTTCACTAATGACAATACATGTGCCTTTGTCAAAACTGACCTTGTAACCCATGTCACAAAATTGTCCAGTGCTCAGTAGGTTGTAGTCCAGTCCTTCTAAAATGCAACATTCCTGATTGTTAATCCATTTCTCACAAGTGTGCCATATCCTCTTGTATATCCTGGTGTATTCTTGTTGCCAAAATTCACTCTTGGACCATCCTTTGCAACAAAATTTGACAAACAGTGCTTATTCTTTGTCATATGTCTGGAACATCCACTGTCAAAGTACCAGACACCCTACAAAACAAAGTTAATGTATTTTAGGTACCCAAAACTGTTTGGGTCCATAATGGTCAGTGGTAAGCATGACACTTGGCAATTTTCCATATGGTCTTCTTTGAAAGGTATCATACTTTTGTTCATACATGTATTCCACACATCCATAAGGTTTAACATTTGGTTGTGTAGGATTCACATATGCTTTCTGGCCTTTTGGTATGTAATGCTGTTTGAAGTGATTTCTATTGTTAGAAGCACTAGCATAACCATTAGTTTGTTGTCTGTTAGGAACAGCCCTGTAGTATGGAGTCTGCCGAGGTCTCTGCTGAGGTCTTATATAAGTATTCCGCTGAGTCCTTTGCTGATTCCATTGCTGAGGTTTTACCTTAGTTGTATGGTTATATCTGTTGTTTCTAGCAGTAGAAACAGGAATATTCCAATCATCATCAGTAGGGAACAGTCTACATTTCCCCCTAAGATAAGTATCCCTTGAATGATTGACATTTTTAGGTTTAGGATTCTTATCCTTGGAATATTTTTTATTTTTACCTTTTTGTGGTCCAGCAGACTTGGTAGCATGTCTGCTATCAGCAGGTCTAGAAGGTACAACAGTCCTACTTTTGGATTTATTCCATTTGTTAGGTGTTGTTGACCTTTTTGACTTCTGATTTTGCTTCCTTGAAGTCTTCTCAGCAGGCTTCACTGTCTCAGCAACCCTTTTGGGAGTTGGATCTTGTGCAGGCACAAACTTTGGACCAATTTTGGTACTAGGTTCAGTAACCTTACTGGATCCACTCTTATTGGATTGTTGAGTTCCAAATCCAAGCCCTGTTTTATCACCATAAGGCTTTCCAGATTTGAATGTAGTGGAGGAACAAGATTGTTCAGCAGATTCAACAGCTACTGATTGTACAGCAGACTTGTGTTGATTCTGTCCAACCTCCTTTTCCTTACCCTTGAGAATTCTTAATTCAGCTTTTAATCTTTCAACTTCTGATTGAAGTGCTTCTTTTTCAGCCTTCACAAGCTCATAACTAGATTGTATTATCCTTAGTTGATTAAGGATGGTATCTAAAGTTTCTTCATTGTCAGAATTTTTAGGATTTGAACCACAAGTTGATTCACAATCACTTTCAACAGGAGTGTTTATAGATACAGAATTGTATACCTCATCTGTTTCATCCATATTTGCCATTAAAGCATAATCATCCATATCAGCAACAAGTGCGAAGATCATGATTCATTTCCTTTTCTCGATTCTACTTCATATCCTCGATTCATCTTCAAGAACCATAGCTTTCTTGCGGATCTTCTTTGTTGACTTTTGCTCTTCAGTAGGTCTGGATAATCAGGTCTGAAATGTCCAGGCTTCTTGCAATTGAAGCAAAGATAATCGAGTTCCTTCTTCTGCTTTTAGTTCAGACGACCAGTTTGAAGTGTCCTGGTTTCTTGCATTGATAGCACAAGTAATCATTGTCTTTCTTGGATTCTTCCTTCTTCTTTTCACTAAACTTCTTTGTGAAATTCCTTGGAGAACCCCTTCCATTTTTCATCATTCTGATTTTCTTGCTCAGTAGGGCAATTTGCTCTTGCATCTCATCCAGTAGATCATCTTGAGCTCCTGATGTTTCTTCTTGATGCGTAGCAGCCAATGCAGTGGTCTTTGGTTCTTCTTTTTCAGTCTCATGTACAAGTTACTTACTGAATTCATAGGCCTTAAGATCTGAAAATAGTTTGAAGGTGTCCTCTTCATGTAGACTCCTCATTTCTTCTATGGAAGTCACCTTCATCTCCCAAACTTCTTTTGCAGGTAATGCTTCCAAGATTTTTGAATTGATTTCTTCTTGTGAGTACTTCACACTCAGTAGGGTGAGTTCATCCATGATTGCATTGAATCTTGACTCCATTTGTTCAATAGTTTCATTTGGTTTCATTTTGAA
The DNA here is from genome assembly GCA_026214975.1 of Gentiana macrophylla. Lineage (NCBI taxonomy): Eukaryota > Viridiplantae > Streptophyta > Magnoliopsida > Gentianales > Gentianaceae > Gentiana > Gentiana macrophylla. The sequence goes on along the minus strand of CM047805.1, from coordinate 131,724,244 downwards.
CTCCTGGAACTTCTTCTTTGCCACACTGATCTTGTTCTTCTTGATTGCATCAGTGCCTTCACAGATTAATTGTAACTTATCCCAAAGTTCTTTTGCAGTCTTGCAATCTTTCACCTTCATGTACATATTGCTATCCAAAGTTCTGTATATGATATCAATAGCAATGTTGTTGAAGTTTGCTCTTTTTCTATCTTCAGCATTCCATTCTCTTTTTGCCTTTGGAATGTACTGAGTTTCATTATCCACAGTTATAGCTTTTGTGATTTCCAGTGGTCCATCAGTCAGCACATCCATCATCTCATCATGTGTTGCAGCTAGATAAGCCTGCATACAACGTTTATACTCATCAAAACGATCTAAAGAACACATCAACATTGTTCTAGTATATTGATTGTTATCCATGATGCAAAGCTTTGAAAATCAGAAACTTGAAAAAGTTGTCAAGGTATTTTCACAAGCACAACAAGTAGGATTAATTCAGAACAGAAGCACTACTCCGATACCAATTGTTCGACCATTGAAAAGGCTTTGGTTAAGTTTAGAGGGGGTGAATAAACTTAACACTTAAAACTTTTGGAGTTTACAAACAAAGAACTTCAACCAACTTGACTTGATTGCTCGATAGTCGCACGACTATTGACTTTACTGAATTTGTTGCAGCAGAATATATTTAAATTAAGCCTTATTACTTGTAGTTAAAATATGATACCAAGTATTAGATACTCAGTAGTGTAAGTGTGTGATTCAGTTGCTAGTTCAGTAGGTTGATGTGCTAAATGTACCAAATGCAGAATGTAAATGCATAAAGTAAGTAGGCAATTTTTATAGTGGTTCCAGGTGGTGTAATCCTGTCAGTCCACTCTTCTCATGTGAAGTTGGAGGTAATTCACTAGAGATCTCTGAGGTAGCAGTTACAAAAATCCCTAATTTGCTTGTCCTTCACCAATAACTATGGCTTCACAAACTGAACACTTGGAACAGGTAGGATTGCTGCTCCAAAGTCTTCAACTGGTCCTTGAATGGTAGGATTGCCTCTTTCCCAGCTCCACCACAAACTACAGTCCTTGACACCCAAAGATGCTTCATTGTCTTCAGCAGATTTCTTATAAAAGAAAGTTTGAATCAAGAAGTGATTCAGCTTTCAGCAGCTTGATCAGGATGATATGATCAGCAGCTTGAGGTCTTCAAGTGTGTAAAATTGATGTAGCTTGATAATAGATTACACTTGAAGAGTTTGACTAGATCAGTAGCTTTATGTTCAGTAGGGTCAGCAGGGTGTTTTCTTGATAATAATCTGAAACTCAAGATTATATGTTGTTTTTCCTCAATTTTCATCATATGTATCTGAATTATGAGCCCTCTATTTATATGTGAGAATCCTTGTGACTTATGTTTGAAATTCAAACATAGCCTTTTTAGATTTGTCCCATCTTGACTTGCTTTCTGTCCCTGTTCATAGTACTGACACTGTCAGATTGCTTTTTGACAGTTTTCAGACTGTTCTCCTTTTGACTTGTATCTATTGGATAAACCTCTGTTTCTTTCCAACGTCCCTTTAATCTTAGTCATTGATTTGTTGATAAAATCAAGAGTTGTTATTTGTCCTTTTCCTTGTAATCTTCCAATGTAACCTTCAATTAAATCGAAATATATGTTCAGCAGGTTCCTGTGACTGTAAGTCTGCTGAAATACATGTAAGTCAGCTGATCCAAAGTTGTTGTGTTTATAAAACACTACAGCTGACTTCTCTTATATCTAACTTTTTATTCTGAAGTTAGATTACACCATTTAAATATAACTAAGTTCCAATCACCACTTAACTTATGGAACTTAGACCTTGTACACAAGGTATATGCAATCAGTTTAGGTCATCACAGACTTCCCTAAAATCTGATTCCATATCCTTGACTTTAAATACTAAGTTTGATCCTTAGCCTTCAATAATCGAGTTTGAGCCTCGGCCTCGGTCTTCAACAGGTTCTAAACTAGTCTCTCTGACTCGTGTACCCTCTCGATCTAGAGCAGTCTCATTGACCTTTACAAAGTGCTTGTTTGATCAAACCTATACAAGATCAAACTCTAATAAGCCTATACATTTGATCTAGACATCTTTTTGCCTTTGCTCTATAACAGCTAATCTGGCACTCATCACTAAAACTTAAAATAAGTCCACCACTTTCATCATTTTCTTTCTTTCTTTTTTGGCAGATTTCCTCACTTTTTTCTCTTTCTCTTAGTCCGTTTGTCCCGGTCACCTTTCGTCATCCAAGTTGCTTCCCTTGTCTTACAACAATTTGTTAAAGTATATAGACAGGCAAATAATGATTCCCGGTTAAAACAACTCATCATCTAATCTTAAACACTTCTCACTCAGATTATGTGCTCAAATATATATTGATTGCAATGATAGAATAATAATTAATAAGTTACTACTTCATGCAACATAGTATATGTCATTCTTCCATACTAAATTGAATATTCTATAGCTCACTTCAAATTGAACTTGGGCTCCTTTTCTACCGATTCCTTACTCGAAAATGTGCAATAAGCAAGCTAAAAACAGTGTTAAAAGTTTCAAAATTATTCCCTTTATCGATTACCCAGCTAAGACGCCTACCCCCACTTATTATAGACATTGTCCCCAATGACTAATAATAAGAAAAGCAAAAGTACTTAGCTCAGAAAATGTTGGCTGAGTCAAAACGAATCCTGGAGCAGAATCATTAGCTCCTAAGTCATTCCTCTTCCAAGTTGTTACATGCTTTCCAAAATTCTTCCAAATACTGTGAGTAACATGCGAAGGGCAGCTAAGAAAATAAGGTGGCGGTAATTGTGCAAACCGGAGGAATGCACAGAAACTGTTTAAGCCACTTTTATTCTTTTATCGGCCTAAGCAAGACGCGAAAACTTTTATGAGGGTATCACATGAGAATCGTGAAGGAAAAAACCACATATATCTCTAGCCAGAGGGCTGAAGATATATGTGATGAAAAAAACCTTGCCATTGTCATGCTACTTTATTGACTCAAAATAACTAAAATAAACAAAATCAATAAATAAGGGTTTTAGAAATAGTTTTGAATTTATAGTCGTCAGCTCGACTGTACTAATAGGGCTCCTTCATTCATATTCTGGCTCTATCAACGTAAAGACTTCCAACTCAGGGTTATACTTGTGCTCTATGTTATGTTTCAGCATGTGGCCATTAACTGTGAAAGTCTACCCAGAGTATTCATGTCTAACTTCACATGCACCAGAATTAAAGACTTTCGTGACTACATGTGGTCCATACCATCTAGACTTCAACTTCCCAGGAAAAAGACGAAGACGCGAATTGTACACCAGCACTTTATCTCCAACTTGAAATATGCGGTTCAGAATTTTCTTATCATGCAGGCGTTTCGTTCCCTCCTTGTAAATCCTTGAATTCTCATACGCTTGAAGTCTAAACTCTTCCAATCTATTCAATTCTAGCATTCTCTTTTCACCGGCTAAATTCTCATCCATGTTTAGAAACCTCGTAGCCCACAATGCTCGGTGCTCGAGTTCTACCGGTAAATGACATGCTTTTCCAAGCACTATCATATATGGTGACATCCCAATCGTGGTCCTATAAGCTATCCTATACGCCCAAATACATCATCTAATTTCAAAGACCAATCTTTCCTCGTGGGATTCACAGTCTTTTAAAAGATCCTTTTAATCTATATGTTCGTGACTTCTACTTGTCCACTCGTCTAGGGGTGATATGCTGCTGAAATCTTATGTCTAACCCCATATCTCATCATCAATTTCTCAAACAACCTATTACAGAAATGACTCCCTCCGTCACTAACTATGGCTCTGGGCACTCCAAACCTCGTCAAAATGTTTTTCTTAAGAAATCTCAGGACAACCCTGGCATCATTAGTAGGTGAAGCCACTGCCTCCACCCATTTGGAAACATAATCAACTGCTACCAGGATTTAACGATTTGATTCTGACAATTTGAATGTCCCAACAAAATCAATTCCCTAGACATCGAATAACTCCACTTCTAAGATACTCTACACTGCCATCTCATTCCGCTTAGAAATATTACCAGTCATTTGACAGGAATGACAGGATCTTGTAAACTCGTAAGCAGATTTATGAATTGTTGGCCAATAGAATCCACACTGTAGTACCTTTGCCGCCGTCTTATCGGGCCCATAGTGACCTTCAGCTTCTCTAGAATGACACATGTGCAAAATACTTGGAATCTTATCATCATGGACGCATCTCCTAATAATGGCATCAGGGCACAATTTGTGTAGGTAGGGATCGTCCCAATAATAATGCTTCAGATACGTGAAAAACTTCTTCTTATCTGCATTATTGAATTCCGGTGGTAGGTACCTTCCTGCTAGATAATTCACAATATTGGCAAACCAAGGGTATACCTTGCCCACTCTTGATGTATGTTGTCAGGACTGAGATTCAACTCGAGCTACCACTGAGATGGAAAAAATTTGTTCATCAGGAAAGCTCTCCCTGATCTCAGTCGGTTGCTCTTCTTCCAGCAAAGTTAATCTCGACAGGTGATCAGCCACCTGGTTCTCAGATCCCTTTTCATCTTTGATTTCCACATCAAACTCTTGTAAGAGTAGAATCCATCTCAACAATCTTGTCTTGGAGTCTTGCTTGGTGAGAAGGTATTTCAAAGCTGCACGGTCAGTGAATACAGTGACTTTCGATCCTATCAGATAAGGTTGAAACTTGTCAAATGCAAAGATAACAGCTAAGACTTCCTTCTCTGTAGTCGCATAATTCTTTTAGGCACTATTAAGGGTATGACTGGCGTAATAGATAGGCTTAAAGATTTTACCCTCCCTTTGTCACAGGGCTGTTCCAACTGCCGTGTCGTTTGCATCATACATAAGCTCGAAAGGTTTGTTCCAATCTGGGGCTACCAGAATTGGGGCGGTTATAAGCATTTGCTTTAATGTGTTGAATGATTTCTTGCATTCTTCTCCAAATACGAAAGGTACATCTTTCACAAGCAATTCCGTTAAAGGTCTAGAAACTTTAGAGAAGTCCTTGATAAACCTCCTATTGAATACGGCATGGCCAAGAAAGGCTCGCAACATCTTTAAGTTCGTTGGAGGGGGTAACTTCTCTATTACCTCTATCTTTGCCCTATCAACTTCCATTCCTTTCTTCGAAATTCTATGACCCAACACTATTCCTTCTGTAACCATGAAATGGCATTTTCCCCAATGAAGTACAAGGTTGGTCTCTTAACATCTCTTTAACACTTTACTCAAATTGTCCAAGCATTTGTCAAAGCTATCTCCAAATACAGAGAAATCATCCATGAAAATATCCAAAAAATCATCCACCATGTATGCAAATAATGACATCATGCACTTTTGGAAAGTTGCGGGTGCATTACATAACCCAAAAGGCATGCGATTGTACGCAAAAATTCCATAGGGACATGTGAAAGTTGTTTTATCTCGGCCTTCGGGGGCAATATGGATCTGATAATAACCAGAATATCCATCTAAGAAAAAATAAAACGCATGACCGCTTAATCTTTCCAACATCTGATCAATAAATGGTAGTGGAAAATGATCTTTACGAGTTGCATCATTCAGTTTCCTAAAGTTTATGCAAACTCGATGTCCAGTAATTAGTCACACATGTATAAACTCATCAAACTCATTTGGTTGGACAGTGAATCCTCCTTTCTTGGGCACCACATGAATCGGGCTTACCCACTCACTGTCTGCAATTGGGAAAATGATTCCCATCTCCAAAATCTTTATGATCTCTTCCTTAACAACATCCTTCAGTTGTGGCATCAACCTCCTTTGAGGTTGAGCTACTGCTTTCTTTTTAGGGTCTACAGAGATCTTATGCATGCACACTGATGGGCTTATTCCTCTAATGTCTGCGATCGTCCACCCAAACGCTCCCTTATGCTCTCTCAGTACTCTTAAAAGTTTCTCCTCTTATAAAGGTGATAATAATGCTGAAATTATAAGGGGAAGGGTATCATCATGTAAGTACACGTACTTCAGGTGAGAAGGCAGAGGTTTTAACGTTAAGTTCCTTGGTGGCTCCTCTAATGATGATCTTAACAGCTTACCAGTCAATTGTAGGTCAAAGAACTTGTGCCACGAAGGTCTATGAATGGTTCCTCCTAAATCCGCAGAAGATATATGTTCTATTTCTCGCACTTGACCTTCGCTACACCCAGGCCAGGTTTCCTCATAACTTTCTTCTTCCTTCAGGAGTAACGTCTCTGCTACTTCAGGGTCTAGTGCCACTTGCTGATATAATTCTAAAACAAGTTCGTCTATGGCATCTAGCATGTAGCATGCTTCTCCTTCATCTTGAGCATATCTCATTGAATTCATCACATTGAACACTACTTTGTCCTTATTCACTCCCAAAATCAGCTCACCCTTATGAACATCTATCAATGTTCTGGTCGTAGCTAGGAAGGGTCTTCCTAAGATGAGTGGAACATCGTGGTTAGCTTTGATGTCTAGCACCACAAAGTCTACAGGAATACAAACTTATCAACTTTCACCAAAACATCCTCCACCACACCACACGGTTGCTTCATAAACCTATCTGCTAATTGAAGGGTTATAGATGTTTCATTCAGCTCCTTCATGCCTAACTTATGAAATATGGAGAGTGGCATCAGATTGACACTGGCTCCAAGATCACACAATGCTTTATTTAGGCATACTGCTCCAATTGTGCATGGTATGAGGAAGCTCCCAGGATCTTTACACTTGGGAGGCAGTTTGCGTTGCAAAACTGCCAAGCATTCCTCATTAAGGCATATAGTCTCCAGGTCTAACAATTTCCTTTTGAAAGAGATTTCTTCTTTCAAGAATTTTGCATACTCTGGTATTCCGGCCAGAGCTTCTACCAAAGGTATATTCACTTGCAACTTTTTAAATATCTCTATAACCTTTTTATAACGCGCATCATCATTATTCGGCTTATATTTCCTAGGGGGATAGGGTAAAGTAGCAGGATTAATAGCTACAGTTCATGAAGACTTACATGTCGACTCTTCATCGCCGCTATGCCTGCTTTCTCGAATTTTCGACTCGGTTTACCGCCCCTTTTTCTCCAGATTCGCCACGTTCGCTTTGTTGGATCGCTTTTCGATTCCACGGGACAGTTGGTATAACTAGTCCATGCAGTTCCTTTCCTTTTCTAGTCATGATTGCATTCACGTCCTTCGGATTCTTCTTAGTATTACTTGGCAATCCTCTCGGAGGACGGGCTGACACTTGTTCTACAATCTGCCCCACTTGGTGCGACAGATTCTGCACTAAGGCTTCTTGATTGGTCAGTCTTGTATCATTCTTCTGGCAATATATGGTGAAGTTTGTATTTAGCTCAGTCATGGATTTCGTAAGTTGAATGACCGTGTCGGTCACAGTTGATCTCATTTTATCCATGGCTACTTCCCAACCACCGGACTTGTTGAATTGAGGCATGAATCCACCAGTTGAATCACTTTGTCGAAAACCCCCAGTAGGGTCACTTAGTCTAAAACCAGGGTGGTCATGAGAACCTGGGCGATATCCGCCCCCATAAGGATTTCCTGGCCTCCATATATAGTTCACGTCCTCAGTGTTGGTCGCTTCAATTTCTTGAACTTTTTCAACCTTGGCTATGTGATCTTGCATGCCATCTATCTTCTCATTCATTGCCATTAATTGATTAAGATCTTTTGAGAAGTATCTTCTCCAAATACGCCTTCAGCTACTTTGGCCGTTTCTGTTTGGTGTGTTCCCCATTGACTTGTCAGTGAGATTTGCTCCAACTTCTATTCGGCTTCATTAGGTGATAGCAACGCAAAACATCCGTTGCTTGATGCATCTACTCTCATTTGTTCACTTGGCCCTAATCCGTGATAGAAACTATGCATTCGTACAGGCAAAGTGATATCATGGTGTGGGCATCTCCTCTGTGCTTCCTTAAATCTTTCCCATGCTTCTTCAAAGGTGTAGTAGGTCTTTGCTTGAAATTCATAATGTCTTGTCTCATCTGTAGTGACTTCCCAGGTGGGCAGTACTTGTTCATAAACTTCTGTAACAGATCGGTCCAAGTTTGGATCGATCCCAGTGCTAGAGACAATAACCATATCTTCACTTTGTCCTTCAGAGTGAATGGAAACAATTTTATCTTAATGTTGTCTCCCGGTACTCCTGCTGGCTTAACCGTGCTGACTATTTCCAAAAAAGTCGGTGACGTGTACACTAGGATCTTCATTCATTACTCCATGAAAGGTAGTGTAATTAGTCACCATCTGAATCATATTTGGTTTTAGGTGAAATACCTCAGCTGCATCCTCAGGCTGAACAATCGCTGGCACGAATTGCTCAATCGTTGGCATTGCATAACTCTGTAGTGTTCTCCTATATGCTTGTACCACAACTCCTGCTCCATTCTGTCCGTTCTGTGCCATGTCGATTTATGTATCCTCCAAAGGTGGAATCTCTTCTCCCCTCTCGATGTGATCTCCTTCATTCGAAACCATGTCGTCCGCCAACCTAACAGATCTCTCTCGAGTTTCCTTTCTCTTTTATCTAGCAAAATTTTCAATCTCAGGTATGAATCTCTTGAGTTTGGCTATTGAACTTCATGTAGCGTACTACAAGACACAAAAAGAAAATAAAAAAGTCAGTGACTTGCCTCGCCGGCTGTTACACACGCCTGGCAGACTCAAAAATATAGATTATGACTACTGACTTGACTCTGAACTAACGGAAATGATTCTGTCAAAATTTAGGTTCTCGGTTTATCGGGGTGGACCCTCGGTAAACCGGAAGCAATTTTTCTAGATTTTTAACAAAATCGATACTGTATGACTCTAGTATAAACAGACTATAAAACAGACTCAATTAAACAGAATCAAATATATACAGAAAACTCAATCTTAAATAAAAAGTATTCTCGACATGAGTCCCTGGCAACGGAGCCAGAAAATTTTGATCGCGTGCAAAGCACTTACTAGCAATAGGACTAGGTCTATCGTAGTACAGTACTGGCGAGTCAAAGTCGATCCCATAGAGACGTCTAATTATCAAGATTGAGCTTGTCACGATAATGGTCTACGACCAACTATAACATAGACAGTAGTAAAATTGGTAACAATCAACTAGAAAGATTATGCAGGTTCAACGGAGCAACAAGAGTTTCTAATGTATTAGTTCAATTATGAGTAATTAGCTATTTCCCCCACACATGCAGCAGTCCTCCTTATTGGTGAATTTATTCATTGTTCAGCTACGGGTACAACTCCTAACCCTATCTACTCCGACAATGGTAGTAGACAATCTATACGCAAGCTACCCTCCTTAATTGGTCCGTAATAGCCCATACGCATAAGGAACTAGAGCTGTCGATAATGAGCGCTAACTCATACCGTAAACCCGTCTAGACAGCTGTCAACATTGATCAGCACGTTCCTAGGGTCCATTCTAGATAATGTCCAAACATAGCACTTCACTATTCGTATTTCATGCTAGTTTACGATGACATGCAAATAGTTGATCAGGCTACTAACATGTAAATTAAATCTATCGATCAACATAGCTGGCGCGATCATCATGAATTACTAATTTACTAGGTATTCAGATCTAGCGATATACACCGTCGCATATCTGAAGAACGCAATCGCTATTTCATGATTTCTTCACCAACGAATCAGATCTATAACACATGGGGTAAAATAAACTAACTACTACATAATTAAACTAAATAAGCAATTAAAATATACTAGTCGAATAGAACAACGTTATATCTACATCTTGGAAAAGACAGAAGATCATACCCACGATGATAAGCGTAGATCTCCCTCAGATCTCTCCCTAGGCGGTGACTCCGTCGTCTCTCCGACCAGAACTCATAAAATAAATAAAATAAAGAACAAAGAACTTTTATTGCATAATATTTGTCTTGGAAATTGTACACTTGTGTTCTGAGGCGAAGCCTCTTATTTATAGATATCTAAACCGACTTAGAAACATCTAGTTCTACCTCTCGTCCAAGAAAATACGTTTCGGAAGGATCTGGACTCTCGGTAAGTCGACACCGCCTCCTGGGTTACCGAGGGTATTTTTGTCCTTTTTCTTCAGCCGACTTAACTTGGAATGTTCTGGAATACCCTAGGCCCATTCCTTTCGTTCATTCCACTCCAGATTCGTCCATGATGCTCAGCCCAATATTTCATATCCTGAAAATCATCAAATAATGCAAGAAAGAATATCGAAACAGGGAAAATAACGCTAAGTGCATATTTCTCGACTCACGAACCCGATGTCTCGGATTTTTTCAACAAAAAAACAACAAGTAATAAATTATAAATCCGGTATACCCCAAGTGCAGGGATCGTAGTATAGCAACTAATACCGGGTCGATCTCACAGGGAATCGGGGTTGTTTATTCTAGTTTTTATTAACTCACCTAAATATGTCACAACTACTACTACTAAAAAGATTATAACAAAATAAAACAATTAACGAGTGGCAAAGCTAAAAACGAATATGAAGGTAAACTGGACAGAAGATCGAAATCCAAAGCCAGGAAGATATGATTACGAACAAGATAACTAACCTAAGTTTATTCTAACCCAAATACGCAATAAAAACTATAGCTTTACTAGGCAATTCTAGCACAAGTGATTTTAGGCAATAATTTAACAAACGAACAAGCTATTGATCCACCAATCCTACAACAATCAATTTCTATCTAGATTATCTCGTGATTTTTAACAAAGTTGTGATTCACCTAACAAAGGTATGAACTCCTAATCTCTTAGAAAAGTTCGCCTATCAATCTTTTATCTTTCGATCCTAAAGATTAATGCTTCCAAATCAAAGGTGTAAGATTTCTCAATCTAGCAACCTAGATATTCAACCTAATCAACTCTCGTTATTTTTAGGTTAAAGATCTAATCTTTATTATGGTGATCTAGGGTTTAACACGATTCTCATCAATATCAAACATCAAACATGCAAGCATCTCTCGATATAATTGCATAAGATAAACATAATCATAATAAAGATACAACTTTGATAAGAAAAACTCACAAAATAATCCAGAAACGAAACTGAATTGTTGATAGGATGGCTTCACAATGCTTGTTCAAAAAGCCTTTAGCCTCTAGACATCACTTGAAAGCTCGAAATTGCTTGAATAAAGTGCATGAATTGAAAGATCTAATCTAGAGATTGAAAAGCATAAAGTTTGATCTAAAATAAGTATAAAACGCAGCTACGCCGCCAAGATGAATTAAGGTCTGAATGTTGTGTTTAGGGTTGAGAAAAACGCAGCTATTTATAGATTTCTAAGTCTGCTGCTGCTATGTCGGCCAATGGACGCCTGTCCGCTATGCTGGACGTCCGTCCAGCCTTCATAAAAATCTTTGAGTCGGGCCGAGCTGGATCAGACGCCCGTCCTTCCTTAAATCAGACGCTCGTCCAGCAAATTTGTCAAAACTCTGAATCAAGTTACTGCTTCTGGACGCCCGTCCAAATGCTCAGACGCCCGTCCACTGGACGCTACTTCTAAACGCCCGTTCAGGATGACTTCAAATCCGATTTCCATCTCTATCTTCAACCGACTTCATCTTTATCTCTTTTTCTTCATATAAATCCGATCCTTAACATCTTTTAATCCTCTTTTGAACCAATTTCGTGTATCTACAAGATAATAAAAACATTGCAAAGTGTAATATCATTCAAATCAATAGAAAATCAATAATAAAACACATAAATCCACTAACTTTGCAATTAAACCATTTCAAACCTCACTTGCTCAATAAACCAATAAAACACTCAACTTCTATGCAAATTATATAAATATGGAGGAAATTATTACGAAATATAACATTATAAATCACATAAAAATCATCCTAAACACCCGACATATGCTATTCAACTCAAATGGTTCATATTTATAGGTCGAAACAACTATTTTTAACTCATAATGGATAGAATGTTGATGCCGTAGGATAGACTATTTTAACCGTCATCAACGTATACTTACAAGATGATACTCTTCCCCTCATAATATCATCATTGTTATCACCTTTAGAGGAAGAGAAATTTTTAAGAGTACTGAGAAAGCATAAGGGAGCATTTGGGTGGACGATTGCAGATATTAGAGGATTAAGCCCATCAGTGTGCATGCATAAGATCTCTGTAGACCCTGAAAAGAAAGCGGTAGCACAACCACAAATGAGGTTGACACCGCAACTGAAAGATGTTGTTAAGGAAGAGATTATAATTTTTTTGGAAATGGGAATCATTTTCCCGATTGCAGACAGTGAATGGGTAAGCCCGATTCATGTGGTGCTCAAGAAGGGAGGAATCACTGTCCAACCTAATGAGTTTGATGATAATCCTTGTGAGGATAATTACTGGACATCGAGTTTGCGTTTATTTCAGGAAACTGAATGATGCAACTCGTAAAGATCATTTTCCCCTACCATTCATTACCAGATGTTGGAAAGATTAAACGGTCATGCTTTTTATTGTTTCTTAGATGGATATTCTGGTTACTATCAGATCCATATTGCACCCGAAGACCGTGAGAAAACCACTCTCACATGTCCCTATGGAACTTTTGCCTACAATCGCATGCCTTTTGGACTCTGTAATGCACCAGCAACTTTCCAAAGGTACATGATGTCATTATTTGCGGACATGGTGGAGGATCTTCTGGAAATTTTCATGGATGATTTCTCTGTATTGGGAGATAGCTTTGATAAATGCTTGGATAACCTGAGTAAAGTGCTGAAGAGATGTGAAGAGACCAACCTTGTACTTAATTGGGAGAAATGCCATTTCATGGTTATAGAAGGAATAGTATTGGGTCATAGGATTTCGAGGAAAGGAATGGAGGTTGAAAAGGCAAAGATAGAGGTAATAGAGAAGTTACCCCCTCCAACGAACTTAAAGACGTTGCGAGCCTTTCTTGGCCACGCAGGATTCTATAGGAGGTTTATCAAGGACTTCTCTAAAGTTTCTAGACCTTTGACGGAATTACTTGCAAAAGATATACCTTTTGTGTTTGGAGAAGAATGTAAGAAATCATTCAACACACTGAAGCAAATGCTTGTAACCGCCTCAATTCTGGTAGACCATATTGGAACAAACCTTTTGAGCTTATGTGTGATGCAAGCAACACGGCAGTTGGAGCATCCCTGGGACAAAGAGAGGATAAAATCTTTAAGCCTATCTATTACGCCAGTCATACCCTTAACAGTGCCTAGAGGAATTATGCAACTACAGAGAAGGAACTCTTAGCTGTTATCTTTTCATTTGACAAGTTTTGACCTTATCTGATAGGATCAAAAGTCACTGTATTCACTGACCATGCAGCTTTGAAATACCTTTTAACCAAGCAAGACTCCAAGCCGAGATTGTTGAGATGGATTCTACTCTTACAAGAGTTTGATGATGAGATTAAGGACAAAAAAGGATCTGAGAACCAGGTGGCTGATCACCTATCGAGATTAAATTTGCTGGAAGAAGAGCAACCGACTGAGATCAAAGAAAGCTTTCCGGATGAACAACTTTTTTCCGTATCAGTGGTATCTTGAGTTGAATCTCAGCCCCGACAAAGTACATCAAGAGTGGTCAAGGTATACCCTTGTGTTGGTCCATTGGAAAGGCTAACACAAGTTTAGAGGAGGGTGAATAAACTTGTCACCAAAAACTTTCCTAAAACTGATAGTACCCCAGGAACTGAGTTTCTATTAAACTCAAACTGAACTATCAAACTGATCTACAATATGACTCAGTCCAGTTTCGTTCCAGCCCCTTTAATCCTGTGTGGGAGTTAGCTAATTCAGTTTACCTGATGCTATAACTGAACTAACTTGCAGCGGATAATATCAAGCCTTTTATGCAATAGATGTGTCAGTAAAGATTTAAGTCTCCTATGTATCAGTTCTGTGCTGACTCGGTGTCTAATGTTTGTTGAGTGTAGTGATAAAATGATTATGCAATAAATATAAATGCGTAAAGTAAAACAACACAGAATTTGTTTATGGATGTTCGGGTGGTGTAATCCCGTACGTCTCCCCTTCTCCTGTGGTGTAGGAGGTATCACTAGAATCTTGAGATAACTGTTACAAAATCCTAGCCCAATGACAGTCCTTCATGACACCCTAGTTTCACTGTCTCCACATAATGAAGAAAGGTAAGATTGCTCCCTTCACTCTGCACATTGATCCTTCGGAGGTGGAATGACTCATTCACCAGCTCACCACTAACACAACCACAGTCCGCAAACTGCACCAACAGCTGTGGCAACCAAGTTGCAACCGTATGAGGAAAGGTGAAGTTGCTATCCTCAAACTATGCACAGCCAACCCTTTTTCACAAAGGTTAGGTTTAGAATTAATCAAGAGATTAATTCAGTGAGCTGTCTGCTTCTTCTGGATATGGCGTTGCAGCTCCAAGATGCCTTCTTCTCCCTTAATGGGTTACTGGATCTTTCTTTGTAATCTTCAAGGCAATTCCGTTGGCTTCCCCTTATGAAATCTGATTTTCTGGATCTGGATCTTTGGATATATGCTTGTAAAGCTTCTTCAGATCTTCCTCTCTCAAGTGTTTTCCTTTGGGTATTTATAGGGGCAATGTAACGGTCAGATCACTTTATAGCCGTTACATTGTCGTTTAGCCAACGTTCATATGTATGACCTTTTGTCGTTTTGTTATTTCAAATTCAACAAGGCCTTAACTCAGTTTTCTACTCTTCTTCAACACTGAGTACCTTCCATTCTTGACATCTGACTTCAATTGACTAAGTCAGAGTACACCATTCAGTTTCTTTTTTTCTTGGTAACTGATAATCTTTGTCCTCAAGATTATTCAGCTTTACATGATCTATAGTTCAGTTTCATGTCACCACAGACTTGCTCGAAATCGACTTATAGTCACGACTTAATCGACTTCTAAGCGAGTTTGCCACCTCGCTTTTTTGGTCTTCAATAAGCGAGTCTGTGTCCCTCAGTTCTTCAATCTTCTAGATAAGCCAACTGAGTCTGTGTCCCTCAGCGAACTTATCTTCTTCAGTTTTCTTATGACTGAGTCTGATCCCTCAGTTCTTCATATGTATACTCAGTTTGCTTGTTGTGACTCAGCTGTCCGCCTAGTTCCTATCTATTACAATTCTTGTCTGAAACAACTTATACAAGGTTCAGACTCTAGATGGAACTAATACATTTTCTCTAGACCATTTCTTGCTTCTTCTTTTATTTCGCACTATAATAGTTAGTTATGACTTCATCATCATGGGTTGTAAGTGACCTTACTAAATACGTGACAAATCATCATCAAAATACAGATATTATTTCCAACACCTTGGTTTGCTAATATTGTCAATTATCTAGCGGGAAGATACCTACCACCGGAATTCACAAACGCGGATAAGAAGAAGTTTTTCACGTATCTGAAGCATTATCATTGGTACGATCCCTACCTATACAATTGTGCCCTAATGCCATTCTTAGGAGATGCGTCCATGATGATGAGATTGTTAGGAAATCACTAATTTAACGCAGCGGAATTTAAAATTTTGATTTCCTTTTCAAGATCGTCTTCGTTTAATACATAAACACGTTAAGTAGTTTAACGGTATATACCTTGGATGATTTACAAGATCGAAGCTTTAACCATCAAGGGAGAGTAGTACTCTGCGCAAGCCGTCCACGTGTCCGGCTTCTATCGATAATCCACACGAACTCCTCGCCGAAATCCTCCTTGGAGTGCTATTAGAAAAATCCGGCTGCTAGACCGGCCTTTTTCTCCCTCTCTAAGTCTCTATTAGAAGCTCTCTATTTTACTCAAGAACTATTAGCTCTTGGAATTGTGATGTACAAAAGAGCTAGCCAACCCATTTCTTATATAGAGGAAGTGGCGCCCCTTCTTGCCCTAATTTGATTAGGAGAAGCTTCATAGAAGATAGATCAAAGAGAAAAAATATTTTCCCAATAAAATAAGAAAAATCACTTAGATTGATTTATCTCTTTAATTATATTAAATAAAATCTAAATATTGCCAATAACTTACATTGAATATATTTATCTTATTAGCATAAATCTATTTTTCCAAAATCAATTAATATCCAATATTAATATTATGGTAATCTTATTAATTAAAATGCACAATCCAAGTGTATCTTATACCCTTGAATGTGGCGCCCCAAATTACCAATATTTGGCATCCGGAATATTCTTTAATTAATATAATTTGCAGATTGGACTTTCGGTAATTCTTCATGTAGAATTACAATCGTATTATGGAAAATTTTGTATTGTCTTTTTACTATTTGTTCTTGGTTGCAAATGTATAACATCAAAGGTGATAAATTTGAAGTTCACTTGTGTTTACGTTTCATCCTTCAAAAACATAACTAATGAAACGCTTTCGTGTGTGTTCTTATCAATTAAATGGCGGTTTTGTTAGAAAGTTACTATTAATAGCTTGTGATTTGTGTTTGTTTTTTTATTTTTAGAACATGTTTTTAGTTTCTTTATGCAGTTCGGTGAGGTTGATATTGATAGTTCATTAGTTGCTAGCCATTCCTCCTCAAATGAATACATTGTCATGGTGAATGATGGTTGTTTGTGCTGTCCGTATGGGGAGATCTTGTTAAAATGCTTTTGGATTTGGTCAAGAAGAAAAGAGACAAGTTTGATCATATCGTCATCGAAACAACATGTAAACTACATTTTCTTGCACGAAAACGGAGGGGATTTCCACAAGTTTGAGTAACTTTTCAGTTGTTGTATCGTTTGCGCCATTATTGGATTTAGAATACAGATTGACCTTTTGAAGAACTAACTTTGAAAAAGATTTCCAAAAATTGAATAGCTGACTAGGAATCTAATCTTCACACACAGGTCTAGCAAAGACAGGTCCGGTGATCGAAACTTTTTGTAGCGACGAAGTTCTTTCACGGCATGTGAAGCTTGATGGGGTTGTTACGTTGGTTGATTCCAAGCATGCTCTACGGAATTTAATACAGGTGAAACCAAGATTTGTTGTCAACGAGGCTGTGGAGCAAGTTGCATATGCGGATCGTATAATCTTGAACAAGGTGAATCTTTTGCACTTAGTTTTCATCACGTTTTAGCAATTGTTTTTCTTGGAACAAATGCATAGTAGCTTTTGTATACATGTAAATGACCTTAGCACTTAGTATTGTAGGATATCTGTCATCACTGATTAGCTATATTCTATCCCTATTGCATTAATCTCAAGCTTTTTTTTAAATGCTTAATGGATTGTTTAGCCTGAAATTCATTGGATTGAACAATAAGCTTTATGTTTAAGGATTTGAATATTTGATTTTGCAAGTTGTGTTGAGAAATGGTCCATTCGCATTGTGTTTTAGTCATGAGTTTTTCTTTTTTTGAGAAATGCAGAGTAGCTTTCATTCCATGTAAATGAGCTTTACTATTCTAGGAAATCTATGTCGCCGATCGGTCATATTTATCCTTATAGCATCGTTCGTCCAAGCCTTTTTTAGTGTCATTTTACATCCACTTTTTATGTGTTGCAATATGTTTTTTTTTTGGTTTTTTTTGGGGTGTTGTTGTTGAAGAGATCCAAGTTGTTTAGTAGGAAGATATACAACTTTCTCTTGTATGTTATCATTGATGGGTCTCTCTCTCTCTCTCTCTCTCTCTCTCTCTCTCTCTCTCTCTCTCTCTCTCTCTCTCTCTCTCTCTCATTTTGTTGGTTTAACTTATACACAGGTACCAGCATGTTGCATAAGAAACCAAAACATGCGCAACTTCTAAAGGAACCACAATGTGCTTCTCTCGGGTGAAAGTTGTTGTGGCAGCTCAAGTAGTAAGTGAGGTCTTCAATGCAGGTGAAATGAGGTTATTCATATAAACTATACTGGTTCTTCAAATTATTTAGTCATAAATTGTGTCCAGGAGTTCAGATGACTGAGAAACAACTAGCAGAGGTCTCTTTTCTCATGTCTCTATGATTATGCTTTTGTTACACTGACTATGTGGATTTTTAAGACTGTACCTTTTTGTTGAATATAGCTTCATGGTTGTTTTGTAATGAAGTTCTTCTCTTACAACAACATACTCAAAATGTGTTTGCTGGGACTTCAAACTGTTTAGGACTTATGCATTGAGATTTTCAGTCAAACAACTAAGGCATAAAAGAATATTGGCTTCCTGCATCAACCGCCAATGGATGCTGAGATTGTCCCCATAGAAAATGTGATTTCTTCTGTTGAAGTGGTGTGCAGCTTTTAGCTTTAGTTTATGATGTGCATGTTCTTGGTATCTTGAGCTACATGCATTGTGGTTTGTTTCTTTTCATGTACCAATTAAGACTGCATGGTTTCTACAAGAATGAAACTAATGCTGGCGCAAGAAGCATTGTGGAATAGTATGTGTGGTGTTTGAATAAATCACTCACTGTTAGTTGGATCCTTTACTGTACTTTTTTTTATGAAGACAAAGAAGTTATATAAGAACAAAAACCTATTATTCACTCGCGTTTTTTTGTAATAATTTATGAAGTACTGATGATTTTTTTGCATTATGAAGCTGCCACATCAGGGTTTTCTAAAATGATGAATCTAGAACAATTGGTGGTGCTTTAATCGTTTTCACCAAATCTTTGAAAAAGCCGACATGTTTTACACTGAAATTGAGTTCAAGAGGTTCAAGCATCCGAAGACAAGGTACTTATGTTACACATAGTGATTATATGTTAAACTCTTCTCCAATGAATATTAAACATGTATGCTTGGATTCTTAATGTTGTGCGTGAAAAATGTTTGACGACCCACACCTAATGAGATTTTTTTTTCAATTATTTACCCAACAAGTTGTTGAGGTTTTGATGACATACTTTGTTTCGTTTTGCTAAAGCTAAAGGATGCATACCACATCAGATTGAAACTATGTTACACGAGAAACAAGTTTTTTGATTTGTCAAATACTTTAACAGTGAATTCCGTGGTAATATTTTGAGGAATTACCCCATACTTGAGCTTTACGCCCAAGAGGAAGTCATTAAAGCAAGTCAAGCTGCAGCTGGTATATTGACTGTGACGGCCCTCTCAGTTGATTGGTACAAGTACAGAAGACCAACAATTTTTGTATCCCAACTACGAATACAATCTTTCAGGAGATTAAGAGAGTCAGCTAGCGAGACAATGCTTGGAGTTTAGCCTCCGGCCACAAAGTGTGTGCAATTGTTTGATAAGAATTTCGTTAAGGAAACCGCTGATGCAGCAAGCAGTTTACCCACTCAACAATCTGGTGAGCATGATGTTGTTCCTATGAGGGACAGTCCAATTAAGAAAAGCAAGAACAAGGCAAAGAAGAAGCAAAAGTGACTCATAGTTCACATTTGAAGTTGTAGCATCCTGTGCCTATTATTAATGTTGTTGTTTTGTTTCATATTTTGCTTAATAGTCCTGTCCTATTGGTAAAATATAGTCATTAGTACATACACCATGGTGTACATAAAGGTTTAGTAATCAAGGACGGAGCCAGAAATTATAATTGGGGTGGGCTAATTAAGCTAACCATTAAAAAAAATTAGTCTGGAATTTTACACAGAAAAAAAAAAGCTAGGCTAACCTTTAAACATATTTTTTTTAGTATGGAATTTACCTAAGAAAAAATGAAAGGAGCCTCTAGAAATGGAAACACTAAAATTATATTCATTTCCTTTATATTTAGTTTTAGCTTATGTTACTATAATGTTCACAATTATTATACAACATAACTAGCTGTTAAGGGTGAAATTTATGATTTATATGACGTTATTCCCGTAACAATATCCTTGGTATTTTAGTACTTTTTATAGAAAAGTGTTGGTTTTATCGAATTATTGAGTAAACGAGTTTTAAATGTGTTTAAATGCAAAATCGAGATATTTACGTGATTTTATCGGTGTTTTATGTTTATCCGTATGATGTTACATTTTGCATGTTTCTATCATGTTGTTAGGTACGTTTGCATGATGAGTAAGGAGCTTAAACGATGATCACATGAAGATGGAAGAGTTGAAAGATGTTTAAGTGAAGAATCATTGAAGAAACCGGAACCAGGCACTTCATGGGAATTTTGTCCACACTTGTAGGCACTTTCAGGAAAGTTGTCTTGATGAAAGTTGTAGAGGATTGAAATAGCTTTCCAACGCATGTTGAATCATCTCATTCGGAGCCCTAGAAGTGAAGTTATGAGCAAAATACTAGAGCTGGGTCATGGGACGGGCGTCCATGATAATGAACGAGCGTTCGGAGATGATACTGTAGCAACCGACTTGATTTTCTCTATATATAGCAGCGCATAATCAACCCTAAGACATACAATTCGAACCCTAAAAACCTAGGGGCAGCTTGGCTGCATTTTTCTACAGTTTTTATCTACTTTTATGCAATTTAATTCTTAGATTAGATTAGATATATTCATGTCTTTTACTTCATCAATTCAAGTTGCAACAAGGATGCTAAGAGGCTAAAACCCTCTTGAACAAGCGTTGTGAAGCCTTCCTTCAACAATTCAGTTTTGATTCGTGATTAATCTGTGAGTATCTATTTCAAGTTCGTTTCTTTTATCATGTTTTGTATGTTTTTGCATGTTTAATCGAAAGATGCTTGCTTTGATGATTGTTTATTTGATGAAAATCATGTTAACGATAGATCACCATGCTAAAAGAATAGATATTTGATCTAATTAAAACGAGAGTTATTAGATTGATTGTCTAGATTAGAAATTGAAAGATTTCACGCCTAGGTTAGAAAGACGTAATCTTTAACATCGAAAGATAAAAGATTAGGAAACGAACTTGTCTACGAGAGTAGGGGTTTATGCCTTCGATTAGGTGAATCACGACTTGAGTGGAGATCACGAATTAATTCGAATTAGAATTGAATGTTGATAGGATAGGTGGATCAATTGCTTGTTCGTTCGTTATAATTTGATTTTAATCCTTTAAACTTGATTTGCTAGATTAGTTTACTTTTAATTGCACTCTAGTTTTTATCGCTTTCAATCTTGCCTAGCATTGGATTAATCTCCTCTGTCTAGTTACTTTTATGCATATTTGTTTAGGTTAGTTCTTTGTTTAGGTTAGTTTCGTGACAATAGTTTAGTTGAAAACAAAAGCTAGGGTTCACAATGATCTAGTTCCCGTAAGATCGACCGGCATTAGCCTCCATACTACGATCCTTGCACTTGAGGTTAACCGGTTTATTACTTGTTGTTTTGTATTGATAAAATCCGGGACAAGTTTTTGGCGCCGTTGCCGGGGAACCGGACGGTTGTCTAGTTTCTGTTTTTCATTAGTAATTTAGGTTAGGTTTTTGTTTCTATTTCTGCTTTTCGTTGGTGATTTAGTTGTTTTTACTTATTTGCTTTTTCTGTTAATTAATATTTGTTCTTGTTAGTTGTAGTATAGACTTTTGTTTTTGAGTTTTAGTCTCTGTTTTCATTATCGTTTTTTTTTACGCTCTCTGTTCGAATCTGTTCGGTTGGACGAGCGTGCCTGGTCATCTGACGCCCGTCAGATTCTTCTCAGGAGAGACGCCCGTCTAGTTAATTGGGCGCCCGTCATCGCCATCGCCATTAGTTTTTATTTTTATTTCAATTAGGTTTTCTATTTTTTTCGTAGGTAAGTGTCGTAGGTAGGTTTCTTAGGTTGAATCATCTGACTCCACACCTTTCACGATCAAATTTTAGGATAAAAGGGTCCGTTTTAGCACTTGATTGTATTTTGGCCATAACTTTTGGCTCGAGTGTCCGTTTGGCGCGCAGGACCCCAATTCGGAAAGCTCATTCCGACGCCGACGACGTGGCAAACGCCGGAGGCCGTCTGACACCGTTTTCGAGGTCAAAATCCACTGTTTTCCCTTCCATTTTGGGCTCAGAAGATTTCAACACGTTTTTCTTGCCTTTTTAGTATTTTCTGTTTTTCTGTTTTAAATATTTCGTAGTTAAGTTTCATAGTTTTTGATTCCTCTAGGTTTAGTTATCCTTTCCCTCTGTCTGATCTGTCCATTCGTCACTTTCTATCCTTTCTTGCTCAACACCTTGAGTTGGTGTTCGGTTTATGCAAACTCGTAGTCATAAGGGACCACTAATCTATTCCACGACCCGAAGCGGACCATAGTCCGACCCAATAGGCGGAGACCGTTTCGATGAAGGAAGCGCTCTAGATCAAGAATTTGAGCAATATCTTTCAGAGAAATCGAAAGAATAGTAATAAAGGCGGCGGAAGATAGACGGACGTTGGCCGACTATGCCATGCCCGGTACAGATCACCATCAACCCGGCTATCGTCATGCCTACCATTCTTGCTCCAAACTTTGAGCTTAAACCCGGACTTATTCGGATGATGCAAAGCATGCATCAATTTTCCATGGGTTCCCATCTCGAAAACCCCACACTCACTTACACACATTCTTGCAAATATGCGGTACTACCCGTATCCAAGGTGTAAGTGAGGGCGCCATCAAGCTTAAACTATTTCCATTTTCCTTACGGGGAGGCACTCGAGTGGTATCACTCTCTCCCTCTGAAACCATCACTACGTGGGCGGAGCTCGAGAAGGAATTTCTAAGTCAATACTTTCCTCCTTCAAAAAGCACCCACTTTATGCGAGGCGAAATCTTCACATTCCGTCATTTGGAAAATGAGTCATTCTTTGAGGCGTGGAAGAGGTTTAAGTCTCTCTCTGAAAGTGTCCCCATCATGGCTTGCCAAAGCAAAGGCAAGTCCATACTTTCTTGATGGATTGACCGAGCTCACCAAGGGCATGGTCAATAGTTCCTCTACAGTGGGGCATTTCTCAAGAAAACACTGATGAGGGTGGGCGTTGTTCGAGGACATTGCCAAATATAACTACGCCCCTCTTATCAAGCCATCCAAGCACCTCCTCCCCCTCCCAAGGTCGAAGAGGTGACTATGCAAAGTCTTGTTGCCATCTTGCAAAAGCGAGATGGCACCTTCTCAATCGATGACCTCTCACACCGGCCCTACCCGAGTTATCAAGCTCCTTCACTTTCACGAACTCTCAAGTTACGTATTGAAGCATCTTTGTCAGGACCGCCATATGACCGCCAATGTCAATTTTCTTCCCCCCTCGCTTTCGACCAAGTCAATGCCGTTTCATGACTATGGACGAGATAATCCAATCACATGCCAAGTATGTGATAGCATAGGGCACTTTGCCGCTACGTCCCGATTGGGCGAGAATCGCGGAAGTCAATGCTTTCTGGCCGGACAAATCGGAGATTCAACAACCAATTCTCTGGCCAGAACAATTTCCAAAACCAAGGGTTTAATCAATCTGCAGGATTTAATCCGAATTCAAATTTTAATAGAAACCCTGGTTATGTTCAGAACCAAAGCTCAAATTTTTCCAACCCGAGGTTCAATCAGAATTGGCCCGCCAATTCTAATTCTACATTTCCAAATCAGTCCAATCAGCCTCTCCCTCAAAATCATCAGAACTCTCAAGGCCCCTCCCAATCCAACAATTTCGAAACCAAGTTGGAGGAGCAAAGTAGGACAATAAAAAGTCTTGAGAGACAAATAGGGCAATTGGCTGAGCAGCTAGCGTCAAGACCCCCAGGGCATCTGCCCAGTTTTACTGAGAAAAACCCAAGAGGCGGTCAAGTCGCTCAGGCCGATATAAGCAACAGCCAATGCACTGACCTCGTGCCAACAATGCAATACGGTAAAGAGGAGGCCAGTGCGATGAATTTAAGAAGTGGCACTCAGCTGAGTGGTCCCCCTGGCTTCCAGGGAAACCACTAGCCCCTCCTGCCAATGATAAGGCAGGAGGGGAAGTTGAGCACCCATCATCCCCTTGGCTGCAGAAGGAAAATCAGGTGGCTGATCCCCTGATAGAAGAAAGAGTTGAGATTCCTCAAGTGGCTGATCCCTTGAGGAATAAAGAATCGATCGGATGTCCTCAGGTGGCTGTTCCCCTGAGAAGTGAAATAATTGAGGATCCTCGTGTGGTGATCCCCGAGGTGATGATGAGTTAAATGATAGTCGGTGGTGATCACGACTAACAAAAAGGATGGAAAGACGGTTCGATGGAAAGACATGGAAGACAAAGCTGTCAGTGCTTCCTCAAAGAAAGTATTTTCCGAGGATGATTTGAAAAAGCTTCCCTTTCCACCCAGAAAGAGCAACATCCCATTGAGCAAAGATAAGAAGTACGAAAAGGTGCTTAATTTGTTGAAAAATACTCAGGTTAATCTTCCATTGTCAGATGTCTTGGTAGAGATGCCTAAGTACACCAAATTCATAAAGGATGTTGTTTCTTCGAAGAAGAAGTTAGCAGAAATGGATCAGGCAATTGGTGAGGATTGTTCAATGATCAATTATCCAGACTTACCAATCAAAAGAGGTGACCCCGGAAAATTCGTGCTCACATTGCAGATGGGAGGCCTAGTCTTTCCAAATTCTTTATGTGACACAGGTGCATCCATAAGCTTGATGCCATTATCTATTTGCAAGCATTTGGGTTTACAAAGTCTTCTAGAACCCACTACCATGAACTTGCGGTCGATGATAGATCTTCAAAGAAAGCCTTAGGGATCCTAAAGGGCGTATTGGTTCAAGTTGGTAGGTTTACCTTTCCGTTGTTGGTATGTCTTAGATATGGAGAAAAATGAAAATGTCCTCGATTCTTGGAAGACCTTTCCTATCTCTGACTAGAGCCCTCATCGATTGTGATGGTGGGAAAGTAACTATCCGAGTTGGTGACCAAGAGGTGAGCTATAGTGTTTCTAAATCTATTCAAGTACCCTCCGGTTCTCCAACCGATTATTCCATTGAGGAGGCGTCGATGACTTCAATGACTTCATGGATAAGCAAGTCTTGGGTTTGTAGAAGCGAGAATATGAGCGATTGATCGATAATCTGAACAATCATGGTGTGGTCAATCTAGATCAATTAGCAGCTGATTTTGAGGATGGGCTAAGAGAAGAAGCTTTGGCAGTAGGGCCACTAAGTAAACTCAACGATGTTGAGTTGAGGAGTGGAGATCTTAAATCAAGTCTAGAGGAACCCCTGTAGACTTGGTTGCAAGCCGTTGCCTAAACATCTTAAGTATGTATTTCTGAGAGAAGGTGACAAGCTTCCTTTGATCATCTCTGCCAAGCTATCTCGAATAGAAGAGCTTAAACTGTTAAACGTCCTGCGCAAAAATTAGAAAGCCCTTGGATGGCAGGTGGGAGATATCCGAGGGATATCTCCCGACATCTGTATGCACAAGATCGGGGCGAGGAGGGTGCAAAGCGAGTTAGACGACCTCGAGAGAAAGCTCAACCCTCACATGCAAGAGGTAGTCAAGAAGGAAATTATAAAGCTTCTAGATATGGGTATCATTTACGCCATTGCTGCAGGCGGTGAGTGGGTATCCCCAACTCAAGTAGTTCCCAAAAAGGTGGAATTACTATTGAGAAGAATGAGAAGGAGAAGAGATAGCATTGAGGCTCGTTCATTGGATACGAGTATGTATCGATTATCGAAAGCTCAATGAGGTCACTTGAAAGATCATTTCCCCCTTCCATTCATTGACCGGATGATTGGCGTCTGGCGGGGCACGATTCTCTCTTGCTTCTGGATGGATATTCAGGATACTTCCAGATACCCATCGATCCTGTTGACCAAGAGAAGACCACTTTCACTTGCCCTTATGGGACATTCGCGCTCACAGCGGATGCCATTTAGTCTCTGTAATGCCGACCACCTTTCAAAGGTGTATGATGGCAATCTTTGACGGGCTAGTTGAAAAGTGCATGGAGATTTTTATGGATGATTTCTCGGTCTTTGGTCAATCCTTCGATGATTGCCTCGATAATCTTGATCAGGTGTTGTCTAGATGTGTGGAAAAGGACTTAGTGCTTAATTGGGAAAAATGCCATTTCATGGTAGATGAAGGCATAGTCCTTGGCCACAAAGTGTCGACCAAAGGTATAGAAGTAGATAGGGCCAAGGTTGAATCTATTGAGAAGATGAGTTATCCTAAGAATGTTCGGGAGGTCCGAGGTTTTCTCGGACATGTCGGCTTCTATAGGAGGTTCATCCAGGACTTTTCAAAGATTGCCAAGCCCCTGTCTACTTTACTCAAAGAAGGCGTTACTTTTGATTTTGATGAGAATTGCAAGCGCGTTTGAGGAGCTTAAGAGTAGGCGATCTCTGCTCCAATTCTTATATCGCTTCGACCTGGAACCTACCCTTTGAGCTTATGTGATGATCGTCCAACTATGCGGTTAGTGCGATCTTAGGGCAAAAGCTTAACGGAAAGTTCCAGCCTATCTATTATGCCCGATCCACACACTAAATCCTTCTCAAGTTAACTACACGACCCGAAAAGGAATTATTAGTTGTAGTCTTTGCTATGGATAAGTTTCGTAGTTACTTGTTGGGAGCTCAAGTGATCGTAATGGGTGACCCACGGCTGTATACTGCGCTATCTCATGACTAAGAAAGAGGCTAAACCACGCTCTCTGCGTTGGATCTGACGACCTACAAGAGTTTGACGTTCAAATTAAGGACAAAAGAGCGTTGAAAATGTAGTGGCGGATCACGTTTCTAGAATGTTACATGAGGAAAAGGATGAACCGGATGATATAGATCTTTACTTTCCTCTAGAAAATATTATGTTGATAGACGGTTGTCCTCCTGATGTTCCATGGTATTCTTCCATTGTGAACTACCTTCATGCCCGTTATCTCGATCACGAAATGTCTTATCAAGAGAAGAAAAAGTTCTTCTCACGATATTAAATATTCGTTTGGGATGAACCTTACCTCTTCAAGATCTGCAAAGATGGTTTGCTGAGAAGATGTGTTCCTGAATCTGAGCAACGCGATATAATTGAGCAATGCCATAGTGGACCCACAGGTGGTCACTTTGGTCCGTGGAAAACCGTTGCCAAAATCTTCCAATCCGGTTTCTATTGGCCCACAATCTTCAAAGACACGGAAGCTTTCTGCAAAGCTTGTGATCGTTGCCAAAGAACCGGAGCTTTGACAAGGCGGTTTGACATGCCGTTGAAACCCATCCTTGAATGCGAAGTCTTTGATGTTTGGTGCATCGATTTTATGGGACCATTCCCATCATCTTGTGGCAACAAATACATCTTAGTCGGCGTTGACTATGTTTGAAATGGGTGGAGGCAATTGCCACTCCTCACAATGATCATAAAGCGGTCATGAAATTTCGAAGAAGAACATCTTTGTGAGGTTTGGATGTCCACGTGCCTTGATCGGTGATGAAGGACACACTTTTGCAACCGACCTTTGGAAAAAGTCCTCGAGAAGTATGGTGTTCGCCATAAAATCGGCACACCATATCATCCGATGACTAGTGGTCGAGTTGAGCGAAGCAACGAGTCTTAAGAAAATCATGGAGAAGAAGGTGAATAGTCATAGAAAAGGCTGAGTTCGAAGTTGGACGATGTACTTTGGGCATATAGGATCGCCTATAAGACCCACATGGGTACATCGCCATATCAAATGGTTTCTGGTAAGCCATGCCATCTGCGCGATCGAGTTAGAAACGCGAGGCGTATTGGGCTCACGAAGTTTTGAACTTCGATTCCCAATCTGTGGGAAACATCGATTGCGGTTAGATTGCATAATTTGGATGAATTTAGACTCCAGGCTTATGAAAGCGCCGAGGATTAGTAAAGAGAAGATGAAACTACTCCATGGCGCCAAGATAAAGAAGAGAGAATTTCAGTCGGCGAGCAAGTTCTCTTATACAATTCTAGGTTACATTTGTTTCTGGGAAGTTGAGAACACGTTGGTCCGGTCCTTTTGAGATTCTCCAAATCATTCCTGGAGGTGTTCTAGAACTACGCGGTTATCCGGATCAACCGTTTGAGTTAATGGTCAAAGGTGCAAGCACTACATTGGTGAACTAAAGAAAAACCTTTGATTGTTAAATTTCTCGATATTCTCGGATGTGGTGTTCTGAGAGGTCAATGAATTTGACGAGTTTTCATCCGATTTATTCTCCGAGAATGACGGTATTGGTTCATCGTGAAGTTCTAGCGGTAGTTGGGATATGGAGGAGTATGAAAAGAGCAAAAGCTTAAACGTCATCGGAGGAATCAGAGAAGAAAGAAATCATCCATAGGGAAGATTAAACGAGTTTGGAAGGCTATAAAGATTTTACCCCGTGTGTTAGATCTTTGTTTCGCAGCCACACCACGGACCGGGGCTAAAGCGAGGTAGTGGTGGCGAGAAAGGTTAAATGGCCTAATCCAGGTGAGCTTCAAATGTGTCGAGCTAACGACAATAACCATTAAGCGCTACTAGGAGGCATCCTAGATATCCCTTATTATATTAGTTTCTTTCTTTAGTTGTTTTTCGTTGTTTTAGTTCGATTTTATTAGGATTGTGTTTGTTTTTTTGTCGATCGACCATCCCAGTCCTATAAAGGGTCGAAGTGTTGTTTTGTATTGATTTCCTCTTATCTTTATCTTTATCGCTTTTGAGCGACATGATATAATCCCTTGTGTCCCCCGAGGTTTTTTTTTCTTTGCTTTTCATGTGTGCAGGGTATTTGCATTAGCTTTTGTGAGTTTTCAGATGATATCAGTTTTCCGGTGGATGGTCCACAGTCTACTGTTTTCATCGAGCCTTTTTGGATCTGGAGCATGCCCACTTCCAGAATAGCTCCCTTTCGAACAACGAATCAGCTAAGTTTTCTGTTTCTTTTTATTTTTGCACACCATGAGGACATGCTGTAATTTAAGTGTGGGGGAGGGGATAAGTCGATATGTATCTATACATTTGCTTACATGATTTTATTTTTATGCAAAAATGAGCTAAATATTAAAAATTTTGTTTTGTCTCGAGTGAGCAATGCATGTTTTTGTTCGGTTTGTTATATTCATTGATGCTGTATGCCGTATGTTCCATAAGTTAGACGTTTCACCCGATATTATTTTTCACGAAGCCATAGTGAATGATGAGCTATATTATAAAGTTATACCCCTTTTGATTAGTGATGTTTGATTCCTTATAAGTCATGTGCTTAGTGCTAATGTTCATATCGTGAGACTTATGATAGTTTGTATTTAGTTCCAAGTCACGATGTAATCGTGAATATCTAGAAGTTTGAATGTGATAAGTAATACGTAGCTAATGTCATTTGAAAAAGTTGAGTTAATAATGAAATCAATAGTGTGTGTCGGAAGTCGGTCGATGATTTGAGTGCGGTAAGGCATTATCTCGAAATGTTTTATTCCACTTATGATGACCAAAAGCTCACGACGATGTAAGGAAGAAATTTCGCTTTATGATTTGAGTAAGGTAGGGTATACCACGTATGTCCTATTACGCTATGATGAGCAATAGCTTATTACGATGTGTGTTTAAATGTGAAATCAATTGAATCAACTTAAGAATTGGTATGAAAAGAATGAAATGAGACTTAGTTATCGTTAATCTTATCCCAAAGTATAAACCGATGGATATCTTTGTAGGATTATCCTCTAAGAATGTCGGAAAGGTCTTAAATGTGTTCTATCATCTTTTCGGGATATGTTCCGTTTTGTAGGGTGCATCTTATAAGTATCTTTTATTACTAGTTTGAAGGGGTATTAGCTAGTTTTGCTTGAAATATTCAAGTTTGGATTTAGTGGAAATTTGCTATGGTTATGCACACACACACGGGTGAACTTCTAATTTATTGACTATATGGTATATGTGTTGAGATGTCTATATTCTTTCCGAGCCTTTATCTTGTTTTGTTTTGCTCGGGACGAGCAAAGTTTAAGTGTGGGGGAGTTGTTAAGGGTGAAATTTATGATTTATATGACGTTATTCCCGTAACAATATCCTTGGTATTTTAGTACTTTTTATAGAAAAGTGTTGGTTTTATCTAATTATTGAGTAAACGAGTTTTAAATGTGTTTAAATGCAAAATCGAGATATTTACGTGATTTTATCGGTGTTTTATGTTTATCCGTATGATGTTACATTTTGCATGTTTCTATCATGTTGTTAGGTACGTTTGCATGATGAGTAAGGAGCTTAAACGATGATCACATGAAGATGGAAGAGTTGAAAGATGTTTAAGTGAAGAATCATTGAAGAAACCGGAACCAGGCACTTCATGGGAATTTTGTCCACACTTGTAGGCACTTTCAGGGAAAGTTGTCTTGATGAAAGTTGTAGATGATTGAAATAGCTTTCCAACGCATGTTGAATCACCTCATTCGAGCCCTAGAAGTGAAGTTATGAGCAAAATACTAGAGCTGGGTCATGGACGGGCGTCCATGATAATGAACAGCGTTCGGAGCTGATCTTGTAGCAACCGACTTGATTTTCTCTATATATAGCAGCGCATAATCAACCCTAAGACATACAATTCGAACCCTAAAAAACCTAGGGCAGCTTGGCTGCGTTTTCTACGATTTTATCTACTTTTATGCAATTTAATTCTTAGATTAGATTAGATATATTCATGTCTTTTACTTCATCAATTCAAGTTGCAACAAGGATGCTAAGAGGCTAAAATCCTCTTGAACAAGCGTTGTGAAGCCTTCCTTCAACAATTCGAGTTTTGATTCGTGATTAATCTGTGAGTATCTATTTCAAGTTCGTTTCTTTTATCATGTTTTGTATGTTTTGCATGTTTAATCGAAAGATGCTTGCTTTGATGATTGTTTATTTGATGAAAATCATGTTAACGATAGATCACCATGCTAAAAGAATAGATATTTGATCTAATTAAAGCGAGTTATTAGATTGATTATGCAGATTAGAAATTGAAAGATTTCACGCCTAGGTTAGAAAGAGCGTAATCTTTAACATCGAAAGATAAAAGATTAGAAAGCGAACTTGTCTACGAGTAGGGTTTATGCCTTCGATTAGGTGAATCACGACTTGAGTGGAGATCACGAATTAATTCGAATTAGAATTGAATGTTGATAGGATAGGTGGATCAATTGCTTGTTCGATTCGTTATAATTTGATTTTAATCCTTTAAACTTGAATTGCTAGATTAGTTTACTTTTAATTGCACTCTAGTTTTTATCGCTTTCAATCTTGCCTAGCATTGGATTAATCTCTCTGTACAGTTACTTTTATGCATATTTGTTTAGGTTAGTTCTTTGTTTAGGTTAGTTTCGTGACAATAGTTTAGTTGAAAACAAAAGATAGGGTTCACAACAGTCTAGTTCCCCGTAAGATCGACCCGGCATTAGCCTCCATACTACGATCCTTGCACTTGAGGTTAACCGGTTTATTACTTGTTGTTTTGTATTGATAAAATCCGGGACACTAGCTTATGTTTTTATAACTTTCACGGTTCATGTTTTCATCCCACCTTGCCACACATATCTATCCCCTCCCTTTAATTAAATATCAATTTATCAATTACAAATATTCATTCATTAGACTAATCCTCTATATGGATTCATACACCTACAATTATCCTACATTAAACTATTCTTATTCTTTTTTACGACTTCAACAACATATTATTTAATTAGTGGTTAATAAAATAATGTTGCCCTAAAAATGCTAATATGAATAAACATTTTCCATTGAAATTGTACATACATTTATTTTTCTTCCCCGGCTACAAACAAGAAATGACTATAAGATGCTCAAAATAAATAAAGACGGCTTCTATTGGCACCACGAATTTAACATCGGCGTCTTTTTTTTCCAATTATTTCCGGCGCCACACATGTATTATTTTTTTACATCCGGCACCACACTTTGAACGTCAATGCCACTGACATTTCTTTTAAAAAATAATGTCAGTGGACTGACGTTATTAACTCGATCATGACACTTTTATAATTATAAGCGTTAGTGTCACTGACATTATTATCGAAAACTAACGTCGGTGCTAGTGACGTTATTTGCATGAAAAATAATCGTGGTGCCGAGAGTAATTTAAAGGGTGTCGGAAAAAAGCGTGGTGTCAGCAGTACTTTTGTGGTGTCGATAGAAACCGAAAAAAAAAATAAGTTCAGCTTCTAGTAATTTGGTACAACAGATAAAGACAACTAGAACGCAGATTTATCATCTATAAGCAAAAGTTGGATCGAATATGATATTTTCAATTTGTCTGGTGGGCTGGGCTTGGCTGGGGTGGGCTGGTTCTAAGCTGATACATATATATAAGCCAAAAAAAAAAAAACTGGGGTGGGCTTAGCCCCCCTCATCCCAAAGGATGGCTCCGTCCTTGTTAGTAATATACATAACTTCGGGTATTTCGTTGTCAGACTCACAACAGCCATATCTATTGCTCATGTAGTGTATTGTGTATATATGTAATCTATCCCCAGAGTTATATGTATTATGCATGTTGTGTATTGTGTATTTATGTAATCTATCCCAAGTGATTGCTATGGTAGGCTGCAGTCTAATTAAGTTAAGAAATCAGTTAATGTTGTGTGTTCGATTATGTTTAATACACAATTGTACTCGAGTTTGCGGTTGTTTAAAACACGATCAAACTTATTTTATCATAGGTACACTTCACCTAAAACAACAACCCAATTTTTTGCTTATAAACATTCACAAATCTATGCTCCACTATACATGCACATACTCAAACATGGATTCTCATACAACTGCAGTGGGCATGAACTGTGTCTTACATAGTTTAAAACACTAGTGTGTGTGTGTATATATACCTACTTATAATGTTGGGTGGGGAAATGCCAAAGAGAGGGCCACGTCGATGGTTGTTGCCATTTTTTTGCCGTTTGGGCTTTTTTTTTCCTTTCTAATCAGCCTTGTAAAAAAAAGCCCACCAAATAAGCCTGTTAATAATTATCTAATTCAATTTACTCTAAAGTATAGGTTCGACGATAGTCTTTTGTTAGGGTTTCGCTTCAGATTCCTTTCCATGGAAACGGCGCTGCTCTCTGTTTTGCTCTATTGCTCTTCTCTTTCCGATTAGGGAGAAAATCTGAGTTCTTTGTCCCTCCGCAAACAGTCTCTGCTCATGCTTTAACGAGTGGTTGATGTGATGGCAAGGCTTGTTGAAAAGGTTCAGTCTTCGTTGCTGAAAATGTTTGATGAGACCGATGAAGGGTCAACCGAGGTCTATGATGCCATACAACATCTTCTGTCACTCTCTTACGCCAATAATCGGGTATTATCTTTCGTGTTCTAAAGGTAAAAGACCTAATTTTTCTCTGATGTTTTGCTAATCTGAGGTTTTCATTATGTGTTGTGTCTATATGGTGTCTATTTTGCTAATCTTTCTCCGATGTTTTGTGTCTATTTCGTGTTTTCGTGTTTATGAGTATGTATGGTTTTTATTTCCTTCAGGAAAAGGAGGAGCAGTCAGCCGACACCTTTCTTTCAGAGGACGTCTTCGCCATTTACAGGCGGATGGTCGTAAGTTTACGGAATTCTTGCTTGATTACCGACTTTTAAATGCATGCATTTGTTGTCATTAATTAAAAAGTTACTTGATTACTGAACTCATTAATTAAAAAGCTACTGCAATTCATTACTACTTACGAAATGGCCCAACAAACCCCCCACCCCTGCGATTTCAGCCCTCAAATTCCTCCACGATCGAAAGCCTCATCCCCATGTTCCTATTCAATTTCTTCCATATTTTGACATCTCTTATCCTCAAACTGAATCAAATATATGAAAAGATGTTTAACCAGTAATGTTGTTATGTATGTTGAAGAATATGTGAAGAGAAATAGCTTGATCAGAGATGGATTTCAGGAGTCCAAGATGCCTTTCCTTAGAGCATATAATGCAGCAACATCATTGCAGCCGAAAGGACGTCAAATTGAACAAGTATTATAACTCACTATATGCTACAAAATATCCTCAAAATCATGAAATATCTTGAAAATGTGTTTGTGTTGCAGCTCCTTGCAGATAAGCCCTGCAATTGTAGCTTGGGAAATGGTTGTGAGAAAGATGGTCACTCTACATTGTCATACTTGGTCATGTATGTGTGTGTATATATATATATACATACATGACATGCAATGCCTTATCATCTACAACGGGTGTAAAGTTTTTTTTCTTGACTATGCATACCCTAAACCCCACCCCTAACTATCTCTGGTTTATAAAATGTGTGTCCTTCTAAAAGGAATCAGTTAAAAGAACTTTATTTCCTATACTAATAATGAGGTTTTTGGAAACATAAAATAAAAGACACTGAACCAGAGTAATTCATTTTGTTTTGTCATAAGAATGTTTAAAAGAGGATTAAAGGCTTTAACATTCTTTGCGTTGTGTGCTTGTTTACGATGTAGTGACTTTTGATCCTTAATTATAAATACCTTGTGCTAGAAGTAGCCAAATTTGTGGAGTTATAACCTATGCTTTTTTCTTTTTTAGCGTGTTCTGTATGTAGATATTGATATTCACCACGGTGATGGTGTTGTGGTGGCGTTTTATACTACAAACAGGGTCATGACTATTTTTTTCCATGCGAGGTATGTAGTTATTCTGTGTAATTTTCCAAGTGTGTGCTTGTTCTGCTACATATCCTTGTCTTTGGTTCTTCAAGCATGTACTTATTCTATGTAATTTTGCAGTTTCTCAGTTGGTGCTTCAAATCCTTTCCATACGAGGTATGTATTTTTTTCTCTGACTTCTTATTATCATGGTCTACTTTCTCCCTTGCACATGTTTTAAGTCTTATGCTAAAGTATTTACTGTATTACACACATGGCTCGACTAAGAATTCATTATGCTTAATCTGCTTGGTTAACTATTTTTCTACGCCTTCTAGATCTTACCATTCATGAAACTTACCTTGTTTCCTTTTTTTTTTTTTGTTTCTTTTTGGGTTGCCTTCTTTATAGATATGAAAACATCTATTGATGGTGTGAAAACGGAAAAGATCGGGAAGGTAAGATATTTCTTTGTTGCGTAAATGTTTGTCCATGAAGATAATTTATTTATTTATTTGTTAATGTTTCTGCTATAATATTTTGTAATCATTATCCAGTTTGCATCATATCTCAAGGCTGCTTTTATGAGTTTTAATTTTATGTCAGAACTTCTATGGCGAAAAAGTTGATATATTGCTAAGAACCACCTATCTTTGACATTAGCTTCAATCTTCCAATTCATTATACACTCTTTTAAAATGGCTGGGATTTTTGGCATAAGCCTAACTACTTTTTGTGCTGTTTATTTTTTTATTTAAAATGCTGAGATTTTCACATACACATGTGATTAAATTGTTGTATTGAATGTCCACAATTGGGGCTGTGATATCTGTAAAGTCATGATTGTATTGATGGATTGTGTGGTTTACTATTATTATTGAGAATTTGCCCAAAAAGAATTATGCCTATGTCTACATGTTAAAGTTTAATTTAGTAATAGACTAATAGGCCTTTTGTATATATATGTAAGTAGCAAAAGTGCACATATACCTTCAGAAAGAAAAAAAAAAGTGCATTGCAACCAAATTCGTTTGGTAATCACTTTCAACGTAAAACCCGCATGCAGTCTGCTATTTTTGCTCAAATCCCTACTTTCTGTAGCCGCTTTAGTAATACGGAACAGGTATGGAGATTTTTCTTGCGCCTTTCCTTTATTCTTTTCTCTTTGCACTTATTGAGGGGTTGGGGTATAACCTTTTATCAATATTTCTTTCTTTCAAATAGGATAGTGCGTATACGTTTTTCTTCCCTGAAGAATTGTATGTTGATATGAGGTGAGTTTTGTTTTAATTTATTTTTTTTCAAAAATTTCCAGATTTATTTTCCAAGATAGTTGAGCTGCATTTAGAGAAGAACAGTGTTGAGTTATATTAGCAATTTAGAATAAATAAGATTCTTTCTTGATTATTTTTCTCTAATATTTCTTTTTCATAGATTGAAAAATAATGACAATCGGATATTAGGAAATGGTTCGTGAGGAAAGATAAGGACAATGGCAATACTGCAAAGCCTGGTTCATCCACCAAGGCACGTTCTGAATCCGACCAACTAGCAAAATCAGTGAGTTTCTTATTTCTTTTTGTTTGTTTATTTGTCTGTTTGTAATTTAGTGTACACTTCTTGGATAAATTGAAGAAAATTGCACATTGTACGGTCCCTCCTATAGCAGCTCAACTTTAGTGAATCTGATATATAAGTTGCATTTGAAATTTGAATTCAGCTTTAGCTTGGATTTCCAGATCCACATCCAGCTACACATACAACCTGATGCACCCTGTACGAGCTGTGCTGCTTTCCATGTTGGTTTGATGTATATAATGTGATAATTTTATAGTTTTCGAATTTCCAGTTTGTTTCTTTTTTCTCCTGATCTGTATTTGATTTCATAGAAATTTGAGTGAGTTGATCCAGTAGTTCGTGTGGTGATTTTGAAAGTATTATGTGACATTTGTGTTGAGGTGTGTGGTTTATGTTTCTGTTATGTAGTGTTCTATTTTTCCTCTTTGAATTAATATGATATTTGTTTAGTGTATAGCTGTGCTCAAGTTGCTAGCTTTTGAATCTTTTTAGAGGTTTTCTCTGAAACTGGTAAAAAAATGGTACAACAACCTTTTAGATTGATTTATAAGGTGGTTTTTTTCCCCATTAACTCTGTTTCATTTTCTAATATGTATGCGTATTTGGGAACCACTCCAATGGATGGTTCAAGTACATTGGAACATATTCGTTATTGTGGCTTTGGTTCGTTGTTTTCTCACGACGGGTGGGGTATTTTTTTATACAGGTTTTTTCATTTGATAACATTGAGTACGAGCTATTTTGAGTGTTTTGATATCTATGTTTCGGATTTAGAAGCTGTGAAATTTGATATCACAATGTAATGGTACAGGAAATTTTACATTTGAAATTTTGAACATATATAGGAGCTTCAAAGTCATGATTGGTAACATTTCAAAAAAAAAAAAAAAAACAACCATTTGTCTTTGTCTCTGGTACTCCGGTTTCTTTAATTTTTTTTGTTTCGAACACATTAGATAACCATGTGGGGCTCTGGCTTGTTTCAGTAGAATCATGGGATTTAAATTTGTTGCAGGTCAGCTCAGTTATGCTGCCATTAAACGTGCACTGCCATTAAATGTCCATTAGTGTTTTTTGTTTCTAAATATTAAGATTTAGCAAAGATAAAGGTCTTCTTTACTTTACCTACCTTTAGTTTATACTATTAAGGAAATATTGTTGTCTTCTTAGTTCTTACCAAATGTTTTGTAGGTTCTATAGCTATCACACTTGAGAGAGTTGTGGATCGAGATATGTATGCAGTATGCCATGGGTAACTTGTAAAGCTGAGGAATTTCAAATATCTTACAAGATGAAAAAGGGTATTTGTGATACTTCTCCGTCTTTCTATGTGTTAAACATGTTTGCTTCTTTCTATTGATACTTGTGTTCACACTGACAGTACTATAATTTTTCAGAAAAGTTTGCTGAAGTATATGAATGTTACATTGCCCTTGTGTCTGTGGATTTGTTATGGTTGTGCTTTGCGCACAAATATTGGTAGATGCCTACTTCCACCTCTGTTATGTAATGTTGTTCAGGAAATGCCTGCACTTGCTGAGAGTGAGCAAGGTCCAGTCAAAAATAACAGGGACCAACTGGAGTATAAGTAGACAGCTCATGATCAAAAGACCCTACAGAATGTTGTGTTTAGTTTTTGGTGTATAATATGTTTTCTACTTTCAAAACGATCAACGTTCACATGTTATAATATATTCCTATTCCATATTCCAGTATTTTATCCTAACCATGTATCCCCGATTTCATATTCACCGAGTGTGTACATACCGCGCGTTGTGCGGCCCCCCCCTCTAGTATATATATATATCCTTCTAATATATGAAGTTAGGAAAGTTGGCCGACGTGTCCTGCGTTCGAATTTTTTCAGCAACTTACTTGCTCATTCCGTTCGTCTCCATATAAAGTTCTGATGGATTCAGTCCGGCCCCTTTAGTGAAAATCAGGCCCATGGCCCATTCTTGTTTCTTTTTATTTTTCTGTTTTAATAAATAAATATAAAATAATAATAAATATATGTAATAGTCAACATAAATGTCAAAGCTTCTTTAGTACGCATTGCTTTAAAAAAGAAAAAGAAAGAATTATGTTGCCACTTGCCGGTATATTTTTCTCCCTTGAAATCATTACACGGATGTTTATCCCGAGGTTGTTGCACGGTTGAGATGCATCAAAGTACCATTTCTAGGCTGATCAAAGTAAACCTATTTTCCTTTCCTGCTTTCAATCATCTTCATTTGCAATTGCCGAAAGAAGATGGAGGGTCGGATTTCTTCTTATTTTAAGATGCAGTTGTTTTATCCCACGATTATTTCATTTGGTTATCAGGTAAATAAGTAGGGGTATTTTCTCTGTTGGTTCTTCCATTTATTTTCTTTGTGTTATTTGTGGTGTTAAATTATGATTCTTTTCTTCATTGTAGTTACAGTTATCGAAAGGTCCGTCTTGATATTCCTCTGATATTTCTTTTTACAGTTGCTTGGTAGTTTTGATACTTCAACTATTAATTTGTGTGTGTTTATCTGACTTAGCCTCATTTATTGCAGGAGGAACAGGTGAAAAAAGTCTCTGCATCTAATATTTCTTCTCAGGTACGATTGATTCCATTCATAAATTTTCGGTTTGGTTGGTTTAAATGAGTGTTTTATAAATTTCCCTTAAAAACCAGCGTATAAATGATAACATGCATTGTTATATAGTATACAGATTATGTGATGCCTTTGCCTTTTCTATGACTTGCATCGGTTGTGTGTGTGGTTTTCGTGTTTCTTTTCTAAGAGGAATAGTATATGAGGTTTTATGAATAGAAGGAACAGATTTTTGCTTGTTCATTTGAAATGACTAATGTGTTAATAGATGCTTCATTTGTGATGATCTTAAATAAAAGATCTCTGCTTTTCAACCTGAAAAAGCCATTCCGATACTGCCTTTTATGGATGATCTTAATGATCATGAGATGAAAAAGTTGAACAATTTGTTTGATAAGATTGATGATTTGAGGAAAGCTGTCAAGAATTATGTCTCTAAAGAGGATAAACTGAAATAAAAAAACATAATGATCCCCTCACCCCACGCCCTCATCCCACCGAATTTATTTCTCGTTCTTTTGATTTTCATTGTTACTTGGAACTATATTCCCCGTTGTTTTTTCAAAGTTATAATCTTCATGGGCAATGAAATGTAGAATTCTATACAATTCAAGAAATTTTAGCAAAGCAACCGCTTCTCTGTTTTATGTTTTCAATTCTTTATTTTAATACTTGACATTCAATACAAAAAGTGAAATTTTTCGTATAAATAAATCAAAAGAAATTAATTAATCTAACTGTTAAAAGAGAAAATATGTTTCTTCTATGTAGTTATGTGTTGGTTCCGTGTTAGCATTATGTTTCTTCTTTGCACGTTCACTGTTGACTTCTGGTTTGGCTAGGATTGGTTGTTGTCTTCATAAACACGTTATTTCTGCTTTTTGGCAATGGCTTCGCAAGTGGTACTTCCTATTTAACTGCTATTCTGGGGTTTTTTACTTGCTTCTTGGTTTTGGTTGATTTAGAGTGATCTTTTATGTGATTTACAATTCATATTTTTTTAGCACAACTTTCATTTGAGGGGGCAAGGGGATGTTTGTATACTCTATGTTATCTTTTCTGAAATATTGGAGGATGTTTGGATACTGTTAGTATACCAATAATATATGCTTGACCATTTGTATGAGGAAAATTCAGTAGTATTCATGATTTAATATATTGTAGTTCTTTTCATACAAGAGAGGTTAGCTACAAGGTTGTAATTTGCTACAACAGATTCATTATGATCATTGATGTTCCATGTCCCAAGTGTACGAGTTTCATTCATTACCTTCGGTTCTTCATGTCCAAACTTGCTTCTTTGAAAAGAGAAATCTTTTGTTGTGGATATATGTACTTGGTTGCAAGGCCTTCATACTTTACCGATGAAGCCCTTACAACCAAGTACATATATTCTAGGTATGTTTAGGGATCTTTACCTATGTCTTCTATTGTTTTTAACAAGCATTGTGTGCTTGCTAGGTACGACGATTGTGGGGAGTACCGTCAACTAGCAATTATTAGATGTAAATAAAATAAATGAAATCCTTGGTTTAAATGCTACATACTTATCGTTAGCATCTTCAGGTTTTCATATGCAGATGGAAATGCAGGCAGATTAGGAAAAACAGAGTAGGTGTATGGGAAAAAAATTGCTTCAGTCTGTTACTACGAGGCCTATGAAATACAAAAAATTGCCTCTATGCTCACATTGTAGTGCTGTAAAATATGTGCACAAAACAACAAATTTATGTTCCTCTGGCGGCGATGTTGTTCTTGTAATGAATAAAATTCCACTTGAACCGAAACATTTACTTCATGGGGCTGATGAAGAAGCCAAACAATTTAAGAATTGCATAAGAACCTACAATAATCATCTACCGTTCACTTTAATAACTCTGACATAATGCATTTTTTATGATGTTCCAAACTTCAATATACATTGACAGCAAATAGAGAGACAAATTTTCCACATCAAAGATGTTTTGCTGAGGAGGCAAAACTTGAAGGTGTTGATTCAGGTTTTAGAGAGGAAGAAAAGTGGAACAAGCAACTGTATGACCAATCCAACAGAATATAGGGGCTACCTCTTTATCGACATGATGGTAATTTGAAGTTCTTCTATTGATTTTATTGAAGTCGATACGTAAATATTAATTTGTTCTTTCTTACAATTTGCTGTTAAAAATGCAAATGTATTCTGTTCTTTTGGTTACATAATACCTAAAACTTAGTATAACAGAATGCTTGTTCTTTTTTTCCTAGGAAACTATGGTTTCAGCAGTATGCTATGGAGGAGATGTAGCATACTTTGAGACATCGCTTCAGCCACAAGCGATATTACGTATCCAACGCCTATGTGAAACGGGTTAGGGTTGGTTATGAGGTCAGCGATTATGAGTTTTCGTGGACTTTGTATAACACAGCATCGGTACAGCCATTGGTGAAGATGTTCCGCCGCCCATTCCTTATGACTTCCAGTTCAAAGATTTCTCTGAAATGTTCCGCTATGCATATCGTGAAACGCCCATCAGTAACCATTTGCTTCTTCTATTTCTTGTTCTGTTTCACTCCCTCACTTAAAGATTAAATCCTAATACGATATGTGCTTTTGGTACATAGATATTAAAGCCTTGAGCGTGCAATATTTTGATGAGAAAAAAGTTGGCGTAGATTTGTATTGTCAGGACCTGATTGCGCAAGATTTTGTTGTTGTTGATACAAGGTATCTTATACTGTTGTATCCTTCTTAAAATTTATATTTAATGTTGTCCTCTTATTTACTGTGCCTGTTTTTAATAGAAATAGGGGATGAGGTTGTGGAAAGAAAAGATTAAAGAGTATGATGATATTTTATGTGACGGTCTTCATAATCCTGTGATGTTTGTTGGCATGAACATGAAAGTGACTACTTTTAACGGTAAGCTTTTACTTGCTGATAATATATACCTGTGTTTGAAACCTTATACAGTTCCAGAATATGTACTTGCTGTTTAACCAAACTTTTAATTACTGCATGTCTGTCCTTCTCCTCACGGTTGAACAGTGTGCTGCTAAAAGAACATGTTCTGCATGAAGGTCTAGCTCTAAGGGAACGGTAAATTTGAATTATTTGCGGTTAGATATTCATGTTACATGTAAATAACACAGAATGCAGCATTCTAACTATTTCCACACCCTTAAAATCACTGCATACTGATTTGTGATGACAAATGTGCCTGTGATTTGCACATGTGGTGTTGATTCTGGTGCCTAAAAAAACAGGTACATTTCCAACAAAAAAGATGTGGAAGACCTATTGTCCAGGATGTCTTATAAAGATACAGACATGCTTCTGAGGAAACCAGCAGCTGTAGATATAATGCCTGTGGTGACTGCAATGGAAACATTGGAAACTGTAATGCTTGTTTGCTCTTACGCATTAGATTAAAGTACCCTTATGTTCATGTTTTTTGTTTTTATGTGCACGCCTCTTTCAATGTTTTGATTGTTGCAGATGAAGACTGCATGGATAGCTGACAAATTAAAGCTATTCCAGGCGAGGACACGTACTGGTACATGGCCTGTAAAAACTGACATAGAGCTTTGAAGCCTGGACATCAAATCGAACAACCGTGTTCATCATGCGATGAAGAAAATCTTATCAGCATTAGGTAAGAATTGCTTGGTAACAAATTTACTTTTTCCTACATGCCAGCCACATCATAAACTCTGTATCTTTCTAATTAGGTGTCACAGTGATGCATCTGGTACTGACTATGGTGAGATTTACTCCCCAGATGCCGAAAAACTGATGTACTTTTTTAATCACATACTAGCGAAAAACTAATATAGGCATCTATATGTTTTATGTTCTTTTTTATAATATATTTTCTCCTTCCCTCATGTATATTGCTTGTTTGGTAGCATTATAGGTTCCATAGACATCGGGTTAATGTAGGGATGTTATGTAGCATGACTGATTTTACGAATCGCTGACTTTTCAATTGAATTCTGTTTGATCAAATTTAAATCTTTGTCCAGGGACGTTTACTAAGTCAGAATTAGAGTCGACATTGGAGAATATACATGTTGTGTGCTATATTAAATATTTTGACAAGCTTATTCGAGGTGCGGTAACAAGAAAATACCCACTGGTGAAAGATACATCTATACAAAGATGTTTTCCCTGATAATGAGCTGGTTGCAAGAGAAGCTATTGTAGAGATTGGTGGCTGATAAAGGAACTGTTGATTTAACTAAGGACAGTGAAGATGATGTTCAGTTCCTCGAGCCATCTACCAAAGTGTTGATTGAAGAAATTTCAGCCTCTACAAGCAATGTTGCTGGTGATGATACAACTCAATCTGGTTGTTAACGGGTTCTCTATTTTGGTGATTTGCAGAAATATGCACATCCACGGTGAAGTTGGAGCCAATTGATGACACTGAATTGCAGTCCATGGTGGATGAAACAGCAGCTATTGAGAGCCCTGTTAACAAGAACAAGGGAAAGCTGAAACAAAAATGATTTTGGCTGCTCATCTAAATAGTGCTCAAGTAAAACATGTAAAAAAAACTATTTTGTTTGTAAAACTTTCCGTTTCTGATGCATAAATGATGTATTAGAAGCCATTAGTTTGTTTCACCAGCTAAATGGAGGCTAATGGTTACTAATAGCATGTTCAGTCTTTTCCCTATGCTTAGAACTTTTATTTAACCATCAGCCTTGCATATGACATTGGTTTTGAATGTTCCATAATCATGATGTTGTAAAATTATGGATAATGTTGTGTTCTGTATCATGTATATAGATCTCAAATATTCAGTTACCGTCTTTTCCGCTTAAGAAGCTTTATGTTGTAAAGAGTATGGTGATATGAGTAGGTGTTCCGTTTAAAGAGTATGGCGATGTGGTGTGACACCAAAAAATGAAACCCGTAACATGGGCACGCCGTGCGTCGCACGGCGTCTCATTTTACTAGTATATATATATACTAGTGGGGGCGCGCGTCGCGTTAAGGCGGTGTCGCTCTCGCTTTTATCTTGTACCGATTATAGTTTTTTTTATGCTCATAAATAAATTTACTTTAGAAGAAAATAAAGAAGATATCAATCTACTTCAACGCTTAGAAAACATTTAAACCATCTTTTAGAGGTAAATATGCTCATGCGTGTTGCAGCAAGAAAGGTTACATGTAGGAAAAAAATCCACGATGATCAAAATGCACATTCGTGTAAAAAGTCAAACCAGAGTTTCGTGAACCAATAAAAGCTACATAATAACAAAATTAAAATTTCTCAAACTCGAATAAATGAATTGTTAGTGTAGAATATTATTCAGTATCGACTTAACTCTAACTAATACTAATAAAAAAAAAAAAAAAAAGGTTCGGAAGATTTTCATTTTCTTATCTTTTATCAAAGTAAATTAACCGGAAGGATAAGTAAGATAAATGGGAGTTGGATCGCGTTTTTATTTTTATGTATCTTTATGTATCATAGATCGAATGAACATTCTCATTCCTTATCTAATTTTTACAATATTTTATTTTCTAGTAGTTTTTTGTGGCACCGCATCAAATCATAATGACTTTGTTTTACTTAACCAAAAAATTGAAGATCGAAATGCACCTTGAACAAAAAGTCAAACCGGAATTTCGATTGTACCAATAGAAACTACATAAAAACACAATTAAAATTTCCAAACTCGAATCGAGAATTGAATGCTTCAAATAAAAACCCTAGTGATAAACACGTTGATGTGATAACACCATACCAAATCATACGACTTCGTTTTAT
This sequence comes from Gentiana macrophylla, assembly GCA_026214975.1. Taxonomy (NCBI): domain Eukaryota; kingdom Viridiplantae; phylum Streptophyta; class Magnoliopsida; order Gentianales; family Gentianaceae; genus Gentiana; species Gentiana macrophylla. The sequence continues at coordinate 131,679,886 of CM047805.1, read as the reverse complement.
CAGAGAAAAAAAAAAAAAAAAAAAGGAAAAGACAAAAATTTTGGTATAGCGACGACCAAAACGTCGCTGAAGCCGGACGACCAAAGCGTCGCAAAAAGCCGGACGACCAAACATGCAAATTTAATAGTATACTAACTATATGATATATATATATATATTTCCAAACGAAAGTTGAATGCTTTAGGTTTTTGCCAGAGGATATGCTGCTTTTGAAACAGTGTATTATGGACCACATCCATCCTTTATTATGCAAATAGGTACAACGGTATCGTCCTACATTAATTATTAGGAAGTAAATAAACGGTACGGTCCAACAACAAATACTTAATTACCAGCGGATGAGTGTCAAATTAAATAACGTGTTCACATTTGGCTAATTATGTTTCTTTTTCTTTACAAATATTTCACACTTTATCAATTACTCCCTCCGTACCTATTTATCTGAAGCAGTTGCTAAAATTCATACATAAATTTATTGAATGAATCTAGACACTTTTTAATTCAAGATTAGTTGTTATTTAAATGTCTGCAATAACCAACTTGGAAATAATTCTTGAGATAATGGAGTGCACGGAGAGAGTAAGCCAAAGAATAAATTAGAAGGAATGCCCCATTAGAGTACTGCTATGTTACTTGTACCTTAAGTAGATATTAATTAGCCAACTGAAAACGGAAAAATTATCAAGCAAAATGCGTTTCTGATGTTGAGAACAATAATATTGTAAAGGCTTACCTTTTGTTTTTACGTGTATTTATATCGTATCATTACTCATTTATATATCATACACACACAAAAGGCGACGAATCTTTATCATGTTTTTTTTTTTATTATTGTATATGTTCCATGACGTAGTTAGGATTTTTAACTGGACACAATATATTTTAGACATTCAGATTCTTAGTTTCAACACAGCTAATTAATAGGGATGACCGATTTCATCCACCTCACAAATACGTACCCGTTTCGTTTCTATTTAACTGTCGTAGTTGCTAAAAATAAATTTTTTTTTTTTTTATCTATCGTAGTTACTTTTTCAAAACATTATTTATTGTATTTTTCTACATCTATCCTTCTTTATGAGGGGAATTGAGAAGTATGACAAAAATATTTCATCGATTAAGGAATAGAACAACTTTTCAAATTTTTTGCATAAAAGACCAAAAAAAAAAAAAAACAACACACTTTCACTATTTCATACTCTTTATTTTGATAACACAATCACCATATTCCGATATAATTTCTGAAAATCCGCTGTTGAAATTCACTATTATTCAAAAATTTCGGGATTCACTGTCGAGATTAATCGAGTGAATCTCGGCATTGAATCATACGAAAAACGATGTAATTATATCGAACCAAATCTCAAAACGAAAAACATGAAATAATTAAAAATTCATTGATGTTACTTACAAATATATTAAAATGTGTTCTTTTTACCTAATTCTCTATATTTATTAAGGGGTGGATATTGAAAACAAAATTACATTAATTATATTCAAGAGGGTGTTAATATCATTCTGATTATAAGTCAAAATATTAACCACTCTCGTTAATATGAATGTTTTTGATAACTGCGAATAGTTGAATAGAAACGGAGGGGTAGTCACCGGTTCGATTTTCCTCTTAAACGCAATGTTAAATGAGCTCTTGATCAAATTTTACCCTGAAGCAAAAATAAAACTCTGCCGACACGACTCAAACCGAACTTCAAATTAATCGGACGAGTGAGTTTCGGATACGGAAGTCTTTAAGCAAAGAAACGGCGGAGGGGTAGTTAACAATGGCGTGTGTAAATTGTCCAACACACCGACGATCTCGTCTAAATCAGGTTGATTCCTTTTTTGCAAAATTGTCAAATATTGTACTATTATAGCGTAAGCACTGCACATGATGCCATATGACTAACGTAAAACAAATTATTATTTGGTTATTTCGGAGCTTTTTATTATTTATATAAATAATTTAAGAGTGATCTTACTTACAAAAGTCATCCGTATCCACCGGTTGTCGACTATGTTGCCGTTAACTCAGTTTTCTGACCCTCACCTTCTGAACTATTGTTTTGATCAAGTAATTGTTTAAATTTTTTCTGTATTAATATGAATATCTTTTATGATTATATGTTCGGGACATTCATTCCCGACCCAACGTGATCCCGAACATTCAAGTATTCCGATTGTCGGGACTCGATGCTTATCGGGTATTGGCTCGAAAAGAAAAGTGGAATCCCGAATATTGTCGGGACGGGTTCAGATAGGTGGTTTACGGGTCGGGTCCCGACCTGATGCCAGCCCCGGGAGAGAGTAAAAAAGAAGTTTCCCGGCGTGTTTTTTTTTTTACTTTGAAACAATGTACTTTAACCTAGTACAAATTATGGAGAATATGTCATTCTCCTTATGAAATAGATTATGTTTGTGTTATTTATATTAGTTTTTTGAAATGTGTCATATTTATGTTATCATAAAAAAAATTGAGCCTCTCCTCTTGTGAAATGAATTATGTTTACCTTGCCGACAATTTAATTCCCAACAATTATTGAAGCTTTTGTGACAGATGTATCAAATCAACACTGGTGTGGAGTATTACTACCCAAAAAAAGGTGATTTGTTTGTTAAATATATTTTTAATAATTGAATATAATAAGAGCTTTTTTTTTTTTTTTTTTTTTGGTCAATATAATAACAGCTAATTAAATTAAAACAAGGATAAGACAAAATGGTGTAGTCTCTTCAAACAACACAGAATCACATGGGAGGATGCATGACATATAATTGTGGGAATTTGGAATAATATTTCAACTGAATCACAGCCGATAAAACCGGACACCTCAATTTCTTTTCTGTAATTTAAATTCAAATTTTCCAATCTTCAATTTCTTTTATATATACTCTTTTTTTCTTTTTCTCTCTATCTTTCTCTCTAAACAAAACAAACAGCAATAATACTACAACATGGGCAATTGCATTGCTATCCAAACACAAATTGTTAAAAAAGATGAGCACATGATCTCCGTATCAAAACAAGCTCAGCCGGCGCCGACGACTAAAGAAACGGAACGATCCACCACGTCCCGTAAACATAGTCATGAAAAGAGAGTAAGATTCAAAACCGATGATGATTCGAGAAACGATGGGCCGGCGGGAGTTGTAAGAGTTCGGTTAGTTGTGACACAAAAGGAACTGAATCAGATTTTGAGTGGAGAAGAAGATGATGACGACGACGACGACGACGCAATCTTCAAGAGAGAAACTACTTGTTAGGGCTTTGCAAGAAGAAGCTACATCAACAAGTGATGGATCAGAAATGAATGAGAATTGGTTCCCTGCTTTGCCCACCATTCCTGAAGAACAGTTTTAAAAAAGCATTGTCCATTTACTTACTACTATATTTTGCTAAGTATTCTGAATGTAATGTAAAATGAGCATTGTCCATTTACTTACTATATCTAGCTAAGTATTCTGATCTAATGTAAAATGTTTAGGTGTCACGGTTACACACACACACACACATATATATATAATTGTTATTGATGTTTAGAATCGATTATTTATTTAAACGAACGGTTTCATATCAATTGGTAAGAAATGGAAGTTATCTTTCAAATCTTTGCAATGTATGTAATCACAGAAGGTATGAGGCCAGTGGACGTTTGGATCTCCAAACAAAATTTAATGAATGAATAAATAAATATATACATGAATTTTGTAAGATAAGTCTGACAAGTAATGAACGAGAACAATTGCTCCAGGTTCACCATCTATCTATCTATCAACAAAATCTACATTTATGGTGTAAACGAATCGAGTCGAATCGCCTATTGCTCTAAACGAGTCGAATCGACTATTGCTCTAAACGAGTCAAATATTTTAAAATATTATCGAGTTCTAATTCGAGTACGAGTATCTCGAATTCAAGCTCGAGCTAAGATTCTAGGAAGCTTTGCAAACTCGAGCCGAGACTAATAAGTTATGAAATTTAACTCGAAAATAATTTAAATTATCACCTTGTAGTAGCAAAAAAATGTCATTTCAAATTGTTATTATATGAATTTTCTTATTAAAGATACAAACAGTAATTTTTTCCTAAACTAGATGTTTTTTTTTAGGGTCTAAAGTATATGTATGTATATGTTTATAAATATTCATATATATGCATATATAAATATATATCCGAGTTTTATCACGAGTAGTAGAGTATTGTGTTGCTCGAGTATCGTGGGTTTAATCTTCAAGTCGAGTCGAGTTGATTTTGAATTCGACCTGATTTAAACCAAGTCAAGTCGAATTTTGACTTGAGTCGATCTAGAACTACTCACAAGTAGCTCAAAGGGATAACATCCAAGAGCGAAATTGAGAAAATAAATGAACATACATACAGAATCTAAATGTACATCAATTGATGGATAGATAGATAAGAGAAATGGATACTACTTTTCAAATATTGTTCTAATAATAAAAGCTACTTACAAAATATAAGATTACTTCATTCAGTCTTGCAAAATCATTGACATTCACAAAAGTAAATTGCTTCTATTTTGAAGTCACATAAAATCCAATTCCCAAAAGTAAGAGGCCTCAGCCAAATGCAAACCTCAAAATCGTTTTTTTCTTTATCCTTTAATTTTCCTGGGGAGGGGTTTGTTTTGGGGACTTGAAAGATAACAGAGGCCACCTTTTGAAAATCATATACTATCAACAAAAGGCCTAACCTTACCCCCCCCCCCCCAAAAAAAAAAACAATACAAAACAGAAGGCAGTTATGAGCAAGACAGAGCAAAACCGCGATACAGCCGACCCCAACTCCATTTTAGTTAATTGAGAAAAAGGAACCTCAAATCTGCCTCTGTTAGTTTTGCTAACGCCTCCGAAGACCCACCAACAGTTCTGCACAACATTTCCCAATCATCAAAAATAAAAAAGCACCAAATTAGAGAGAAATATACATACAAAGTAACAACAAATCGGTAAATCATAACATGACAAAATTTGTCACATACAATAAAAGGAATAGAATTTCATTCATTCTCTTTCCTCTTCGCATAATTCACATTTTAATTTTATCAAATGGAGTTTCGATACAAGTAACTTATACATAGCAGCTTGGCAGGCAGGCAATACATGCTATGATATGCTAAAAAAAAACCATAGGCTTACCCTTCAAAGACAAGTTCCTTCTTTGCTTGCAACTTCAAGATCCTCTCTTCAATTGTGTCTTTAATTATAAACCTCACAATCCTACAAACAAAAGAAAACAATCAATTGTAATCGTAAACATCACTTCTCAATCAAGGAAATAGACAAGGCCACCCAACAATAAGGGCTGAGTTAACTACCGGATCGGTTTATATTGCCCTATACGGTGAATTCTATCCTGAGCTTGCCTCTCCACCGCTGGATTCCACCATGGATCCATCAAGAATACCTAAAAAAAAAGTTTCACATGTAAGCACACACGTAAATATGCTCAGCTCAGATAACATCCTCCACTTCGACTGATTCAAATTTAATAAATAAATAAACTTCTAACAAAACTAGCCACTACATGGTCCAATATTGGAACGAGGTTGGGGCAATGCTGTCACGTAATTTAAAATAATGAATAATATATGTAAGAAACAAATTCCAAGCAACTAGACAAAGAACATACGTAAATGTGTTGCTTTAGAAACCTTTTTACACCTACATACACCATACAAATATCATTCACTTAGTACCTACAAAAACCATCCAAAAAAAAAAACACACACACACACACACACAAAACCCTCCAATCCCTATAATTGGAAAAGCTGTCCCGAAACAGCCAAAATTTCATGTAAAAGAAAAACCATTTGTTCTTAGCTGCCATACTAATCGTGTTATTCCACATCCATTAGAGCCAATTACATTCATCAATCGGCTTGTCCACACAGGCCAAATTTGCTTAAGATGAATGCACGTTTATAAATGACTCAGAAGTGGCTGCACTATTACTTGTCCCTTTAATGTAGTTATTGTGCAATCACAATTTAACAAAGAGAACGTTTTAGGAAACCAAGGAAAGCCATTGAATGGTAATAAAGAGAGCATGCACAAAGAGCATGACGTTTTCCTGGATTATTCTCTCTTAGACAGAACTAGATTGTGAGGTTAGTTGGAATGATCTTTTTTTAGAAAAAATTTACAAAACCAGGATGACCGGAGCTAAATTGTTCCGAAAACATCAGAAATTTCATACGGGCACATTTTAGGAATATTCTGCAGCTTACATGTGATGCAACTGTGAGATTCAGAGCAACACCTCCAGCTTTCAAGCTCATTAGGAATATCCTGCAGCTTGGATCCTCTGTGAATTTTTTTATAGCAGCATCTCTAGCGGACATCGACATAGATCCCACCAATTGAACACACGGAACACCAGACTACAAAACAAACACAACAGGTTTCAATGTTACTTCTCTGCAAATTAAGATTCAAAATAAAATAAATCTAAATGGACAGGCATTGTTTACCTTCTGGAGAGAGTAGTGTATCAGGTCTAAAAATGAAGTGTACTGGCTAAAAACAATTCCCTTTGCAGAACCGTCCCTTTCAACCATAGACCTGATTTCTTCCCTCTGGGATTAGTAACAAAAACCAAAAAACAAGTTAAATATAAAAAAAAATACCCAGCTCAAAAAGATGACACTGTAGACTGATGTCATCTTATTCCCAGCTTTTGCAATAACAAAACAATCCACACAACCCCTATAAACATACAGAGATACACTGAAATGGTGAAGCCAAGTGATAACACAAAAAAAAAAAAATAGAATAGATTGAAATGAAAAGGTCAGACTGGATTTAGAATGTAGACCAACCAATGCTTCTATTTTAGTGCTCGTCTGGAAATCATCGAGCCGGATTCTGTTGAGAATGCTTGAAGACCTAAAACCACCAACAGTACTCTTAGTCACCTGATTCTCCTTAACCTGTTTCCCCGTGAAGTCCACGGTGAGAGGTTCTGAGCACGAAGGGCAAGAGACTTGTCCCAAGCTCGAAGAAAAGTCTATTAGACAGGGCTTGCAAAAGACATGAGAGCACGATGTAACCTAGGAAAAAAGAGAAAACATAAAATTACAGGAGTATTGAGGATATACCAGAGCGTAATGTTAGTGAGTGTAGATTTGGTACATGTATCCCCACACTTGGAATGGAATGCATTTTGAGAATTAGAATATATAAATAGAGAAACACTAAGAGGAAAAAGGCATTGACAAATCTCACTTTGTTAATCAACATGGTATATTAGAACTGAATATATTTTATTAGTAATTAGATGAAAATCCTATAGGACTGAAATGTATGTCGAGTCATATTTACAAATGAAAGAAAATTTATTACTCTCTAATAGGACCAATCCCACTGTGTTAGATGAGTACAAACCAACTAAACAAATTGAGACATCATCTCAAACGTGACTCCCTCATTCTCACCGATGGACTCCACTCCATATCCATAATTGTACACCCACACATCCATATTAACATTCTCATTTTCACTAAAATCACCTTTTATTCATGTTCAGACTACTTACTTTCAATACAAAATATATATGGTGATTTCAAGCCTAAAGAACAAACTTAAAGAATTTGATAGTACCTTCACCAAATCTTGTGCTCAAGAACAAATAGATTTTTAAGTTAATAAGAGGGAGCGGGGGAGTGGAGGAAAAATAATGAAGGCAGAAATTCAACGGCAAGAAGAAAACCTACTACGACATCTTCCAAAGAATCATGACACAATGCACATGTTCGTGGGGCAGTCGCTACATTAGTAGTGCTTGCATTTGCATTTGCATTTGCATTTGCATTTCTTGCTAACGCTGTACTGGAATATACCACAAGGTACGGATGATCAACTGCCTGCAAAGTAAACACCCATTCAGACAGCAAGCATACCAGGAATTTTTTTTGCATCATACTCGTAATGATGCCCCTGAACCATTTCAATCAAGCTGATCAAACTCATTGGCAAACTGCCATACACCAAAAAGTTTTTTAAAGCACTGCTTCCAATACACAGAATAGCTATATGACAATCGTAATGGAAGATGTTGACATGTTCAAAGCCTTTCCAGCTTTAGCTCCTGATTCGTGAAGTCTTTTTGGATAAGTTTTCGCTATGACAAGGTTTTGTTCAGGTCTGGTCCTTTTTTTCTTTTAGAAGGTGTGTTTAAGTAGTTACTTTCAGTATCATTAGAAAGACAAGTCAATCCTTTAAGTTCCTTTAATGTCTAGAATTCATATATTTTGCAACGGTTCAGTGGGATCAAAGCTATTCAATAGTATACTCAACAGTATACAGCAAGACATGCAGCCTTCATCTGGAATCTAATAATGACACCTCTTAGGTTCTAGACTCACTGATGCATGTGCAAAAGAGTAAAAATAAACCTGGCGCAGGCGCGTGAGAAGATCAAATATGTGAGCATAATTATTCATAACAGTCCGCTCCTCAATATAGCTGCACAAAGAGTGGGAAAAAATTGAGTATCTGATTAACAATAAACACATTAGATTCACTCCACAACCTTGACACCAAAAAGACAATGGAGTTGCTCTAGAATCCACTACCTACTTTGGGTCGAATAAGATAGAGATTCAGAGTTTTTAACTGACGCCATCAAACAAATTTGCAGGATCTTAATTGTCCGACTTTATCTCTTATTAACAAAGGGGATCAATTAGAAACATACGTATTAAATTGTGCCTGACTCTCATTGTACAATGAGGTGTAATAGTCCTCTTCTTTGATATCCAAAGAGTCCCGTCTTAGTGTTACCTAAAACATTGGATGGATAGATAAGCAAGCATGAATACTGACACAAGTGCACAAAATATACCACAAAACTACTTGACTGCAACTAGAAGGCAGAAGACATACAATTCTTGGAGGAAGGGCCAGATCAGCCGCTCTACCCAGTTTAGTACGTCGTAACACTATACTTTTTAGGATTTTTCCCTTCAGCAAAAGCATGGCTCTGTGGCCTTCTCCGTTGCCTCTAGAATCTTTAATAATAGGGGAAGAAACATACTACCAGGAGGAATATAATTAGTTAACCAGCTTCGGTAAAACATTGACATTGGAGGTAAAACGGAAAATGCAAAACAGAAAGCACAAGCAACGAAAAGCGCACAACTTACTTTGTTCCACCAGCAAAAGTGCCGCACAGAGCTGTGCGGACAATAAGGACAGTCATTCGAGGAACTGCAGCCAGTGATTAAAGTTCAGGTCAAACCATTACATGTTAAAGCCACAATTAAAGACGGCAAATGATGTTAAGTCTTACAATCAGTCAAATGATAAGAGTGAATCAACAACATAAAGGGCTTGATTAATGAAGAAACAAAGTTATAAACAGGTGGTGATGAGCAAAATGTACCTAAACTCTAACATGTTAAAAACTGTTGCTCTTCACCCCCAATTGAAAAGGAAAAAAAATGTATGCAATCATGAAAAATCACCTATAATCAAGTGCTTTGCAATCACAATCCTTGCAAAAATAGAACGAGTAGGGTGTTATCTCTAAGAAGCGGACCTGAGATAATAAAATTTGTTAAAAGTGCAATGATGTTATACAATAAGTGAAATTAGTATATACAAAGGACACTTACTAGTGAGTAAAGTTCACCAACACGATTCTGGAGTGGTGTGCCACTTAAAGCCCACTTATATGAAGATTTTATAGCAAGAACAGCCCTAGTTGTGTTACAGCGACGATCCTTTATATAGTGAGCCTATTTTGCAAAGAAAAACAGTCCAGATACACTACACAATTAAAAAAAATGCTACAAAATTTATAAATAAAAGAGAAGGAAAAAAGAAAAAAAAAAAAAAGACAACGCCCAAGGATAAAATAACAGCTTAATGAACAAAAATAGAAATAATGCAAATACGAGAAGAGAAGGAAAACGATAAAATAACAGCTTAATGAACAAAAAAAGAAATAATGCAAATACGAGAAGAGAAGGAAAACTAATACATAAACTCAGGAAACTACAGGAGATTTATATATCTGCAAATATGCAAAAATTGTGTGCAGAATGTTTATCTTCACAAGAAATGACAAAATTAGACACAACAAATAGATGACTAATGTGCATAGGTTCACCAACTACCCTTCACCTTCAGTACATTATCATATGTATCGGGTCTTTTAACAAGGTTGCCTGAAAACAGTATCCTCATATCTTAACACAAGGTGCTTTATAGATACATGTATGAATTCATGAAAACCAATATACTCACAAGCTAGAGATCTGACAGCTTTCAAACATGGAGAAAGTGTGAGACAGCCTAAAACAAGTTACCTCATCCAGAATGATACGATCCCAGCACACAGAATGAAGAGCTGACTTCCCTGTTGATTGAGTATCTCCAGTTTTGGAAGAATGATCGACAGACAAATCATTGCCTGTTGCCTTCTTCCTAGTAGTCTTGCCCTTCTTATGGCTTTTCTCTTTGAGAGCTTCTGAATCCATGGCCTCATCTGAATCAGAAAGAGATGCTTGCATAGATACTTTTGTTTTAAATGTGGTCTTCTTTCTTCTCTGTTTTGACTGTTTATCTGTTCTCACAGCCTCAGGCCCACAAAAATATTTCAGGTGAACAGACATCTTATTGTCATAAAGTAACTTTCCACACCACTGACATTTCTGTTTAGGTGGCATCACATGTTTCCGGTAGTCAGCCTCAACAGTGGAGTAAGTGGTTATGACAAAATCATAATCTCCAAGTTGACGAAGATTCTTCTCCCTATTCGGCCCATGATAGACAAGAACTCTGTTGCTACCTTTTGCGGTGAAACGGTCAATTTCATTTACCCATTGAATCACAGCCACTACTGGACAAATGACAAGAGTCCCTTTAATCACTGGAATTGACGTGGAGGTACTAGGGGCAGATGAAAACAAGCTGGGGTCACCAATTGACTGCCTTATCTCCCGCTTAGCAACAACAAGTGAGATCGCTTGAACAGTCTTTCCCATGCCCATCTCATCGGCTAGAATACCTCCCCTAACTGAAGATTCTTCTTGCTTCAGGGCCCAAGCTAACCACTCTTTCTGGTACCTTAGCAATGGCATAACCAGCCCAGCTGGTGGCTCAACAGCTTCGGCCATGAATTCTTTCTGATAATCTGAGCCAACATCTTCTTTACATATTTGCTCATCAATCCATCTTTCATTCTCTTCTTCCCATATCTCATAGAGCAGTATTGGCTTATTGTCTTTTCTTTTCTTTTTCTTTTTGCGTTCCTCAGCTTTCTGCTCCAGCAGAGTCCGCACTGAAACTTTCTCATTAGTGGGATCAGACATGGCAGGTTGATCAAGGGGCATACCTACCGACACAGCCTGTTCCTCTTGGCTTGGCAATTTCTCATTCTTACTTCCACTCTTTTGTCCTGGGCCTACCTTTCTTCTTTTTGAGTTGTTACCCTGAAGATCTTCCTCAGTCAACTCAAGATCACTATTCAGACCAATATTTAGGTCATGCATATCTTCACCGATTTCATCTTGCAACTCCATCAAGACTTCACCTGCATGCACAAATGCTTTAAGTAAATGATCTGGTCAAATAATATATCTTCCCATTAAACATGAACGCAAAGGTGAACCAAAAAATCAACACAATAAAATGTATTACAAACCAATTCAACTTAACAGTCATTTTTCCTATTTCCCCGCAATGAAAGTATTACAAATACATGAATCAGCACGCAATCCAGAAAAATTTTGCAATCAAAAAATGAAAAGAGAAAATACAAAATTTAATTTCCAGGATTTAGTGTCAACTACTTGCAGACAAACTAAATATCATCGAAAAATAGCATTCTTGTTATTGGAGGCCATTCTTATGTGACCATATCTCCAGTAAAACATTAGCTACTACGCCTTAAGGAGCAAAACATTGCCAGCCTGTAAAATTGCATTATCCCAGCCCAACAAGTCACCCAGGAAAGCTGCATGCCAGAATCAGAAGAGCAACAAGATTGGCATCAAATTTAAAATAAAATAAAATAAAAATCAGAAAATTGTCTCAACACAATAGAAACATTTATAATCCAGCAAAACATTGATGGTCTAGGTTAAACTGATTATTCTGGCACATCAATCAGGCCAACAAGTTGATTAAATCGTTTCCTGTCAAGAGACAGGCAGATTACAATCCCAAAATATATCCTCCACAAAAACATTAGAGATGATACCAGTTGTATGAAAGCTTGGACATGAAATGCACACCATAAACTACCATTGAGGTACATAGCTGTAGCAATATCTCAAGAGCAATTAAACTGCCACTGTTTAATGCTAATCAAAGTGGATAACCAATATTCAACAAATAATGACAGTTGTCAAACAAGATTAGAAGATGAAAGAGGAGAAGCTCACTACTCCCTTACCCTGTTGATTTATAATCAGCTAAGGAGCATGATCTTAAGTGCATTAATGTAATGCTATCAGAACATATTCTATCTAGTTAACATCAATTAATTTTTCCCTCAATGAAAAAATCTACAGAGTTAGCAGTGCAATGTCATTGAAAATGGTTCTCAAATATCTCTGGACATAACAATGTAAGTTCAAAATGCCATATCATTCACTCAGACATCCAAAATGATTCAAGAGGGAGGAAATTTTTCATACATAACACTTAAAAGTGGGCATTTTATGTATCATATTCAACATCTTTCTTTTTCATTTATGCAATTACACAAGTTTGATTTTCTCAAACAATTGATTCAACGAAAAAACCAACAAAATTAATCCACTACAACAAAAATAATTATTTATCGGTATAGTATGGGAGGGTAGCAAACCTTCATCACTGCTTTCAACATATTCAGAATCCGAAGAGATGGAGAGTATATCATCATCCCCCAATCCTTCATCATAAGTAGCAATCTCCTTTCCTGTGTTCAAATGACACACCCAAAAATAAAAAATAAAACCTAACTGTTTATTAAATCAAACAAAATGTAAAAACCCTTCAAGAATAAGACGTTACACTTCCCCATTAACAGATAAACTAATCAAATTCCCCATCCACTACAGCATTTACTCAATCCCGGCCCCCACCCTACCCCACATCCCTATTTTTAACAGAAAAACAGGGCATATACCTCCTCAACAGCAACGAGCCTATTAAAAAATACAATCAACGACGAAAAAACAAGAAATCCAAACAGGTACCTTTCGATGATCGAGATCGGAGGTTCATTTCTACACACAGAACAACCACCCTGTATACAACAAGAGATTTTTTGTGTGTGTACAAAACTCGTGCCCTTTCTTCTATCCAAGTGAGTAGGTATAGCGAGAGAGAAAGAGAGAGTGCGGGAAGTTAAGGTGCGGGAAGTTAAGCGGCGGGAAAGTGGTTTATATAGGGAAGTGGGTGGGGGCGATTTTTTCCCAAGGAGTACTACTGCTTTTTTTTTCTTTTTCTCCCAGTCGTAATACAAACCCGGAATCGCCAAATCCCCGCCCGAAATCGTACCTACCATTAATTGACTCTCTTTTTTAAAAGCATACTCCTTTCTTTCTTTTAACTGTCGTGTTGTGAAAAAAAAATTAATTGATCAGAATCATTTAAAAAATGATTAACTTTAAGTTAAAAAGTTATCAGGTTTATGTAATAAATGGCAGTTTTTTTTTTAAATGTGAAAGTTAAAAAAAACGAATATAGTATTTCACATTATTATTCAGTAACGGTAATACCACAAAATTTTTGATTTTTTATAAAAAAAAAACAAAATACACGCACGCACACATTTTATCTATCGGGACTCGAACCCGAATACTCCGGGTTAAGAGGCCATAGTATCACTGGGCCGATACCTCATTGACAACATTTATGATTTATTCTTAAAAATTTACGAGTTAGTAAATTTTATCGAAAAGAAATTATGGGTATATAACTATATATCTAAAAAAAAATATATGTATATCAATTTGTCACACCTCAACATAGTCATGCTACTAAAAGTTTCTCCAACAAGAGAAGAGAAAAGGTTTGCAAAAAAAGTTTAAACCTTTAGAAAAGGTTTTTACTCCATTGGAGCATGCCATGTCATGAAAGCTTTTTGGCAAAAGCTTTATCAATTTGTACCGGTCGATGGTCTGACAAAGGCTACTTTTTGCTTTTTCTTTTTTTCGATTGTGTGAGTAGAAAAAATGTTTGTGTGTAATGAATTTTTTAAAATGTATAGTGGATCCGTGCTATAAATCTTTTTAAAAGGCTTATGATTGTACAGAAAAAATTTATAGATAAAAGGTTTATAAATTGATGATGTGGCACAACTATAAACTTTTTGATAGGTTGATGATTGGAGATACTCTACAGGGCTAACTAAGGCATTACGGCAAGTCTCTCCCCAAAATAAATAAATAAAACAACATTACAGCAATGTAAAAAAATAGACAGTTATACAATACATCACGTTTGTAACGGATGAATCTACTTATCATTGACGGAACTAGGGGAAGCTGAGACCACTTGATTTTTATTTTCGGTACATCAAAAACCTTATTTATTCAGTTCAACATAGTTAGTTATCTTAATTCAGCTCACCCGACCATACAAATATAGTTCATCAACCCACCCGAATATAAATCATGGTTTCATCCCTCCTACTTATGGCACCATACCTGTATGTTTTACCACATCTAGAACTGACTTGACCGTCCCAATGTCGATATGGAATCAACTCGATCGTCCCAATGTTGATCTTAAATCGATTTTTGTTAAGGAGATTCAATTTTAAAAAAATTGACTGTCTTCGATTTTTACATAAGGTGACAACTGTAGTACCTTAAGTGATTGTGATGTCATAGGGTTGTATATATATATTCTGGTCATGGCAATACCAAGCACCATAATTTATAGGAGTAAGGGCATTCTTATCAGAGACCCCAAATTTTATCCCTAAAATAATAATTAAATAATACACATCCCTATTTTACAACATCTCAATTCAAAAACCTCCACAACAGCATTCATATCATTATCTCTATAACATTTCAAATAATATTAAATAATACATATTCTACCTCACAAACCTATTTATACACAATAAATATTTATTATTTCACTCCAGCAGCATCTCTATCCATATCCCTATAATTTTTAATAATTAAATATGTTTAGGGCGTGAATAGTGCATCCCCACAAGTAGGGATGCATTGTTCATATCCCTAAAAATAAATAGGGATAGAGACTCTGCTGTGGAAGCTACTTTAGGAAAAACTCTATTTTTTTTTTTTATTTTAAGGATATGACACCATATAGGACTTATGCTACAAATATCCTAAATAATGAATCTATTTTTATGGTCATGTTAAACGGGACATTTTAGTCAAAGTGCTAGCTACTATTATTATCAAGCGTATAGGGCACGCCTGTGTCTTTTAAGAGAGAAAAGGATAACAGTGTATCCCTTTCATGTGTTTTTATTTTTTTTCTTTTTAATTTAGAAAGGCCTTCATGTAGTACAAGAATACTGTTAATTAATTTGGGATAAAGCGCGCGCAATAAATAAATAAATAAGACTTTTGGTGCTATTCACATTATACACAGTATACGCTCCATTGCAACGGCGGATCCAGAAACTTTTTATTGAGGGTCAGTAAATATTTAATCTGATAAATAATATTTTTATAAGAATGCAAATATTTTTATAGGTAAAATATAGTATATTTATTTTTAATGGTAAAGTGGACCCCTTTACTATAACGTAGATCCGCCCCTGCTCCATTGTGAGACAGTATTCGGTGGTTGGAGGCTTTGCCCTCGCACCTTTACTCGTTTCAGTTGTTCAGTTAATTTCAGTAATAGACTCGTAGTTGTGCGGCGTGTTTCTATTTCCGACGTGTGTCCGATTGTAACCTTTTGTTTTTCAATAAAATCTTCTCGTTTCGAGAAAAGAAATGATACATTTATGTTTTCAATTAAAAATTATATAGATGTAACATTTGGATTGTTATAAAACAATGAGACATAATTTCGGGTTGTATAATGAACTTTCGATTATATTTAATTGTTTTTTTTCTTTTTATTTTGAAATTTCAAGAAATTTTATTACTCAATATCCGTCAAACAACCCGCCAAAACATCATCTTAGGACAAGGAGACCCAATATGCCTGAGTCGAAACTAGAAAATAATATCTAGCTAAAATATGCGTTGAAACATTCCCCACACGCCAAATAAATCATAGGAAACAGAACCGAAACTAGATAAAAGTGTCAAACAATCCTGGACTAGACACGCATGAGCTGTAAGGTCCTCCACCGGCCGTTGAAAACGCGGGACGCATGCCAAACAGTCACTCTCCACCACCAAATGTTGAATCCTCAAACGCCTCGCCTCATCCAGAGCCAGGAAAACAGCCCGTCCATCCACGTACTCCACTGAATCCCCAGGGTCAAAATGATACACAAAGAAGTGAAGAACTGCCCGAAGGTGGCCGAGCCCCGGCAGTTCCAACATAATATACTCATGGTGCTGGGTGGGCCTGCTCCCTGGCAGAATCCACTAACAATGTTGTAAAACACAATTCTTCAGGTCTCAACCTCCATATCCACACTAGCCTCGGCTTTTTGCTTCTTCTCAACCGGTGGGACAACCCTCAAGGCAACGACTGTACCCGTGGCTCGTGCTATCTGCTTAAAAGTTTATACCCGCAGACGGTGCATGTGATCCCTCAACAATAAAGGCATGTCCACCCCCGGCGTAATCACAAATGTGGGTACCAGTCTGAACTCCCCCACTAACATCCCATCCTGATCACCCAAGTCCCTCAGCTCCTCATCACATACCTGCATGGCATCAATGGGAACCAAAGCCAAACATTTCTCCTTCTGCGCCAACCCTCATGTTGGCTCCACCAGTGACACTTACGGTACTGCCCCGCCCAAAACCACATCCGGAGCTTCCTCTATGTCATTCATAAGTGCAATAGATGTATCAATACTAACTTGTTCCCTCCATAACGTCATCAATGGGTCCGGTTGCCGCAATGATGAAACGACAGCTTGGCCGGCCGGATCAACAACCCCACTGTCCCCATTAAGAACACGACACAGAACCTGCTTGCTCGAAAAGTGCGAGTTGCAACCCAATTTGCTTCTCCTCCGATCGGACATGCTCCAAAAGATGTGTTCTTACCGAGGCATTGAGCCAAGTGCCGTAAGTCATAGCTTTCTGGATTTCCACCGAGGTCTCACCACCCAACTTCTTGCAAAAACAAACGGTGTGATCAAGAAAACCACAATTGAAACATAAATACGGAAGCGGCTCATATTGAATCAATCCCCGAATCACACGACGACTTTCATCCGACAGACAGATCTGTCACGGATTTTATCTAATGAAAATAAACAAGTAATAAATATTTATAAATCCGGTATTCCCCAAGTGTAGGGATCGTAGTACAGCGATTAATACCGGAGTCGGTCACAGGGAATCGGGGTATCTAGTTCATTAATTTTCCTAAGGTTGTTAAAACGAAACTAAAAACGATAAAATAAACTGGACAGAGGATTGTCAGTCCAAAGCCAGGAAGGAAAGTTACGAACTTAACTAATGAAAATAAAATCTATTCTAAAAAACTAAAACGAAAATAAAATTCAAAGATCACAACGAAGAACAAGGCACAAGATAATTTCAATTAATTCTAACGAGGAACAAGCAATGATCCACCTATCTCGCAACTCTGAATTTCTACCCTAGATCGTTTAGTGAATATTTAATAAAGATGTGGTTCACCTATCAAAGGTATGAATTCCTACTCTCGTAGATAATTCGCCTATTAATCTCTCATCTCTCGATCTTAAAGATTAACGCTTCCATAACAAAGGTGTAAAATTTCTCAATCTAGCAACCTAGAAATTTAACCTAGCAACTCTCGTTATTTAAAGGTTAAAAATCTAATCTTTACTACGGTGATCTAGGTCTAACAACGATTCTCATCAACGTTAAACATCAATAAGCAACAATCCATCGATATAATTGCATAATCAATATAAAAGCATAATAAAGATACAAGCTTTAATAAAACTCACAAAACAAATCCACAGAAGAAATCAAGTTGATGCTCGATCGGCTTCACAAGCTTGTTCAAAACTCTTAGCCACTATCCATCGTTGGAATACAAATCATATAAATAAAAAGAAGATAAAAAGATGTTTATGATGGTGGGAAAACGCAGCTAGGGCGCCCCCAAGGGGCCTGGGGCGGCCAGGGATCGAATTGTGGTGTTTAGGGTTGCAGAAAACGCGTCTATTTATAAGTTTTTAGGTCGGTTTCAAGCAAGCGGTGGTGGGCGCTTGATCCAGCCCTCATAAAATCTTCGAGTCGGGCCGAGCTGGATCAGACGCCCGTCCTATAGGTTTTTGGACGCTCGTTCACCAAATATCTGTCAATCTTGAATCAAAAGCTCCTCCTGGACGCCAGTCCACTCTTCTGGACGCCCGTTTGGGTAAAAATCATGCTTTCCTGAATAGAGTAGCTCCAGTGGACGCCAGTCCAGGTTGAACGGTGATCGGGGTCAATCAGGTTATAAAATACTTGACCACCATAAACCAATACTAGCAAGAGGACTAGGCCCATCATAGTATAGCTATAGTGAATCAAGGTCGATCCCACAGGGAACCAATTGTGGATCATCTTATATACAAACAATTAATTAAACATGTCAAGGACATAGAGGCGGTCTACGACCAACATAGGACAAGAAAAGTAAAGACACGACTCGACACAACGTAATTAACCTCCCCAATTATAGTCTTTATCATTTGGACCTAGATAATTTATATAATAAACTGAACTTATTAACTGTCAATCCGTTTGTATCTATCTTAGATTGGCTACGGGAGTCATCCTCTTTAACTTGACGTAGCACCGGTAGGTCACTAGGTCACTGTGATATTGTTACGTGACTTCGCCTTTTGGTGCCTCCATCTCATATAACTCACACGGTTACGACTCTAAGGACGCCGATATTGACCGTACACCTCGTCTAGGCAACATTCCTATGGTTAGGCGTACTTCCTAAACGATCACTCAAACTCTCGTCCAACTAGCAATTACCAAGTTATAGTCTCATGCTAATCTACGACGTACGTATAATCAGTGCTAGCAATCCCCAAATATAAACCTACCTAGATAACGCTGAACGTCCGTGAAGAGCAATTCATAAGCCTACCTAAGAGTTTTATATTGGTATTTCCTTTTTACACGTTTTAATTAAACTAAGCGAGTAACGTAGCCATAGCCATACCTACTGAGATAATAAATTCTATTAAGTTAACCTAACCATAAAGACGTGGCTATTTAACGGATGAAAACAGGGCTCGGTCGACCGAATAGCTGGGCTCGGTCGACCGAATGGTCTTTTTCCCCCAACATTCCTGAACGTATCTCTCAGCGTTTCATCATACACAACGGATTAAACAGTAATGCGTAAAGCATTCATATAAACTGACTTAGATACGCACTAATTAAACAATGCAGATTCATGAATAAATACTAAGTGTACGACGTAGGTTATGGGATCCCCATAGACAAGGAGTCGCCACATCCCTAACGTCATAGCCTAGATCTACATCATCTAGCTATGATTAATTAACTCAAACGATAAAGCATAATTGAGAGGGATTAATTACTTAAAAGAAAGAAACAGAAAATAAAGGCTTACATATTGCAGCCCTTAAATTGCTGGAAACACCCTCAATAAACTACATTGAATCAAGATATGAATAGAGTGATTTTATTGAATGATATTCTCAGGTATATGTTGGTGTGTTTTACAATTCTCGTAGCTGCTTGCTTATATAGAGGTTTTTGCCGACTTAGGGTGGTTCTAGAAGATAAGCACGATATAAGCCGGAAACCGACCCAAACCTAAGGCTCGGTCAACCGAAGAGCTGCACTCGGTCGACCGACGCTATAGGCTCGGTCGACCGAACCTAAGTTTGCATGTTTAACACGTTTTCTTCGTCTAGCTTGTTCCCCACTGCACGCTTGCATGTTGATCCGATTAATCTTCCACTTAATGCTCCGATTTTCTTCCTTTCTTATCTTGAGATAATTGATTGAATGACATTAATCCTCTCGATTTGTCGTGATCTACAAAATCAGCATTTATCGCACAATAAATCGGATTTTAATAATGAAAACGGCTAAATACCAAATATCATATTAATAATCACTTAACATTAAATAATAAATATAAACATGTGATTTAATATGAAATATATATTATTAATCTCGATTTAAGGTTAACGTTGATGACTTTTACGGGTATAATTTGACCGTCATCAAACGGAGATAAACGCGCGTTTAGTTCTTCAAAGCTTCCTTATCTTCACTCCAAGTTCAATATGCATCTTTCTCTCCACTTAATCTTCAGTTTTTCATCCTTTAAGCTCATTCATTGCCATGCAAACGCACCTACAAGTTGATAGAAAAGTGCAAAGTGTAAAACCATACAAAAATCACCAATAAAACCACGTAATAAGCTCGATTTTGCATTTAAACCAATTTCATATGCATTCTCTCAATAAATCATTTAAACACTTACTTTTCTATAAAAAGTAATAAAACACGAAGGAAATTGCTACGAAATAATATCATATATATCGTAAAAAATCACCGTTAACAACTCCCCACACTTAGCTTTTGCTCGTCCCGAGCAAAACAAAACAAAAAGACATAGGCTTACTCTTTCAAAAATCCCATATTCCATATCACAACCGGTCGACTAGCATAAAAAACATACATCCAATGTAATAAACGATTACTCGACTGTGTAGTGTGTGCAAAGCCTTCTTCAACTTCCACCGATTCCACACTTGACAATTAAAATCAAGCTAACCAACCAATACCCATTAAAGATGAGATAATGAATCACCACGACTATACATACGCCTACTACAAAACTACTCACGTCATGACTAGAGTAATACATGTGTTTTGAAATCTTTTCGATTATACCCAGAGGATATTCCACTCACAACATATACCTTGGCCTATACTGGGGATAAGGTAGGCGATAACTAAGTCTTTCACTTATTCATACTACTTTCCTTATGTAAGTTGATTTAATTTATCTTTCACATTTATACACACATCAGAATGAGCTATTGCCCGTCATGGCAGAATAGGATATTCGTGATATACCCTACCTTACTCAAATCATAAGACAGCTTCTTCTGACTGTCGTGAGCTTTTGGTCATCATAGTGGTATAGGACATTCGAGATACGCCCTACCTCACTCCAATCATCGACCAGCTTTCGACACACACACAACTTATTCATCATATTTGTTTTTGAACATACTTTTTAAAGAACAATAGTTACGTTTCACTTATCACATTCAGGCTTCGGTATATTCACGATACTTCCTACTTCAATTCCAACTACACACATATTACAATTTCCATGACATTAGCACTAAGCAGACGGTCTGATAACCAGAATCAAACATCATCGGCTTAAATGAGTATAGTTTTCTAAGTTCAGCTCATCATCGAAGAGGCTTACGTGAAAAGAATGCGAGTAAATGCTTATTTATCACAGGTCTATGCTAAAATACTAGTCAACTCAGCACAAGTATGGGAATATAACAAGTAAGTAAGCCAAAATAAAATCATGCTCGGGACAAAATTTTTGTTTTAATCAAAATTTCAAAATTTGTTGAATTTTTGAAGAATAAATTAAGCACATTGCAGGTACAACCAATCCCTCCCCCACACTTAAATAACAACATGTCCTCATGTTGTACAGAATAAAAGAAAAGATAAAGTACTTAGCTGATTGTAGTTCGAAGGTGCAAGTCTGGAAGTGGTCATGAGTCAGATCCAGAAATGCCTGAAGAAATCAGTAGACTGTGGACCATCCACCGGAAAACTGGCTTCATCTGAAAGCTCACAATTGCTATCGCAAATATCCTGCACACATGAAAAAAAACAAAACAAAACGGACCTCGGGGGTAGGGGGCACAAAAGATGGCAGACAAGGCATTATCATGGAACAAAGCATAAGCAATGCAAAAATTGACAAAAACCGAATCTATGTGAAAAGTAGTGCACAAATGTAACATCGGCAGGAGGGAAGGAATCACATGGATTTTTCAAATTTAGCTCATGCAAGTTACCTGGCCACAAAAACCGACTCCAAAAACCTAGACGACACAAGACAAAACTAGCCCCCCTTATTCAACAAAAAACAAAATAATCCAAAATAATAATAAAAAACTATTCTTATTATTGGGTTGCCTCCCAACAAGCGCCTTTCTTTAGTGTCTTTGGCTAGACACACGTACTATTCAGCCTAGATCAGGCCATTTAATCTTCCTTCCGCCACTACTTGCGTGTAAGCTCACGGTCATTAGTGTGGCTCTGAACTTGACATCTCACACATGGGGTCGGGTTCTTTACCGCTTTCCAAACATTCTTAATTTTCCCATTTGGACTTCTTCTTCTTCAATCTTCTCTTTAACTGTGTCTCCCGTTTAAACTCTTCCATATCCCAACTACCAGCCAGAACTTCCTCTACTGGACCACTGCCGTCATTCTCAAAAAACAAATCGGGCGAAAACTCGTCAAACTCATTGACTTCAGGGGTACCACACCCGAGGATGTCGAGGAAATGAATAATCAAAGGCTTTTCTTTGGGTTGACCGATATAATGCTTACACCTTTGACCATTCACTCTGAACGGCTGGTCACCATGACCTCTTAGTTCTAAAACACCTCCATGAATGATTTGGAGAATTTCAAAGGGACCGGACCATCGTGTCCTCAGCTTACCAGGGAACAGATGTAACCTGGAATTGTATAATAAAACTTGTTCCCCTACTTGAAATTCTCGCTTCTTGATTTTGGCATCGTGAAGGAGTTTTGTCTTTTCCTTACTTATCCTGGCGCTTTCGTAGGCCTGAAGTCTAAATTCGTCTAACTCATGCAACTGTTGCAATCGATGTTTTCCACAAGATTGGGCATCAAAGTTTAAAAACTTCGTGGCCCAATACGCTCTATGCTCTAATTCGATTGGCAAGTGGCATGATTTACCATAAACCATTTGATAGGGTGATGTACCCATGGGGGTCTTATAGGCGGTTCGATATGCCCACAGTACATCATCCAACTTTAGACTCCAGTCTTTTCTATGATCATAATGATTTTTCTCAGGATCTTCTTTAAACTTTGGTTGCTTCTTTCAACCTGACCACTAGTCATAGGATGGTATGGTGTGCCAATTTTGTGCCGGACACCATATTTCTCAAGCACTTTTTCTAGAGGTCGGTTGCAAAAGTGTGTCCCCTCATCACTAATCAAGGCGCGTGGACATCCAAATCTCACGAAAATGTTTTTCTTTAGAAACTTCATGACCGTCTTATGATCATTGTGAGACGTGGCTTGAGCCTCCACCCATTTCGATACATAGTCCACGCAGACTAAGATGTATTTATTTCCACAAGATGATGGGAATGGTCCCATAAAATCGATACCCCATACATCAAAGACTTCGCATTCTAGTATAGTGGTGAGTATTCCCGCCTGTCACGCTGGTGACCCGGGTTCGATCCCCGGCAACGGTGCCAAAAACTTGTCACGGATTTTATCTAATGAAAACAAACAAGTAATAAATATTTATAAATCCGGTATTCCCCAAGTGTAGGGATCGTAGTACAGCGATTAATACCGGAGTCGGTCACAGGGAATCGGGGTATCTAGTTCATTAATTTTCCTATGGTTGTTACTGCTAAAACGAAACTAAAACGATAAAATAAATCTGGATGAGAGGATTGTCGGTCCAAAGCCGGAAGGAAAGTTACGAACTTAACTAATGAAAATAAAATCTATTCTAAAAAACTAAAACGAAAATAAAATTCAAAGATCACAACGAAGAACAAGGCACAAGATAATTTCAATTAATTCTAACGAGGAACAAGCAATGATCCACCTATCTCGCAACTCTCAATTTCTACCCTAGATCGTTTAGTGAAGATTTAATAAAGATGTGGTTCACCTATCAAAGGTATGAATCCCTACTCTCGTAGATAATTCGCCTATTAATCTCTCATCTCTCGATCTTAAAGATTAACGCTTCCATAACAAAGGTGTAAGATTTCTCAATCTAGCAACCTAGAAATTTAACCTAGCAACTCTCGTTATTTAAAGGTTAAAAATCTAATCTTTACTACGGTGATCTAGGTCTAACAACGATTCTCATCAACGTTAAACATCAATAAGCAACAATCCATCGATATAATTGCATAATCAATATAAAAACATAATAAAGATACAAGCTTTAATAAAACTCACAAAACAAATCCACAGAAGAAATCAAGTTGATGCTCGATCGGCTTCACAAGCTTGTTCAAAACGCTTAGCCTCTATCCATCGTTGGAATACAAATCATATAAATAAAAAGAAGATAAAAAGATGTTTATGATGGTGGGAAAACGCAGCTAGGGCGCCAAGCGGGCTGGGGCGGCCAGGATCGAATTGTGGTGTTTAGGGTTGCGTAAAACGTGTACATTTATAAGTTTTAGGTCGGTTTCAAAGCAAAGCGGTGGTCGGGCGCCCGTCCGAGGATTACGACGCCTTGATCCGGCCCTCATAAAATCTTGAGTCGGGCCGAAGTGGATCAGACGCCCGTCCTATAGGTTTTTGGACGCTCGTTCACCAAATATTTGTCAATCCTGAATCAAAAGCTCCTCCTGGACGCTAGTCCACTCTTCTCGACGCCCGTTTGGGTAAAAATCATGCTTTCCTGAATAGAGTAGCTCAGGTGACCATGCGCGACGATCCGAGTTGAACGGAGATAAACGCGCGTTTAGTTCTTCAAAGCTTCCTTATCTTCACTCCAAGTTCAATATGCATCTTTCTCTCCACTTAATCTTCAGTTTTTCATCCTTTAAGCTCATTCATTGCCATGCAAACGCACCTACAAGTTGATAGAAAAGTGCAAAGTGTAAAACCATACAAAAATCACTAATAAAACCACGTAATAAGCTCGATTTTGCATTTAAACCAATTTCATATGCATTCTCTCAATAAATCATTTAAACACTTACTTTTCTATAAAAAGTAATAAAACACGAAGGAAATTGCTACGAAATAATATCATATATATCGTAAAAAATCACCGTTAACAAGATCCATCTACGCAGTGCTTGGCCTACTTGAACCCAGGGGCAACTCCAGGAATTTAATGATACGGGTCAAAAATTTGTCATACTTTACAATTATTAAGCTTAATTTTATATATTATAGTTCAATGCGGATCAATAGAAATTAGGGCCAAAGACCCAAAAGTACACAAAACGGACTTA
This sequence comes from Gentiana macrophylla, assembly GCA_026214975.1. NCBI lineage: Eukaryota > Viridiplantae > Streptophyta > Magnoliopsida > Gentianales > Gentianaceae > Gentiana > Gentiana macrophylla. The sequence continues at coordinate 131,654,526 of CM047805.1, read as the reverse complement.
TTGGACTTTTAAGGACAAAAAGGAATATGTTGGACTTATAAGGACACAAATTAGATAGATAGACTCAAATACCCTTAATGAAGAAAAAAAACAAAATAAAAAAGAAATAAAAAAACTGGCGCATTGGTAATGTTTTTTTTATTATTATTTTTTTATAAAAAAAAGGCACTATTCAGTTTTTTTTTTTTGTTTTTTTTTATGGCGCTGTACAGGTTTTTATTTTTATTTTTTTATTTTTATTTATTTATAAAAAAAACCGATGTATTGACCATCGCGATACAATGACCACCCCCGATACATTGACCACCGCGATTCAATGACCACCGCGACGCATTGACCACCCTGATGCATTGACCATCCTGATGCACCGCGATGCCCGATGCGATAACCATCACGATGCAGAGACACCGCGATGAAGTGACACCGCGATGCAGAGACACTGTGACGATGCTGGGTTTCGTCTATGAATAAATCCGGGTCGTTTAATCTAGGGATGATTGAATCAAGGATGATTTTGGGGGTGATTTTAGACTGAGCCTGAGTGTCTCTCTCAGGTTGCCAACGTATCCTGTTATGCTCCAGGAATCAAGCCTTACGTAGTTCCTGGATTGGGGGTATTTATAATGACAATACTTGCCTAAACCCTAAGGTTAAGTCGGCTTATGTTATTGTCTGATTTACCCTTTAATGGGCCTTAACCCTTGCCCAAGTTATCACTGTTAATGGGCCTGGACAGCTGGTGCGGACTCTGTCTACGATGTCGATATTGCCGACCTGCGGTAATCGAGCCTGGGACTCATTGTCCTACACTGCTAGCTGGTGCGGACCGATCGTCCTACACTGCTCGATAGTCGATCGTCGTAGTACCTTGACGTTTATTCAGATTACCGGGGACCAACTGTGAGGCCTGCTTGTTTAGAGTGGACTTTGTCCGCATCCCGAGCTTTCCGTCTTACGGTATCGAGATGGGCCCATCGTCTCGGTTCTCTGATCATGTCGGTTGTCGATGTCTCATCTCGTAATTCGACCCTCGGGCTATCACTTACTCTTGACCAGGAGGACTATCTCGTGACGCCACGTGGAGGTGCGATATTCGGTATCGTCATAAGCCCCCCAGATCTATCTGAGCTCTTGAGGTCAGGTCTGATCTGTCAAAGGTGTATCTCGGCCACTGTCATCCAATGCTTTGAATTTAAATCCGCCCTGCGGACTTACTTCCAGTGGAGTCGAGTCCATGCGCTGCGAGACTTTTTGCCTTAGCATTATCTATCCCTTGGACTTATAATGTGTGGCTAAGTTGACATCGACTTCGATGCCGGAGCTATCGAAGGAATGATGAGATGTCCACCTTGGGATTGTCTTGGTCGAGGTCGACTTCTCACGAAGGATCCGACCGCTTCGATTTTGGCCGTTGGCCTTATTGGCCTTATTGAAAAATTGTTACATTTTTCCTCTTTCTTTTGTCTTTGATATAGACTATCTTTCCTTATTGCGGCCTTTGGCCTTATTGGCACATCAGCTTCTCTCATGTCGATGCATATATGTCGATATCTGCTCCCCAAGTATCATGAGACCCTTAGGTTTGGATCATACTTGTATTTTATTGGGCACGTTGTCCGACGTGCGGACTCTCATTGTCTGCCTTGCAGATCTTTTTACTTTAGCAACCTTTGTCCCTTAGACTCGTTTTGCCTTGACGATGTCGACTGTCTTAGGCTGTAACGATGACGATGTCGACTATCAACTTCTGAATTCGCCTCTTTGCAATGCTATAACTATTTGGCCCGTCTTCGTGACTAGGCTTCTTTTTTTGTTATAAATGCTGAAATTTTAACCAGTATTTGATGTCAAACACTTTTGTTGCATGTCGATTCCCATTTCTTTGCTCGCTTTTTCATTTGCTCGCTTTTTCATGAGTATTCAATGTCGACTCGTTGTTGCCCCCGAAGTATAATGCAGATTCATCATCTTCGTTATACTTTCAGTAGTTCCGTTTGTCAATCATATGTAACATGTCTTCCATGCCTTAGCATTTTTTGGACTTTTCTTTGTTGTCGCGTAGTAGAAGAGATGCCCCTGGCCGTCTCCTTTCGTTTGTCGAAATAGACGCCCTTTAATTTGTCGATATATATTTCCGCCACGATGTCCTAGTAATTCTTGTCTAGAAAGGCGGTAATACGTAATTGTCGCTCGGATCTCGGTGTCGTGGTGTTTCTTTGTCGTTCATGACTCCCGACACACATCGCCGAGAGATTTGGACATGATCCGAACTCGATGCCTTAGCTTTTGGTTCCATGGAACTTTTAGCTTTACCGGTCGTCGATCGAAATGATTATGTTGTCCGACCTCGATGCCCTAGTATATACTCTCCCTTAGGAGTCAAATTACGTCGTTGTCGATTCGGACTTCGATCATTGCGTTTTCGTCCCATTAGGACTCATCCACGTTGGCCGTCGACTGATGGCGTCTGACTTACGGATCCTCATAGACCGTTGAGTAGATCATTTGTGGAGTGGATCCTCGAGATACGCAAGATGCTAGCCAAAAAGTTGCAATAACCATGGGGATAGTTCCCGAAATAAGAAGACTCGTCCCGCCATGCTCGGCTAGGAGAGTTCCAAGATAAGATAAATCGATCCCGGCATGGGGAGAGTTCCCAAAATAAGAAGGCTCATCCTGCCCCGCTCGGCTGGGAGAGTTCCAAAATAAGATAGTTCCAAGTTGAGATGCCGAGTCGAACTCAGACTTATTAAAGATTCGCTCATCGGTGAGCTCCAAATATGATGCCTAGATTTATTTTGCTTTAATTTTTGCGGTATTTTATCTCCTCTTCTTTTTTTTGTCTAATCTTTCACGTGTCGATGTCTTTTAGCTATTCGGTTGTCGAGCCTCTGGCTCTGTTTGCTGCTTATCGATGTCGTGTTGCCCCCCAAGTGTATTATGAACCTCTGGTTCTTATTGCACTTGAGATCGACTGTGATCGACTTGCTTGCCTTAACCTTTTTGCCTCCTAGGCTTATTTGGTCTTAGGCTGAGCGTTTTAATCCGACTATGCGAACTGTCCCTGGTCTTGGCCTTCTTTGCTACTTAGGCTCGTTCGGCTATCGACTGGGGCAGGTGGCCCGAATATGCGAACCGTCCTTTGTCCAGGCCTTTTTCGCCTCTTAGGCTCATTCGGCTTTCGACTGGGACAGGTGGCCCGACTATGCGAACCGTCCTTTGTCCAGGCCTTTTTCGCCTCTTAGGCTCATTCGGCTTTCGACTGGGACATTTGGCCCGACCATGCGAACCGTCCTTTGCTTTAGCCTCGTTCGCCTCTTGGGCTCGTTCGGCTTTTAGCTTGGACCTTTGGCCCGACCCTGCGAACCGTCTCTATGTCTTTGCATTTGTTGCCCATTAGGCTAACTTTGCTTTTGGCAGTATTGAGGGGTCCGACCTGCGGATCCTCGTAGACCGTTGAGTAGATCCTTTGTGGTGTGGACCCTCGAGATATGCAAAATTCAGCAACTGGTGGGTGTCGGGTCGAAGAAACATGTGTCTGGTACAATAATCTCTGGGTGACTGGGTGTCAAAAGACTCCCGTTCGATCTTCCACCCCTGCTTCGACATCCGACCTACTACGAGAGCAAACTGAATGCCGTTTGTGTTTGATGAATATTTGCCTAGGGTGTAGTCCTTTGGACTTAATTCCCTTGCGTCGTTGCTTTATAGGGTGTAGTCCTTTGGATTTAATTCCCTTATGCCCCTCCAAGTGTAGTATGAGTGCATGACTCATGGTACACTTGAATATAAGTCGACTAGCGTTGTAACCGCCTCATGGGCTTGACTTGGCTATTGGGTCGGAGCTCGATTCGAGAGTCGTGCCTCGTCAGGCTTATGAACTGGTCGAATTAAATAACCCCTTATTCGACTGTCGCACTTCGTGGTGCTTATGAACTGGTCGAATAAGGTATCCATCGTGGGATCTTCCAACTGCCTCGCATTGTGGCTTATTGGCTGGTTGGGAGTGATATAAGCACTGTCATTGACTTGGCTTTATTCACTATTTTATTTTAACTCCATCATATCGAGGATTCGTTGTTGTGGTTGACTTTCGCCTATTTTATCTTTCAATCACATGGACTTATAAGTAAGACATAATCTGAAAAGAAATCCACTCCAATAAAATGCATCAAAACCAATTGTCGTATCGACTTATTACAAAGCATAAAAATGTGACAACAGAAATTAATCGAGATTGAGCTTATCTTATTTGGCGTAGTCTGTTGGTACCATGCTTAGATGGCAAGCGGACTTACATAAGATTGCCTTCGAACTCCGAATATGATGCCGACCCGAGCTCGGTCTTATATAATATGATGCCGAGCCGAGCTCGGTCTTATATAATATGATGCTGAGCCAGGCTCGGTCTTATTAAACATGCGCTCAAGTTGACCTGCAAATATGAGGCCGAGCCGACCTGCGGTTTTATAAAAGATTCGCTCAAGTCGAGCTCCAAAAGTGATGCCGAGTCGAGCTCGGTCTCCGCTCGACCCGCTCTGTTCGGTAGGTTGAGTTCAAAAATAAGATAGCTTGACCCGCCAGTTCGGTAGGGTGAGTTCCAAAATAATATAGCTTGACCCTCCAGTTCGGTAGGGTGAGTTCCAAAATAAGATAGCTCGACCCGCCAGTTCGGGTGAGTTCCAAAATAATATAGCTCGACCCGCCAGTTCGGTAGGGTGAGTTCCAAAATAATATAGCTCGACCCTCCAGTTCGGTAGGGTGAGTTCAAAAATAAGATAGCTCGACCCGCCAGTTCGGTAGGGTGAGTTCAAAAATAAGATAGCTCGACCCGCTTGATTCGGTAGGGTGAGTTCGAAAGAAGATGGCTCATCCCGCCACGTTCGGCTAGGAGAGTTCCAAAATATGATGCCGAGTCGATCTCGGACTTAGGGCAAGACGAGTCCGTAAGAGCTCGATATCTCGAGTCTTTGTGGTGCAATGTAATTGTGATAAAAACATTACACATATAATAAAGGCTTACAAAGTGTATAAGAATTTCAAATAACGATTGTAAGAACCTGGAGAGCTAAAGAGCTCGGCTCGATCCTTGGAGCTCGAGAACTCGCTTCGTGGATAGCTAGATACGGTAGATAATTCGTTGCTTTCTCGGGCACCACAGCAGTGTCTTTCCGGTGGCAATCAGACCTCGAAACTGATTCCGATCGGCACGAAATTTAGAGGGATCGTTCTTCCCTCACTTTTCTTCGATGTGAACAGTGGAATTGTTCTTTCGACGGCTCAATCTCCGGGAATAAGCTGCCGAATTGGCAGCTGCTGTCCAGAATCTTGCTGCGTTTTTGGTGCCTGCAGTAACTTCTTTGCCACGATCGAGAAATTAAACGGACTCCGATCGGCCTAAAATTTTGAGGGCTTGTTCGGTCCTGATAATTCTCGAATCTGACCGGTGGAAATCTTGTTCCGACGGTTCAATTGTCGGGAATATTCAGCCGACTTGGAACCTGCAGATTAGGGTTTTTCTGCTTTTTTGTACGTAACTGCAACTTTTAGGCGATGATCTGGAATCAAAACCTACTCCGATCGGCATGAAATTTTTACAGATTGTTCTTCTCTCTGTATTATTTAACATGACCGGAGAAATGTTCATTCCAACGGTTGAATTTCTGGTAACAGCCGCCGACCTGAAAGCGGCGATTAGGGTTCTGCTGCGTTTTGATACAGCAGCAACTTCTTTGCGACGATCGGTCGATTAAACGAACTCTGATCGGCCTAAAATTTTGAGGGCTTCTTTTACCCCCCTTCTTCTTCATTCTGACCGGTGGAATTCTTGTTCCAACGGTTGAAACTCCATAAACTAGCCGCCGATCTCGCTGCGTTTTTGGTGAGACAGCAGCATCTTTCCGGCAACGATCGGGTATCTAAACGGACTCCGATCGGCACGAAATTTGAGGATTTGTTCACCCCTCCTTCTTCTTCAATCTGACCGGTGGAATTCTTGTTCCAACGGTTGAAACTCCGGCAATAAGCTCGGATCTGACTGCGTTTCTGGCATGTTTCTGCCATTAACTTGACCACCATCACTCCTTGATCCATCACCGATAGAAGGCCCTCTTTCTAGCGCCAAATGACGATGCTGGGTTTCGTCTATGAATAAATCCGGGTCGTTTAATCTAAGGATGATTTTGGGGGTGATTTTAGACTGAGCCTGAGAGTCTCTCTCAGGTTGCCTACGTATCCTGTTAAGCTCCAGGAATCAAGCCTTACATAGTTCCTGGATTGGGGGTATTTATAATGACAATACTTGCCTAAACCCTAAGGTTAAGTCGGTTTATGTTATTGTCTGATTTACCCTTTAATGGGCCTTAACCCTTGCCCAAGTTATCACTGTTAATGGGCCTGGGCGGTTTGGTGCGGACTCGCTCTCACGATGTCAATATTGCCGACCTGCGGTAATCGAGCCTGGGACTCATTGTCCTACACTACTTGCTGGTGCGGACTGATCGTCCTACACTGCTCGATAGTCGATCGTCGTAGTACCTTGACGTTTATTCAGATTATCAGGGACCAATTGTGAAGCCTGCGTGTTTAGAGTGGACTTTGTCCGCATCCCGAGCTTTCCGTCTTACGGTATCGAGATGGGCCCATCGTCTCGGTTCTCTGATCATGTCGGTTGTAGATGTATCATCTCATAATTCGACCCTCGGGCTATCACTAACTCTTGTCCAGGAGGACTATCTCGTGACGCCACGTGGAGGTGCGATATTCGGTATCGTCACACCGTAATGAAGTGACACCGCGATTCAGAGACATCGCGATGCAGAGACACCGCGATGCAGTGACCACCCCCGATGCAGAGACGCCGCATTGCAGAGACACCTAGATGAAGTGACGTCATATTATATCTATTTATGCAGTGACATCATAATGTATCAATTTATGCCGTGACATCTTATGGTATCGATTTATGCAGTGACGTCTTACAATGACGTCTTATTATATCGATTTATGCAGTGACGTTTTATGGTATTGATTATGCAGTGACGTCTTATTGTATCGATTTATGCAGTGGCGTCTTATTATATCGATTTATGCAGTGACATCATGCAGTGACATCGTATTATTTCGATTTATGCAGTGACATCATGCAGTGACGTCTTATTATATCGATTTATGCAATGAAGAAAATCCAACGGAAATTTCATCAAATATTTACACAAAATTCTAGGGTAAACATGAAGACAAAAATTCCATATACCATTCACCATTAAGCCATTGCTAACCTATGTTGGCATTTTGACCACCAGAACCACCACCACTTCTTGCAAAGCTTAGTAAGGGAGGCCACCGAGGCCAAATAACAAGTGGAGTTTTGTAAATATATTATGTCCTTATTCTCTAACACTACATCGGACTTACCAGAACTCTTCAAACCCTTACTTTGGCCCTTCTGGCTCCTTTTCACGTCCAACACCACTACACTTCCCGAACTATTTTTCTTTCTCTTGTCTTTGGGTGCAAATTTAATCCTCTGCCCTCCATTACCACTCTTACTTTCGTCCAGCGTATCCTTCTTAACATGGGCACTCAGTAACTCTGTCCAATCACTATCACTCAAACTAGCAGAATTCAGCTTGGAATTCACTTGCAATGGAACATCAACAATAGCCTGCTCTTTATTAGTTCCGTTTTTACTACCAAAGACATTGCTGCCACTGATCAAATTAGAACTATGATGACTGGTAAAATCATGATTATCGATTGGCTTCTTTTTTAGCTGGTCTTTTAGCAATGGCCTACTTTCGCTAGTTTTTGGCAATGTCTCTGAACCTAAATCTTCCCCAAATCTTAACTTTTCATTCTTACGAAGTGATTCGGCAGCTTGTTGATCAATCTGAGTATTAAATTGAATTAACAAAGTTATAAGTATAATTACACATGAAATACTAACACAAATGCAAGAATAAGGAGAGTGAAATACCTGGTGGAGTATATTAAATGGTCATACGCCTTTGCTGTTCTTTCTCAGTGTACAGGTGTGAACATATACAAGAACTTATGTCGACACATTCTTGACTAAATGTTTTGCTGTTTAATTGCAGGAAACACTCAAGGCTCTTATGCTCCTTGAATATTCGTATGAACGCAAAAGCATCGAATTCATGTGCAAGAGAGAAAGATCAGATGATGATCTGGAGCCCCTGTCTTTAGGCCAAACAAAAAGGTCAAAACAAGACAATCCGAACTCAAGCAACGCTAATGGCTCAGAGGATTCGACTACTACAAGTCAGGATCCCGCTGCAAAGATGATGATGACGAAAACAACAAATTTTTCTTCTGCACTTTTGGATTTTCCTTTGCAATCTTCTGAACCGAAAGAAAACCAACCGTCCAACCCATCACCAACATTCGATTCTTCCAATCTGGAGAAATCGGTTCCTCGTGGGTATTTGAAGTTCATCAGCAATCTAGAGAATGAGATCTTAAATGTATCCATGGAAAGAGAAACTTTGAAGATTGAAGTGATGCGAGCTCAAGCAATGTTAAACGTTTTCCAATCAAGAATTGATATTTTGAGCAAGGAAAACGAAGATCTAAGGAGACTTGTTCGAGGCAGTGGCTAGGTATAGTTGATGAACAGTAATTTGAGCTTTATTTTTAGAATTTTTCCTGAATCAGTAATGAAACAGCGAATTGACGTTGGCCAAAGGGAGGGTAAATTAGGTAAGCTGAATAAAATGTGTCCTTATAAGTCCAACAGATTCCTTTATATCCTTATGGGGCTAATAAGTATAAAAAACTATACTTTTAAGGAATTAACCCTAGAAATTAATATATAAAAATAAGGGGGTCATACACGTATAAAATATATACCTAAAAAATATTTACACTGTAATATTTTTTTAGCGGATTGTGTGACCCATTTCTCAATATGTAAAGCCGCCCTTGCTTGAACCACCACTTGAAACCGAAAGGAGCGCTCCCCAATTCGAATGTCCTCCCGAATTTGGGCATCCGAACTCGATTCAAAGCTTTGGAGAAGACGCCATCCGACCTCTTGAGTACAGAGGTGCAACGGCGACCCATGAATTTGCAGCCAAAATGCTTCTGTTGCAAAAATTGAGGGTTTTCATGCCAATTTGCCTCACACCGTTTCGTAACTACCAAGTAACCATCAAAACACCACGGTCCCATAGAAAGAGAAAATGTTCGATCTTCCTCCCTATCAAATACACATTGAACCACAGACTTACCAACACAAGCCACCGTAAACGCCGCCGACTTCCACGACTTGGCTAGGCGGTCTTAAGCACCGATACCGCAATTTCCCTAGGCATGAACAACTTGCAAAGCAGGCTTCGGGCACAAAGCTCCTGCGATGGCTGGAGCGATCCTTACGGAAGAGAGCAGAGATCGGGACAGGTTTGCTAGATCTTCAACGAATGGAAAATGTGAAAAATGGCAGCCTTGAGGGGCGGAAAAAATCTCATGTACGTGGAGAGAAGAGTCTTCAACGAATGGAAAATGTGGATTCCATGTTGTTTTCCTGAGGTGTCCTAGAATTCAAGAAGTATGAAGAATTGTTGTCTTTTCTTGGGACCTTCTGAATCTTGCGAGTGGTTCTCTTTTTGTCTGGTGGAACGCCATCTCATCAGAAACCTCATTATTCGTGCATTGAAGATAGAGTTTCTATCACTTTATTATCTCTCTTAATGTTTCCCTTTTCATTTAGCCGGAATGTCTTAGTTGATGCCAGTTGGAAATTAGAAAGCTCAAGATCATGTTTTAGGGTAGGTGTCTTTGATGAAGAACTTCACCTTCTTGAAGTGTGGGCTTCACCTCATCTCAGTTGTGCAACTGCCTTTGATGCTGAACGATGCTGTCTCAGATGGGCTATGTCCCTCTATCTGCAGAATGGGTGGTCAAAAGTTTTATGTTGTTCATATTGCAGCAATCTTATTGATATTATCCATGGCTCTAAGTTGGCTCGTGTTTCTTCCAGGATCATTTTTTATGATATTTGTTGGAGAAAAATAGAAGGAAAGAGAAAATGATTTTTTAATCATTTTTTACAACTACTTTGAGAGCCGGTTTTGATTAGACTCTTGTATAATTTATCAAAAGTTTATGATAACTTTGAAATATACGTGTGACGTAGATGAATGCAGGTCTTTGAATCATTCAATTCGGATATCGAGTGAATAAGAAATTAAGGCTTGAAGTTGGTTAGTTGAAGAAGTTGAAATGTTGAAACTTGGAAATTGAAGAGTTCAACTTCCTTAATCCCACATTGGGAAGTGTGCTAACCTTTTCACAATATTTAAGTGAGAAAATGTTAATTAATGGTATAAGCTCCAAGGAAAGGGAGAGAGTTCAGAATGGTTTTATTTAGACGATGTTCTGCTAAAATATTCACACACGCGCCGCCGCCCTCCTGTGCCCGTTGACCGTGGGCTTGAGGCAATACTAATTTTTTGGACAAAGTTACATTGAGCTTTGTCAAATAATTAGTCAAGCTCGATTCTGATCTGATGAGTAATCCGAGTTGAGAATACATCCCTTCATCTGCAACTAATACATAACTACAGAAGTTAGTAAAATTTCATTATTACTTCAACATGATGGAGTTAAAGGTTACTGAAGTAGTTAAAGCCCTATTAGTGGAGCTCCTTCAACTGATGCCATTTTTTGGACAAAGTTACATTGAGATTTGTCAAATAATTAGTCAAGCTCGATTCTGATCTGATGAGTAATCCTAGTTGAGAATACGTCCCTTCATCTGCAACTAATACATAACTACAGAAGTTAGTAAAGTTTCATTATTGCTTCAACATGATGGAGTTAAAGGCTATTAGTGGAAAGTGATGGAGTTAAAGCCCTATTAGTGGAGCTCCTTCAACTGATGCCATTTTTTGGACAAAGTTACATTGAGATTTGTCAAATAATTAGTCAAGCTCGATTCTGATCTGATGAGTAATCCGAGTTGAGAATACGTCCCTTCATCTGCAACTAATACATAAATACAGAAGTTAGTAAAGTTTCATTATTACTTCAACATGATGGAGTTAAAGGCTGTTAGTGGAAACTGATGGAGTTAAAGCCCTATTAGTGGAGCTCCTTCAACTGATGCCTCATTCAAAGCATGAAAAAACCCTGACTGATTTGAGCTAGCTTGATGACGTCAGCATAAAGAGCTGAAAGCAACACAGACGCCCGAGAAAAATCTCTTCCATGAGATTAAAAAAATAAAAAGTGATGCTCCTTGGCCGTGTGGAACATGGATTAGAATTATATCATTCGTACAAGTGATCCCTCCTTGCGGCACTGTTTCATGCTTGCCACTGCCTTCAAGGAAGAAGGAGCAGGTAAGGTTCGGACAGAGATCGAAAGAAATTCATATTGCATAAGGCGGACCAAAGTGAAATAACATACAAGTACTTTTTTACTTTATTTTATTATGATTATGAATCACGCACGGCACACTTTATATATTTCCTCCGTCTAAAAAGCCGTTAAGGGCTTAGCTTACAGCAGAGCGTGTTCGCCACCACGCTGGTTGGCTCTGGCTGATGATCGCAAGCAATAGATAGAATGGACCCATTGCGCAAGCAGTAGATAGACTGACCCGTCCTAGTTGTCAAAACCCATCATGGTGAATCGGATTTCGCTAGGCGACCACACGAAAGAATCGACAGGAATGAGTAAGACAACGGGCGGAGCCACTCGACTTACAGGAGAGGATTTGTCTGTAGAAGTGTATCGATCAATCGACGATCTAATGCTCCCTCTTTGATTCGAAAGCCCTAGCCAGCCCCGGAAGATCGGAGCTCACGAGAACAGAGGTGCGTACGCCACTCGTCAGAGGGCGGATGACCACTATAGATCAATTGAAAGGGATGCGAAGAATATGAATTCACGGTCTATCCCCTCAAAATGATACGGTCTTTCGCCGCAGGTCGATATTGGAACGTACGAAAGACCCTCGCCAATAAAAGACACAATTGCAGAAGTATCCTGAAGGAGCGGCAGCTGAGCGAAAGGAAAGTGGATAGTATGGTTAAAATCATAATCTATTATATATTTCTGTTCATAAAAATACTTTTATTAAACCACGTCAAGCAAACAAGAGTCAATGACAGTCGTGCGCTCTGAAACCGGATCAATTAGGAGGGCGACCGCCTCCTCTGACGAGCATTAGTAAACTATGTAGAGACTAAGAGTTTGTTCGAGTGACTTACGTCCCTCTTTTGCTGGACCTAGTGACGCTGTATTTCAGGGCAGTCCCTCCCTATAAAAGAATCCTCTACTGCAATGGAAATGGATAGAGAACACATACAACACAATTCATCTTTCTGCATAAAATAGTTGAAAAGTTTCTAAAGCACTGTGAGTTCACTGTTGTCCAGAGTCAAAGTACCTCCCTCTTGGACTGGTAAACTGTTATATCCTGAGAGACAATTGCACATCCATGGTACATGGTGGAGCAAATTTGTCTTAAGGACATAGAGTCTTTCTCGCCTCAGTTTGAAATATATCTTTACTGTTTTGTAATTTCATTTTTTACTGTAATCGTTCTTGTTCATATATATATATATATATATATATATATATATATATATATATATATATATATATATATATATATATATATATATATATATATATAAAGTGTTCTTCATTTTATGTATCTTTATTTTATTTTCGCATACGATACTACGGGGATAATAATATTTCATGTCTTAGGGCCTTGTTTGTTTAAGCATGTAAAAGGAAAATAGTAATAGCATTGCTCATAAGTGTTGTAAAAATAGGGTGTGAAAATGATCAACAATGCTTTGAATTCCTGCAAATGTAGAAGACTTGGAACCTCTCTGTTTCACGAATAAATCGCTGTCCTTCTTAAATTATTCGACCCTTATACTTTGTCCCGGGTTTCACGAATATTTAAGTGAGATAAAACTAAGAGAACAACCTTTAAACTCTGGACAAAGAGATTAAAGAGCACTTAGAAGTTTTAAGTTATATGGAATGACTAACAAGGATGCTTACATTTGTTGTTGTTATGTTTAACAATGTAAACTTGCTTATATATAGCACTTGGATCTGAAAAAGAGCAAAAGAATTCGTCCCTTAAATGAGAGACACCAAATGAAAAGGTTCCATTTGGTTGTACCCACTTAAAATGGCCAAGAGACACCAAAAAATCAGTTTTCGGGCCACAGGCGGGCGCCTATGAAGACAGGCGGGCACCTGTGAACACCAGAAAACTGAACATGATCCTGATCAACTTTTAGCCTTGCTGAATCCCCACAGGCGGCCACCTAAGCCCACAGGCTGGCGCCTGTGACACTGATTTTCGAAAAACGAATTTCTGTTTGTTTTACGAACTCCACTTGCTCATTTTACATCCGTACACTCGTAAACACTTATATAAGCGTGCACTCCGCACCTCCGTACTTATATTATAGCGTTACGAGTATAACCATCCTTGTAATAAACCCCGATAACCTCAATGGCTTGTGATTATACTTAAATCACCAACAATAAGACGACTCATTTAGCTCGGTAGGCATTGTCTTTTTGGGAAGCTCCCCCTTGACGTAATTATAGCTTGTCTAGGTGATAAAACTTAATGAATTCGTTTATCTTAATAAAAAAGACATGTTACCACAACTTATTTACCAAATCATTTTTATATAACATTATAAGTATACACTCATCTATAAATTTAAATTATTCATGCTGAAAATACACGACAGATATACTGAAGTTGAATGTATTTAAAGGTGAGTTTGCATGTTTGGCACTTTGGCTAGCACTTATAATTGTACAAAGTCACAATTCATGCTTACAGACGAAGCCAGATAATCTACATGAGAGTTATTATTTGCATCACAACGCATCATCATACACCATATCTATCATTCAGTATACTTGAATATATTTGGAAAGTCGATTCGGAAACTAAATCCGACTTTTCACAGGTGTATTGTGAGAATCAATCCTTGAAAAGTCGGTTTTAGACTACAGAACCGACTTTTGAAATATTGATTCAATATGGCGTATTGAAAGTCTTTTTGTGTATCTAACAAATGTACTTTCTATTTAAAAAAATAACGTTTTTTGAATTCAAATGGTTGATTCATTATAATCGTATGACAAATATGACGTATCAATAAAATCTTTGTGCAACAAATTTAAAAAAAAAAACATTAACAAAATTCATCGTAAATTAAAAATGCAAAAGTTTGGATACGGGATGAAACGGTACTTCCCATGTCAGAAAAGTAGAATAGTAGTAATTAATTATCCACTAATGATCCAAACAAAAGCCCTTAACTAATGTTCCCACATCGATAATTAGCCAAGTTCTAAGCAAGTAAACAAGCAGGTCGAACACCATTCTCCATCGCCGAGCTCTGTAGCAACAGCTTGTAACCAAGCGGGGCATTAAGGTGGTGGAACAGTGGTTCGACTCTACTGTGTAGGGAAAAGGCGGCGGCTACCGGTCTGCCCGTTCCAAGCATGGAGTTGGGCGGTGTTTTCCGGGCGAAGGCTCGGATGGCGCCGCCTTTAGAGCGTGGGGGTCTGCGTCAGGCTGGCTTCACAGAGCAGCGAAAACCCGCCGTTTGCTGCAGTGGGAGGATTACAGACCGGTGTCTCCTTTGCCCAATAATACTCGACGGGTCTCCACTTGAACCACCATCTTTTTTGTTGCCGTTTTCTTACAACATGCTTATCGTTTTGGTCTAATACAGGCAGGATCAAAAAAATTCTTATTGAGATAACAAAATAAAAGAGAAATACCGATGACGATGTGCTATTACATTGTTCATCGACGTGGTATTACACCATTCATCAAGAAGATTTACTTCAATCAATATATTATACACCATAATCAATGGTGAAAGGTGAACCGTATTAGCACTTTCTAAGAAAAAAACGATGTGAATAAAGTGAATCAACTCGTGCACAAACGCACCCCCAATTAGTCACCCTTTCGTGACTATATTTGCTACTAAGTGTTCATAGCTTACAAAGGCCTAGTCCTCCGGCCAGACGCCCGACCACAAAGTAGAGCATTCTTTGGGATAGGATACTCATCTCTCCATGAATTTGCAGGTGAATACACCCTTAAGTAGAATTGTTGCCCCAAGTATTGCCTTGCCCAATTCTCTGATCTTATATTCCACATCCCTACGTTGTCCAACGGCATATACAACGCTGTCCACGAATTCGGATACACCTGCAAATCAATATGTATTAGCCCAATATGTATTACCTGAAAATCTTTCGTTTCTCGTCAAAAAAAAAAAAAAAATCTCTACAAGATTTATATTAAGTAATGTATATTTTTTTTAATAATTATCAATGATATAAAGAAACTGATGCAAGTGCTCTAAAATACCTGCACGGTTGAGCGAGAAATCGCATCCTTCAAGTTGTAACTTGATCGGCTTTCAGACGACCATTGACCTCCATCCATCCTGTCCACCAAACAAATTTTAGTACAAAGAATCTGAATCTTTGTATACGAAAAAAAAAAAAAAAAAAAAGACACAAATTTGTTCTGTGTTTTGGAAAACCGGAAGAAGCTAGCATCTTTCATTTTATACATATTATGATTCTCTATCTCTACTCACCCAACAACGAAGAAAATGTGACCATCGATGTGCCAAGACTGCACTGAGTCTTCTTGATTTTGAAACACAACTTCATAGAAAGATCTGAAATCCGCAGCCATGACAGTAGTCTGTAGGTAGCCACCAGATCCAGTTGGATTATCAGGCATGTTACCGAGGTTAAGCACCCCTCCAATATTGAAGTAATCCGCAAGTTTAAGAGGCGTGTCAGCTTGGATAAACGACACGCTGTTGACCGCGTATCTCTGTTTATTATCAATTACGGGAGCAGAGTTCGCCAATCTAATTGTCCGCGTAGTGTTTACAAGTCCATAATGATAAGAGCCTTGTGGATTAGGCCTTGGTCCACTGGCTGTTAAGTTTTGCCTGATTAATTCATCAAGAAACAATTATTTAATAAAACAAATTACTCGAATATGAAAAAAAACCCGACAAAAATTGACTAAAGGCATTACCTGATTGATCGAGCCTGATTGAGAGACCAATCTATTTCGGTTGTTGGTCCACCAGGCAGTTGACCAGAAACACTGCCTGCAGAGTTACTGTAATGAAGAATCGAGTTTGCAGTAAGCACTTGGGACGTAAAACGCGTTGAGACCACTATATAATAGTCTTGTCCAGGTTGATCAGCTGTAACCAACACAGAATAAGACTGTCCCAGATGAACGTCGAGTGACTCGTATGTGTTTTGCAGTGTATGCGTTCCTTCAACCTCAACTAACAACATCTTGTGTCCTTGGATCCGGAAATTGATAGACGTCGTGAGCCCAACATTCGATATCCTAAATCGGTATGTCTTACCTGAACCGGTTGATCAGCTTAATTAAGCATGTTTTAGTTCAATTCTAATGATTTTGATTTTGGATTTTACCTTGATCGACATTGAATGTATATCCGTTAGAGCCACGACCGTTTATTAGTAGCCCATCAGGGAAAGGAAGGTCATGTCCACTGTCCAAAATACCCTTCAAATCCTGCAGTTTTCGAAATGCAGATATATCAGTACTAATCACTTAACAACCTGATTGAAATGGAGGATTATTTTAAAGATTTTTTTACGGTATGATTGAGTTTGAACCAATCGCCAGCTAAGACGGTGAAATCTCCATCAGGTGGGGAGAAAGGGACGGGTATGACAATACGGCTCGCGATATTGATGCTGCCGAATCCCCAGCAGCTTTGTGGAAAGCAAGTGAAGGGAAGTAGAAGAAACTCCCAATCTGGTCTTTGACTTGAATAACATAAGTGAAGTTTTGTCCAGGTGGGATTGGACAATTAGTGCCATAAACCCCATCTTGCCATGAATTTCTTCTTTGTTGAACGCCGTTCCTGTCAAATACCAACCCCATTAGAAAGCTCGAAACTTGGGACTAACGGTGTTACTTCAACTATAAATGAATTCAATAATTGCTTAGGCCCGTCATCCTCGTTTCGTCTGAAATTCTTATATCTCAACATTATATCTTTATATCTTGGTAATGCTTTTCCACATTTTTCAATATATAAGTGCATTTTCTGGAATATATATATATATATATATATATATATGTGTGTGTGTGTGTGTGTGAAAGTGAATTTAGAGTGCAGAAATTTGAAATCAAAAGTTAAAAGCATAGGACACATCAAAAGCAGGTTTCAGCAGGAAAATTATGAACAGAATAAAGAGCAGACAACATCAACATCACTAAATAAACAAGCCATGTTACTTTCTTTCTTAGTTTAGTGTGTAAAATTAAATGTCAACCAGATAAGATAGCTCAAAGGTCTTAAAGTTCAGAATGAATGAACATGAAATCCAACCTGTCAATTAAAGTGCCTTCACCCTCTTAATTTCTTTAAGATTTGCATGTCTTTCCTTATTAAAGTGAAAAAGATAGTCTTCTTCTAAATAAAAAATAAAAAAAAAAGATAGTCTAATGCATATATGAAGAGAGAAGAGAGTGTAGAATGGTGGATCGCCCCTTATATGAAAATAATGTTGTGATCAGTCTAACACACGTTAAAATGCTCGTTTTTTTAACGTTAAAAATAGGTTAAAGTTCTTAGCTACGATGCATATACGCGGATATGGATACGCGGATATGGATACGTGAGTACGAGATATTTTAAATCTATATACAAGACATGGACACAGAAGACATACACGTAAATATTTAGCTAGCCTATATATAAGGATCAAACGATATAAAAATAAAAATAAATATTAAAAACACATAAAATAAAACAAATTCCGGTAGTTTTTCATCGTTTTGGGACAACTTTTCATTCATTACGTGACGGGTTGTACTCAGTATTCAACATGTTTCTTCATTTCACATAATAGATTTATGGATACGTATATTCAAATCTCGTATCCAACTTTTAAAATTTACAAATTATACTTATAGGTGTGTATCCAAACTATTAAATCTAAGAAGAACTTACCAAGAAAGTAGGAAAGGCTCATCCAAACTATTGAAAACACTGATAATCAGATTATCATTAGTGACAGATTCAATTGATGGCCCTGGAAACTGCCCATTTATCAATATTCCCTGCAACAATATATAATATTGCATACATTTTCAATATTAAGAACCAGAATAAAGATCCCACATGATGTACAATATGAAACCTATCTATTTTCTTGAATCTTGAATCCATACACAAAGAACAAGAAAAAAACAAAAACAAAAAACAAGAAGAAAAAAAACAGAACCTGCTGCTTGACACCAAGTGGGTAGATATCACCAAAAGTGATATTCCATGTGTAAAACCTGTATGCATCTTCACCATTTGCAGTGTTTAGAAGAACAAACAGTAGAGATGCATACATTAATGGAGACCACTTCAAAAACTTGATTTTATCCATTGTTTCCTAAAATAACGAAATCTTGGAATCCAAACAATGGGCTTGATTCAAATCTTATACTTTGGCTGCTGCTCTTCTACTCTAAACACCACCTTATTTTTTTATGGGATTTATTTAATAAGTGACTTGAAAGGTTGCCAGGAATATGTTCGATCTGGGACTGGGAGACCTTCTTCTTGGGTATCGGCCGGAATCAGTGATTTTTTATTTTTTTGAGGGAGGAATCAATGATTTAGTAAGGTGTATATATATATAAGTAGAAAACAGAGAGAAATGATGGAAGCAGATTTATTTAAATTGTTTTTTTTTTTTTTTTTTTTTTTAATGTTAGCGCGATTCACTCTTTGAAATACGTGCAACTATGCAATGACACGGAATCATTTACTCCAATTGCTGATTTTCAAGATTTTCTTCTGTTTCGGAATAGTAAGGGTGGGGTCGTGAGATCTTCTAAATAAAAACAAAATACTTCCGCCGTCTCGTATTATAAGTCTTTTTGGATTTTTCATACAGATTAATAAATATCATAAATGACTTACTTTTTAATATTTCAAGATAAAATTATGTATTGGTTTTTGGGATTGACTTATAATATTGCATTGTTTATTGTGAAAGTGAAAACAATGCATTAATCTTGTATTGAAATATGAGAAGGACTTATATTTTGGGACACCACAAAAAAATTAAAAAGATTTATATTGCAGGACGGAGGGAGTACATTATATACTCACACGGTTCTTATGTAACTATTGCAGTTGTTAAAATCAAATTTTTCTTTGAGTAATTGAGTCAAAAGTTCAATTTTTAATACAAAATAAATAAACAGAACACACTCGTTTTTTTAGTTGCAATAAGGACAAATAAATTTCGTGTGACATAAATACCCTTACTAATGAACACACGCAGCAACAAACTGATGCTGATGTTGCTGTTTTTTTATAAACAACCGTAATTTTTTATGTAGAACTCCGATCATCAAAAAAAATTCACCAAAATTCATGTTTTTTGCTCTTTATTTTGAGATCTCATACGATACACTTCCGACGTAAATTTTGAAAGCCGGAAAAACATTTGCATTAACCGGAGCGTTTTTGTTATAAACGGCCGTAACTTTTGATTTAGAACACCGATCTTCAAAATTCATTCACCAAAGTTCATATTTTTTTCATTTCATTTTGAGCTCTCATACGATACCCTTTCGACGTTGTTATTGAAAGCTGAATTTAATCGCAGCGTTTACACTAACACATTATCACTAACACAGTATAAGTAACACAGTATCAGCAACACGGTATCAGTAACATCATTATCATTACTATTACCATTAACAATAGCAGTGTGGGATTAGCCAAAAATCATAGGCTCGGCAAGCTTTACAACAACACCGACACCCAATATTCCTTTATCGATTAAAACGGAAACAAACCGTAAACTAAAAAACATTTGGACAATAATGTAATCACATTAACACCCAAAAAACTTGTTTATTTTCAAATAACACATTCAATCACCATGGAAAAAATTACAACATATATGATAAAGAACTTTAATATCAACGTATATGATAATAAGTTACATCAAGGAAAAGATTACTCATGCCATTTCTATAATAGAAAAAACATATATTTACGAGAACCAACTAACTAGTAGTATGTAAATGCAACATATGGCTCTTAGGCATATGATGATCTTGATTTTTTCTTGTATACTTGCGATGAAACACCAGCATTGCCTCACAATTTTGAATCAACAACCTTCAATCACCTAGGCCAAAACCACCTGCAATGACACATTTTACTAACAATACATTGTGATATTAACAGTATCAATAACACAGTATCAGGCTCATATAAGGCTCATTTAAGGCTTAATTCAAGTGACTACTTCAACGAACACATATCTGGCTCATTTAAGGCTTAATTCAAGGGACACAATATCAAATCTGGCTTATATAAGGCTCATATAAGGCACACAATATCAGTAACACAGTATCAGGCTCATATAAGACTCATTTAAGGCTTAATTCAACGGACTACTTCAATAAGTTGAAAGAAGTTGTAAGTGAGGAAGGGACACAATATCATATCTGGCTCATATAAGGCACACAATATCAGTAATAGTATCATATAAGGCACACAATATCAATAACACAGTATCAGTAACACAATATCAGGCTCATTTAAGGCTTAATTCAAGGGACTACTTCAATAAGTTGAAAGAAGTTGTAAGTGAGGAGAAATGAAGTATATTAGCAAAGATAAATGAAAAGTAGTAAAAGACCAATACAATAGAACCAAACAATTATTATGAAGACATATAATGCAATTATTATGGATCTAATCAATACCAAATTTCAAAAATAAAACCAAAGAATTGTGAGTCCCTTCATTTGCTAAATACCAGTGCTGCCACTACCAATACGGCTAGTAATCATTTATGGAACATGTAGAAAACTGTACGAGTCGCAACTCGCACGCTTGCATACTGAAGCATCTCAGAGTGCATACACATCAACTCCTCAAGTTTCATTTCCTAGAGAACATTAAGCTTCTAGAATGGAAATATAGAATATAGTCCACTTAGTTCAAAATCTTTGAAACAGGGTTGACAAGGTGCAGCAATGAGGGTAATAATGATTATAACAAAATGCAACCATTCAAATCTTTTTGTTTTGCAACTTACTCTCATGAATAGACAACCAAAAAGTTATGACTTTTCAACTACCCACTCCACCTTCACACAAAATTCAGTTGTTGTGATTAGAGCTCCTACAATGGAGGACTTTTGAGAAGCTAACTAAACCAAAACCCGACAATAACCTCAATTTTTTTTTGGTTTCTGTTAGTAAAATGCCAAGAAAATGTATGAAATCACACACCATGTTCACCAGTTTAATCTTCTCACTGCAGCAACCACCATTTTAGCTGCAGACATTCAAATAGGATCAACTATATCAGCTTCCGACCCTAAATCCCTCTAGTTCCTTTCCTACCACCGCCTTCACTTTCACCTTCATTCCTGATCCTACTGGTGCTACCTCTGCTCAATTTGTTGCCATAATTTTTAGCAATTTTCCCAATATACCCATCTGGATAGCTGGCTCTACAACCGTCTTAAACGGTAGAGCTGCTGACTCAACAGCGACACAAAGCCTTGTTTCCACCGGCAATCTTGAGCTTTGGAACGGCACTTTCAAGTCCCTAATTTGGCAATTGTCAACTGCCAGACTTGGGGTCTCTTCCGCCGCACTAGATGATTCAAATAACACTACAAAAAAACAGCAGTTTTGCGACGGAATTTTTGCGACGGACTTTATTTCCGTCGCAAATTTACGTTTGCGACGGATGTTTTATTGTTTGCGACGGGACATTTGGCGGGACCAATTTTTCCACTTGGCGGGCAATTTTGCGACGGAATTTTTATTAATTTGCGACGGAATATTTAATAAAAATTTATAAAATTACTTTATTATTCTGAATATATGTGTGCGACGGAATTAGGGTTATTTTGCGACGGACATTAAATTCCGTCGCAAAACGGCGGATATCAGTCGAAGCATCCCTTTTCTTCCTCATTTCTCTTCTTCATTCCCCTCTTCTCACCCCTCTTTGAAGCTCTTTCGGCGCCACCTCCTCCCCACCACCGCCGCAGACCACCCACAGGTATGCTCTTCCCTCCCCCTCCCACCCCCTCTCCCTGCACTCCGATCCCCCCCCCCCTCGCCACTTATATATATATGTATGTATATATATATATATATATATTCTTCTTATGTTATATATATATATATATATATATATATATATATATATATATATATATATATATATATATATATTGTATATGTATATGTATGTATTTTTTTTATTTATTTATATATATATATATATATTTCAATTTATATTGTATATTTGCGACAGATTATACATTTTTTGCGACGGTTAATAAAATTTGTGCGACGGATTATAAATTTTTTGCGACGGATTATATATTTTTGCGACGGATTATACAATTGTTTGCGACGGATTTTACATTGTTTTGCGACGGAAACTATATTTTTTTTAAAAAATAAAATACGTTATTATCTGTCGCAACATTCGTCGCAAATAATTTGCGACGGATAAACCGTCGCAAAAACTCGGTTTTGTGACTAAAAAATGCGACAAATAAAAACCGTCGCAAATTAGGAGTTGCGACGGAATAAGCCTAGTTTGCGACGATAACCTTCCGTCGCAAAAAGCCCAGTTTTTTGTAGTGTGTCTTGAGAAATGGGTCTGGTTCAAAAATCTGGTCAAGTTTTGATAATCCCACTGATACAATTGTTCTTACTGATTGGGCACTTGCCCAGACATTTGCTGCTGTAAATTCATCTTTACACACTATAATTTGAAAAATAAGAAGGAGGAGGAAAAGGTTGATCGATTGTGGAAGAGAGGGTTGATCGATAGAAGAAGATTCACATGGCGATCTAAGGCCATGAATTTGGCTCCAAGCTGGCGACCATCTTGGATGTGAACTCGCATCCGGTAATTGATGTAAAAGCATCTAATAAGGGTATTTTAGTCCGAACGGAAAATTATTGTCCTTATTGCAACTACTAAATTGAACCAGGATTAATGCTTTATTAAGGGTAAAAATGTGGACTTTTCCCTAATTTTTCATTTTTCTTTTTATCTATCGTAGTTATATTTTTCATACATATTTTAATACTCTTTCCGCTTTTCAATATTGTTTTTCAACTTTCTAAGCTCATTCAACCAATCAATCTTTCATATTCAATACACCACAACACTTTTCAAGACTTTTTAGTATTTTATAATGAAAGTCAATGCAATTACTGATTTTCTTAATTTGTGTGTTTTTCTTAAATGCGACAGATAATAAGGAACATATGGAGTACAATATTAGGATGTAAACGATTCAAATCGAATCAAACATTTATTTATTTATTGAGTCAAGTAACCTTTTAAAATAGTGATGTTCGAATTCGACTTGAGTTAGTTTGGGAAAGGGAAAAATTACTTGAGAACAGTTCTCTTAAGTTTTAGGGATAATGGGCCAAAAGGACACATAAATAACTTAACACACTTAACTTTTCCTTGTTTATATGGACAAGAATTTGATAGATTGACAAACTTACCCTCAATATAAGAATTTTTAAAAAAAACATCAGCGTTCATATTTTCCGTTCTTGTTTTTGTTTGCAGCGTTCCAACATTCTAGTTGGTTGTTTTTGGGAAACTGGAAAATCAGGCTCGGTAACCCCTTCACTTGTAAAAGTTCGCTTTTTGAGAAACTCGTTTTTAGGTAATACGGAAATAATATTGTCGTAACAAATATTGACGTTTAAACACTCGTTACGATAATAATAATGGAGTTAAACAGATTTTACGACAATATTATTGTCGTATTAACTAAAAACGCAATTTTGAAAATGTGAACTTTTTTACAAGTGGGGGGGGGGGGGGTGTCTGACCGAGCCTGATTTGCCAATTTCCCCGTTGTTTTTTGTTTGTTTGTTATTTTCTTTTCTTTTTCCTGAAAAGTTGGGAAATTAAAAAAAAAATTATTTTCTCTCTCTTACTCAATATTTCAAACGGTTATATCTTTTGATATAAAACTCCGACCATCGTAATTTTTTTTCACCATAATTCATATTTTTCGTTCTCTTTATTTTGATATCTCATTTGACATTTTTTGACATAATTTTTGAAAATCGAAATTTTCATCATAAAAATCGACTCGATGTAGTGACACCGTGATGCAGTGACCACCGCGATGCACTGAAAACCGTGATGTAGTGACACCATGATGCAGTGACCACCCCGATGCAGTGACCACCGTGATTCATTAACCACCGCGATGCAGTGACAACCCTGATGTCATGACCTCCGCGATGCATGACCACCATGATGCCGTGACCACCGCGATGCAGTGACCACCACGATGCCGAGAACACCCCGATACAATGACCTCCACGATGCAATGACCATGCAGTGACTATTGCGATACAGTGACCACCCCGATGTAGGGACATCTCCGATGCAGTTACCACCCCGATACAGTGACCACCGCGATGCAATGAGCACCCCAATGCAGTGACCACCATGATGCATTGACCACAGCGATGCAGTGACCATCGGGATGCAATGACCATCGTGATGCAGTGACATTTGATCATGCGACACCGTGATTAATAGACACCGCGATGACATTTGATATTTTTCCGACTTAATTTCAGAAAATCGATTTGTTTTCTTCACAAATCGATTTCAAACGTCTATATCATCTGATATAAAACTACGATCAACATTGATTTAGTAAGGGTGGAATCAGTGATTCTTTTGGGTATCGGAATCAGTGATTCTTTTTTTTAGGGAGGGAATCAATGATTTAGTAAGGCGAATATATAAGTAGAGAGAGAAATGATTATTCTACAACAAATGAGCACAACAAAGTACCACAACAACTTTTTCCACCATTGATTTTTTTTGGGACCCATTTGAATTAATAGGTCCCACATCATAATCAATGGTCCAAAAATGTGTTGTGGAACATTGTTGTGCACATTTGTTGTGGCATTATCACTATTCAAGTAGAAACATAGAGAAATGATGGAAGTAGAGGTTTTATATTTTGTTAATGTTAGCACGATTAACTCTTTGCAATACGCGCAACTTTGCGATGAAACGGAATCATTGTAATTGCTGATTTTCAAGATTTTCTTCTGTTGCGGAATAGTAAGGGGGGTCATGAGATTTTTTTCTTTAGATTTTTTAAAAAAAGTAAA
This sequence comes from Gentiana macrophylla, assembly GCA_026214975.1. NCBI lineage: Eukaryota > Viridiplantae > Streptophyta > Magnoliopsida > Gentianales > Gentianaceae > Gentiana > Gentiana macrophylla. Next base: position 131,629,244 of record CM047805.1, on the reverse strand, counting down.
AAATTACATTAATATTAGGGTGTAAACGATTCAAATCGAATCAAAATATATTTATTGAGTCAAGTAACCTTTTAAAATAGTGATGTTCGAACTCAACTCGGGTTAGTTTGGGAAATGGAAAATTTACTTGAGAACTGTTCTATTAATTTTGAGTAATTTCAGCTCTAATTCTATCTTGAGTAGCTTGAAAAAAATGTTGACTTTCAAAATGATTGAGTTTGGCTCGTCAAAATAATAAAAAAAATAATGCATCTGGTAGGTACCTAAGTACATCATCTTTGATTGACCTAAAATTGTTAACAAAGTTATCAAGTCCATTTTGTCTTATCTTTATATCTTAATAACATTTCTCATATTTTTTCGATGTGACATTTTTACATTATTCTCACACCAACTAGTACTCTTAGGGCAACTGTAACAACCCATACTATTCACTGATCATTTGTCAGACACTTTCAAAAAATGGACGGAAGAATAAAAAATTAGTATGCAATGGTTTTTTTTTTACATTTTTCATCAAGGCTTCAATACTTCAGTGCAATTATAGAAGTCTTGATGGACTTCTCTTTCAACCTCTTCATTTTTTGTGAGCTATTACATGTGATTTCTCATAAGTCCACTCAAGATGCTTTTTAGGAGTTTAGGATTAAGTCATATAATGATTTGGATGGCTTTTTTTAAAGTGACCATTACAGCTGCCCTTATCTCACCCCAACTAACCATAATCACCTTAGCTCACCACTTTCACCCCACCCTTCCCATCAACATCTATCATCTCACCCCTAGCCCTCATACTCACCCCTAGCCCTCATACTCACCCTACCATTCTTGTGTTGTTTTGCTTTCTTTACTTAAATTTCAACATGGTATAAGAGACAATCTAGATTTCTGCTGTCAAATATTTCTGGCATTTCTGATAGTCTTCATTGAATTTGAAGTTCTTGTCAAATTCTTGTTTGATTTCAATGGCTGTTGTCACTAAAGTGAATTCTGGAAATGATAATCCTAGTCTTGTTTTTGTTCAACCTTTATTGAAGGGTGTGGACAAATACAATCATTGGAAACGAGCTACCACAAAGGTATTGTATTCTCGTGGTAAGTTGTGTTTTGTAAATGGTACTTCAACAATGCCTGAAGTTGAAGATGTGGGGTATTCGAATTGGATGCAGCTGAATGACTAGTCCATTCTTGGCTGATTAATTCAATGGCTCCTACAGTTGCTGAGAGCGTCATATACTTTGATACTGCTCGTGAAATATGGGTTGACTTGCAAGACAGATTTGGGAGGAAGAACGCTTATAAACTCTCAAATCTAGAAGAAGAGATAGAGAAAACTAAGGAAGGTAATCTGTCTGTTACAGATTATTATACCAAACTCAATCATTGTAGGATCAATATCTTGTATTGAGACATATTCCTCATTGCACATGCCCTGCTTTACATATTATTAGGCAATATTATGATAAAGCCTATGCCACAAGATTATTAAAAGGGTTGAATGGAAGTTTTAGCACTGTAAAATCACAAGTTCTGATTACCTTACCATTTCCTGATATTAAAACTGCCTTTGTAATGGCCTTGAATCATGAACAACAATTGAATTACACTACTGCAAGTTCAGAGTCTACAATCTTGGCCATAACTTCACAATTTCCTGTTGCTGGTGTGGATTGTAATGTTGTGTCTAGTCAACATGCTAGATATCTTTCTCAGGGCAAAGGTAAAGAAAGAGGAGTTGTTAGAGGTGCACAGGGAGGTTCTAAGAGGCCCGTGTGCACATATTATGGAAAGGAAGGTCATACAATTGATAAGTGTTACAAGAAATTTAGTTATCCACCCAATTTTAGAACCTATGGTAGGGGTATAGGTTCTGTTGCTAATAATGTTGTTGCAGATGGTTGTCAAGATTCATTAAGGGATGCACCTCAAGTACAACAAATTTCTACAGATTCTGGACCTATTTCTCAATCTCAATATGACCACCTTTTATCACTCATTCAAGGTTTGCAATCCTCAAATGAACATTGCAATTCTGTGGTCATGGCAATTGGATCAAATTGACAAGGGAAAGGTAACAATGGCAATTTAGTACGCTGGATTTTAGATTCAGGTGCCACATACCATATTACTTTCTCTCTTAAATTTATGTTTGATGTTAGACCTGCTGTGCATTTATATGTAAGAATTCCTAATGGTTCTTCTATTCAAGTAACACATATTGGCAATGTTAAAATTAATAAGGATATCATTTTACAGAATGTCTTTTGTATCCCATCTTTCACATATAACCTTATATCAATTAAGAAACTTGAATGTGATAGTAAATTTTATGTCTTACCTAATAGTGCTATTGTGCAGGAACACATAACTATAAGGAGGACTGGTTTAGCTAATCAGAAGGATGGATTGTATTTTCTTCTTGCTGATGTTACAAATCCTGACACTGATATGTCTAATGCAGTTTGTAATTCTTGTACTTTTTCAGAGTCTATGTTGTGGCATTTTAGACTAGGTCATCCTTCTTTGCAAAGAATAAAGGTTTTACAGTCTGTAGATTCTAGCATCAAACTACCAAATAATGATTGTATGATTTGTCCTTTGGCTAAACAAAAGAAGCCTTCTTTTCCTATCAGTGTATCTTTCACTACTCATTGTTTTGATTTAATTCAAGTTGACATTTGGGGTCAAAATAGAGTTCCAACTGTGAATGACGAGACTTATTTTCTATCCATTGTTGATGACTATACTAGATACATATGGATTTTCTTTATTAAAGCCAAATCAGAAACTGATGGTCTTCTACAAGTATTTTGCACATTTGTTCAAACTCAGTTTGACAAATGCATTAAAACCATCAGATCTGATCATGGTGATGAATTTAACATGTTATCTTTTTATAGGAAGAAATGAATAGTTCATCAAAAATCATGTGTAAGGACTCCTGAACTAAATGGATTGGTTGAAAGAAAACACCAACATATACTAAATGTAGCTAAGGCTTTAAGGATACAATCCAATATACCTATTGAATATTAGGGATACTGTGTTAATCATGTAGTGTATTTGATCAATTTGATTCCTACTCCTTTGCTTGGAAACAAAACACCACACTCCTTGTTGTATGGCACTGATCCTACTTATGATAATCTCAAAGTGTTTGGTTGTCTGTGTTTTGTTTCCACACATGCCTAATGCATGGGAAAATTTGTTCACAGAAGTGCCAAGTCTGTTTTCCTTGGATATGAACCTCATATAAAAGGATTTATGGTTCTGGACATTTCTTCCAGATCCATCACTGTATCCAGAAATGTCATTTTTCATGAACATGTTTTTCTATTCTGCGATAATTCTTCCACTGAGAATCCTTGTTTGCCAATACCTATTATGGATGACACTTTGGTTTCTGATCCTGTCACTATTCCACCATTAGGGAATAACACTGATCAAGAGCATCCATATGAACATTTAGATGTTCCTGAAAATCTTGATCAGGCTCATACAAGACCTACTAGACGCATACATCCATATTTTTATCTCAGTGATTATGTTTGTAAACTAACACAAGGAGGACATCTCCTCATTCTATTGATTCTTTTATGTCCAGTACTAATCTATCTTCAAGTTATCAGGGGTTCATAGCAAACATTCATCAAGAGATGGAGCCTAGCACTTATGCACATGCAACACAGGATCCAAAATGGCAAGATGCCATGAATCAGGAGTTAGAAGCTTTGAAAAAGATAAACACTTGGACTCTTGTGGAACTACCTGCATCAGTAAAACCCATTGGTTGCAAATGGGTTTATATAAACAAGAGAAAGTCAGATGTCTCTATAGAGACGTATAAAGCAAGGCTAGTAGCCAAAGGCTTTACACAAACTGAAGGGATTGATTTTTTTGAGACTTTTTCTCCTATTGCAAAGAAAACAACCATCATATTATTTATGGCACTAGCTGCTCAACAAGGATGACATTTACATCAATTGGATGTAAATAATGCCTTTTTACATGGAGATCTAGATGAAGATGTGTATATGAAACCCCCTCCTAGCCTACATTCAAGTAGAATGGTTTGCAAACTAAACATGTCTTTATATGGCCTCAGACAAGCAAGTAGGCAATGGAATGCCCAACTCACACAAAAACTGCTGGAAAATGGATACTGTGGAAATATTACCTTATTATTTTTATAGCAAAATAACTAACCGCTAACCTTAACCGACAGAGTATCGGGTCAACGGTAGTATAGTGGTCTCAAGGTCGAATCCAAATGGAGTAATGTCTAAGTACCAAAGTCGGCTTAGAACTTAGTTCAGGTCAAAATAATGGTGGGGAGTATTATACTAACGCAAAAGTAAAGATTGTACTAACGAAATTACTTCTAGGTATTAAGGGGTATAGTCGAACTATGATCCCACGAGCTACTTTTACCCCTAAGGAAGGACTTAACAGGGAGCGTGTCTTAACCGACCTACCTATCCAATGTAGTTTAACGACATCCACGGGTGCCAACTCCTAATTCTAGCGATTAGACTGAACAACTCGATCTAACCACCCTATGTGAAGTTAATTAATTCTCCCTTTAGAAAACCGATTAACCTAACATGATTAAGTTCTAGAGTCGCTCGAACAACGATGACAAACCTCTGTATTGGGTTTGGACCTAACAACTAGGCCGAATCTACGCAACGATCCTAAAACCCCTTATCCCACATCTCACCGCAAAATACATATATAAGTTTGATGTGTGTGACAGTGAACCAGGTGATCAATCTAATTCAAAGATGTTAAAATAAGTTTTAGGACGTGGATTAATCGTTTAAACAATAATTTACGCACTACACTACTCCCAATCGCATCCCCCTTAGGGTTTTCGCTCGCTTTCACATAATTCGACTACACATGAATTTAGCTACTCATAATTATGCTAATAATCAAAATAATAATTGAAATCATGCTAGAAATAATAAAAGAGAAAGTATTCATTACCATATAACTGAGGAAAAATCGATCAAAAAAGATGAAGAAATACTCCACCAAAAGGACAATCTTTGGAACTTGAAACGTAAATCTAAGCTATGAAAAGTGTTTAGAATCAAAGGATGTAATTTATAGGATCAAGGGATCAAAGGGTGATCAAACTACACTAAAATCGCACACAAATCGCCTAAGAACAGTCTAAAGTCGGCAAAAGATGAGTAGGGGCTGAATGAGCTGCGTATTTATAGAGTAGGTCGAAAATCTGATGCTGTCGGTCCCGGACACCCGCCTGGTACATGTCAGACGCCCGTCTGCCTGGAGAACATGAAGATATTAGGGTTTTGTCTTCATTGGATGGGCGTTCGCATTCCTCTGAACGCCCGTCTGGTGACTTATGACTTGAGGGCCAAATGCCCGTCTGGAACTCTGGATGCTCGTCTGTGTTAAATGAGCTTCTTGAATCGGGTTGAGCCTACCCAAACTCCCGTCTGGGGGTCTTTTGGACGCCCGTCCAGCTGAAAATCATACTTTTTGAATAAAGTGCCAATACTGTGGACGCCCGTCTAGGGTGGGCAAACGCCCGTTTGATGTAGCTTTCCAGCGGACGCCCGTCTGGAGTAAGGCCAAACGCCCGTCTGGCTTGTCTTCCTCCAAACTTGGCTTTTCTTCACTTTTTATGCTACATTCGGGCCACGAACACGTCTCATAGTCCAAAACATCACCTTCCGGGTCCTTAAGTCACCTAATTCGTGCAATAACATAGACAAACAAACACCACGCATAATTCCGCAAGACAAAAGTGCTCGGAAAAGAGTGAAATATCGCAAAAAAGGCGGAGTTTACCATCTATATGACAGTTTAACTCCCTGTGCATATAATTCTCGTGTAACACTTTACTTGTATACATTATTTGTAACATGACATATTAATTGTATTGTATAAACAATTAATATGTCATAAAGTAACTCTATTTTGTCCTATTATGTAATAGCCGCCCATAGGAGTATCTAGCTGCCCATAGCACTTAATACTCTACTAGGACCTTTCACCTTAAAGCTTGTATCTATTAATACTCATTCTTTTATCTTGAATAAACAAGTTGATTTTACTCAAGTACTATTGCTTTCTCAAATTCTCTTCATGGTATCAGAGCCATAATCTCCTTTAAATCCGCTGCAAAATCTCCTATCGTATCAAGAATGTCTTCAATATCCGAAGCCTCTTCACCCTCAGTAGAGCCCCAACAACCTCAGTAGGCTGGGATCACTGAAAATTCTTCTTTTACAAATCACAGACTTGATGGCAACAACTACCTGTTGTGGTCAAGATCTATGAAAATGTACATCTCAGGCCAGAGCTAGATGGGATACTTGTCTGGCTCCAAACCTGCCCCTGCTGAAACTAACCCCAAGTTTGAAGCATGGGATACAGAAAATAACCAAGTCATGACCATCCTCACGAGGTCAATGACAAAAGAGATCAGTGAGAACTTCATGATGTATGACACTGCTAAGGAAATCTGGGATAATGCCAGAGACCTTTACTCCAAAAAGGACAATACATCTAAGGTCTATGATCTTGAAGGCCAAATCCAAAATTGCAGACAAAGTGATCTGTCTGTAACTCAGTACTTCAACCAACTATCTAAGGCATGGCAACACCAAGATATGTTGGAGACTCACCCATGGAAGGATGTGGAGGATGCTACCTTATACAAGGATTTCATTGAGAAGAAAAGGGTATTCAAGTTCCTTACTGGACTGAACCCATCTCTTGATGATGTTAGAGGAAGATTCCTTTCTACTAAACCTCTCCCCAACCTCAAATCTATGTTGGCTGAAGTCAAATATGAGGAAAGCAGGAGAAAAGTGATAGTGCAAAGCAACCCTGCTGATCACTCTACTAAGAGCTCAGCACTGACGGTGGTCAGGAAGCCTACTGAGGCCACTGAGACCTACAAAAGGCCTATTAAGAAGATAGGAAAGTTGTTCTGTGACCACTGCAAACACACAAATCGCACCAAGGACACTTGCTGGAAACTACATGGTAAGCTTAACTCCTCTAAACCCTCCAAATCATCCAGGGAGAGTCAGGGTAGACATGTCAGAGAAGAAGGGAACAAGCAGTGACGGACCCATAATTTTTTTTCAGTGGGGGCCAAATTCTCACTAAAATATGGTAGCGAAATTTTTCTGAAAAAATTCACAAATGTTAATAAGAAAAAGGGAAAAACATAAATATTAAACACTAGAAAGGGAAAAATAAAACATAAATTACAAACTATAGATAAAAAACAAAGAAAAAAAAGGGTTAAAAAAATATGTCACTGCAAGGATTTGAACTCTTGACCCCTTGGTTAGTATTTAGACATCATACCAATTGAGCTATAGTGAGAGTTTTATTAGAAATTTTCGAAAATATATACATACACAAGTATTGGAGGGGTATACTAGTAATTTCACCCCAAAATTTGAGTAGGGGCCATGCACCCCCTCCTCCATGCTGGGTCCGTCCCTGGGAACAAGGACACTACTTTGGATGCTCAGTTTGCTGCCTTCAAAGCCTTCCTTACTCAACAACAGGAAGGTAGTTCTATTACTGACATAGCTACTCATGCTAAAACAGGTATATTCCACTCACCTCTCAATAGTGATACTTGGATTGTTGATTCTGGGGCATCATCCCCTATGACTGGTACCAAGAGGCTCATATCTCACTTTAAGCCCTGTCATCAGACCCACAATATTAAGATTGCTGATGGATCTATTTCCTGTGCACAAGGTTTTGGAAATGTTAAACTTACTGATAAGATCTACCTACATGATGTCCTGTTTGTTCCAAAATTAGACTGTAACCTTATATCTGTCAGTAAACTCACTAAAGACCTAAATTGGATAGTCATGTTTAATAACAATTAGTGTATATTCTAGGATCTTTCTTCACATGAAGTGATTGGGAGAGCTAAAGCCTGCTCAGGATTGTTTATGGTCAACCTTGCTGAAGACAGAAGATTGAAGACTGAAACTGCCTCAGCAGCCTGCAACCAAACCTTAGACAATATCATATTATGGCATTATAGACTAGGTCATCCAAGTTTTGGTTATTTAAAGTCTTTATTTCCTGATTTTTTTAAAGGATGTAACCTCAGTGACCTTCAATGTGATATTTGTCAGTTTGCCAAACTTACTAAATCCGTGTATACTAAAATATCTTACTTACCCTCCACACCTTTCACTTTGATTCATAGTGATGTATGGGGACCTTCAAGAGTCAAAAGTATAACAGGAAAAAGGTGGTTTGTCACCTTCATAGATGACCACACCAGGATCACATGGCTGTTTTTGATGAAAGATAAATCCGAAGTTGGAACTATCTTCCAAGAGTTCTATAACATGGCATCCACTCAATTTGACACTAAGATTAAAATCTTAAAAACAGATAATTCCCCGGAATACTATGAGTCCAACCTCAGCACCTTCCTGAATGATAAGAGAAATGTTCACAACAGTAGTTGTGTAGAAACACCTCAGCAGAATGAGGTTGCTGAGAGGAAGAACATGCAATTGTTGGATATGGCTAGAGCAGTTATGTTCACCACACATGTGCCAAAATACATGTGGGGTGAAGCTATATTAACAGCCACATATCTGATCAACAGGTTACCCAGCAGAGTGTTAGATTTCAAGACTCCCATCCAAACCCTACTGACAACTCATCCCTGTCCTCATCTCATTGCTGACTTGCCTCCAAAAATCTTTGGATGTACTGTGTTTGTTTATATTCGTGCCCAACACAGAAGCAAACTTGACCCCAAAGCTCATAAGTGTATTTTCCTAGGTTATGCCAAAGACAGAAAGGGCTACAAGTGTTATTCTCCCACTGACAAAAGGTTCTACAATTCTATGGATGTAAAATTCTTTGAAAAAACCCCATACTACAGTAAACCTACTGAGACAGTCACAGATGGAAACCTTATTGAAATAGAAGCATTTCCCCTTTCTCATAGTCCTCTAACTCCCACTACATCCCCAGTTGAGGAAATTGAGCCCATTACAATCCCCCAGCCAACTCCTAACATTCAAATAGATCCTCAGTAGATTCCTGACCTTCACCAGCCTCATGAGACTCATCACCTCCCCGAACTCATCGATATTGATAGTGAGACCCATTCTTTGTCGAGAAAGGAAAAAGATCATGCACTGATCACTCTATTCATAATTATGTGTCATATGATCACTTGTCTCCTGGTTTTGCTATGTTTACACAGGACTTGGATACTCATTCCATTCCTAAAAATATATAGGAAGCTCTCAAACATGACAGGTGGAAGGCTGCTGTCGAAACTGAAATGACTGCTCTTCTTGACAACCATACTTGGGATCTCACCACTCTCCCACAAGGAAAGAAAACAGTCACCTGTAAATGGCTATTCACCATCAAGTACAATGTTGATGGTACTATTGACAAGTACAAAGCGAGATTGGTCGCAAGGGGCTTCATTCAAACATATGGACTTGACTACAAAGAGACATTTGCACCTGTGGCAAAACTAAACATAGTTAGGGTGCTGATGTCCCTTGCTGTCCAACTTGACTGGCCACTCCACCAATTGGACATCAAGAATGCCTTCCTAAATGGTGACCTCACCGAGAAAGTCTATATGACTGTACCTCCTGGTTTCACCAACACTCACACTAAAGGGAAAGTTTGCAAACTGAGGAAATCTCTATATGGCCTGAAGCAGTCCTCAAGAGCATGGTTTGACAAACTTACTCGTGGTTAAAGTGCTGGATATCATCGATTGCAACTCGAGATCACACCATGTTTATCAAAATAATCAATAAGAGAAGATCCATCCTTATTGTCTATGTGGATGATATCATCCTTACTGGTGATGACCCTACTGAGATCCAAAAATTGAAGACCCTACTGGAAAAAGTGTTTCAAGTTAAAGATTTGGGCTACCTCAAGTACTTCCTTGGCATGGAAATAGCAAGAAACATCCAGGGTATCTCAGTCTCACAGAGGAAGTATGTGTTGGACCTGCTAAAGGAAACTGGCATGCTAGGGTGCAAACCAGCTATCTCTTCAGTAGACCCCAGTAATCAACTAGTGCATGGTAATATTGCTGTAAGAAAAGAACAATATCAGAGGCTTGTAGGGAAACTCATTTACCTCTCCCATACAAGACCTGATATTGCTTATAGAGTCAACCTTGTCAGTCAGTTCATGCATTGCCCTACTGAGCATCATTGGGATGCTATCTACAGAATACTGAGGTTCTTAAAGTCAACTCCTGGCCAAGGCTTACATTTCACTAAGTCTACTGAGAGATCAGTTAAGGTCTATACTGATGCTGACTGGGCTGGTTGCCACATTGATAGAAGATCTACCACAGGCTATTGTTCATATGTATGGGGTAACCTTGCCACTTGGAGAAGCAAGAAACAGCCTACTGTCTCTAGAAGCAGTGCTGAAGCTGAACTTAGGGCACTTGTTTTGGGTATTTGTGAAGCACTTTGGCTGAAAAGACTCCTTACTGAACTTCAGCAGCCCCTTCAACAACCTATCATACTTTGCTGTGACAATAATTCAAAGATTCTCGCATGGCGAGAGGATCCACATTCATCATGATAAGACAAAAATGTGGACATTGATGGACATTTCCTTAAAGAGAAGATTGATGCCCAGATAATTCAACTTCAATATGTTCCCTCAGCAGACCAGAATGCTGATATTCTCACAAACGCCATTCCACCACTTATGTTCAGCAGACTGAGTAGCAAACTTGGCTGTATAGACATATACAACCCAATTTGAGGGGGGACCTTATTATTTCGTGTAACACTTTACTTGTATACATTTTTTGTAACATGACATATTAATTGTATTGTATAAACAATTAATATGTCTTAAAGTAACTCTATTTTGTCCTATTATGTAATAGCCGCCCATAGGAGTATCTAGCCGCCCATAGCACTTATTACTCTACTAGGACCTCTCACCTTCAAGCTTGTATCTATTAATACTCATTATTTTATCTTGAATAAACAGTTGAGTTTACTCAAGTACTATTTCTTTCTCAAACTCTCTTCAGATACAAACAATCTCCTAATGACCATAGCCTATTCACAAAGAGCTCTGGCACTCATTTCATAGATTTATTAGTTTATGTTGATGACATAGTGGTTGGAAGTTTGGATATGTCATAAATTTATTCCCTCAAAGATCTGCTACATTCTGCATCTACCATAAAGGATCTAAAAGAGCTAAGGTATTTTCTTGGCTTTGAAGTTGCTAGTTCCAAAGCAGGCATAGTCATCAATCAAAGAAAGTACTGCCTTGATCTTCTCAAAGAATTTGGATACATGGAATGTAAATCAATTCAAACACCTATAGATACATCACAAAATCTTACAGAGGTTTAAGCTCCACTGTTAGAATCTAATACACACTACAGACGCTTAGTAGGCAAGCTTTTGTACATAGGAAACACAAGACCAGACATTGCATTTCCTATCCAACAATCAAGTTAATTTCAGGACAAACCTAATGAAGCTTATCTCAAGACAGCACACAGATTTCTAAGGTTCCTTAAATCAGCACCAGGAAATGGCCTCTTCTTTCCTAGCAAGAGTCAGATCAAGCTAAAAGCCTTTAGTGACTCAGATTGGGCAGGTTGCAAGAAAACATTAAGATCTGTGACATGTTTCCTTATTTTTCTGGGAAATACTTTAATTTCATGGAAGTTTAAGAAACAACCAACAGTTTCTAGAAGTTTCATTGAAGTAGAATACATGGCAATGGCCCTAACAACATGTGACATTCAGTGGATCATCTACTTGCTCAAGGATTTGTTAGGTGTGATGCCCGAAAGACAATTTTTGTAATTGTTTTATTTAATAAATGAAATGATATTATTATTCATATTTATTATTCTCTTATTCACCGATGTGAAAATAGTATTTACACTACAGAAAACCCTAAAGTATATCGTTTATGTAATCACTTGACTCAGTGTATGGGATATACACGGGAGGATTGAGTTAGTGAAGATGTACTTAAAATACAATTAGCCCGTAGTGAAGTTGATCGCGAGTATCGGGTCTCTCCTTTAACGTGCTATTAATGCGCCCAGAACACAATAGGTGTGATTGTCTTATCCGGACTTTCGGTTAAGAGAACCTAGTGGGGCATTTATATATGATAGATATATTATATGAAATTTGGACCGATTTGATTAGAGTTCACGATATAATTCCGTAATCAAGAAGTCTTATCGAATCAATCGATGATCATATTTATGGATATATCTTAATCCTGAGGTGATCACAGTCAACTGCTTGAATCAATATGAGGTTTGACTTGACGGTTAAGGATTACACCGAGAGTCGTGGGTCGAATTACCCCATCTTGGCATTGTAATGGATTGAGTGAGTAGTACGTCTTATCACAGATACGGAATCCATTCCTTCCATTTATGGAAGTAGATAGACGATTCCACTTATTTGTTAATCCTAGAATCGATCGATCGCGCGAGTTCATATTACAACGATTAGCTACCCGGTGAGTTGTATGAATTAATTGTTCACTTAGGGGTTAATGGTAAATAAGGATAAGAGGTTCTGAAAAGGGTTAACGGTAACTTCCCGATTTAGAATGAACAGCCTATGGAGGGTTAATCCATATGTAATTATTATATCAATGGACGCTTATTATCATTCTCGTGAGGAGATAAATATAATCTCATAATCGGAGAAGTGCAGTCACGGGAATATGGTGGCATATTCCTGTGATTGATTTATCGAATATAATTATTACATTCGTAATATAATTATTTATTTGATTTATCGAGTCACGATTATTAGTCCATGGTCCCCAACGTGCCTCCAATATAGCATAGCTATTCTCGGACGTCGAATCCTAATAATATTAATTTAGTTCTTATTAGAATTTAATTAAAACGATATGTGAATTAATTGTTTAGCGAACTATTAAATTAGTTGGGCTAAATAATTAAATATGTGAAAAAGGTTTTTTTCATAATCTTGGCAAAATTAGTGTGTTATGGCAAAAAATAATATTGACTTGGTCAATATTCATTTTTTCGGCCAAGACATGTTTTTAGTCAACAAGAAATTGTTTTCTTGTGATTAATAAGACATGTGCACAAAATATTTATTGGATAAATATTTATGGTAAGAAATAAAGATAAATATTATTCTAGATTTGTTCTAGAATATTATGGAATTATCTTTTATTTATTGGATTATTTATTTGCAAAATAAAAATCCTTGGAGGTTAAGTTTTACTCTCCTATATAAAGAGAGTTCTCCCAAGCCTTACAAACACACATAAAATTCGACAAACACCTCTTGGAGAGGAGAAAAGAATTTTCGGCCAAGGGGAGATTTAGGGAAAAATCTTGGAGGTTTTTCCGGGTAGCATATCGGAAGGGTTCGAGTCGAGAATTTCCTTCCACCGGGAGTTGCTTGGATCACACGTACGGAAGATCGTGGTGCTCTTCACACCTCCTTTTCTTTGCGGTTCTTCAACTTGAATTTTGAGATTCAAGAGGTATGTTCTACAACCCCCTTGTAGATGTAGATCTAGTTATTTTATTACGTGTAATTTATAGATCTAGATCCTTAAATCGCTTCCGTTGCGGATGATATTACTAACAGTGGTATCAAAGCCAGATTGATCTATATTTATACGTATAAAATATTAGATCTAGGAGTGGTAAACATGTAGATTTTTTTGTCCCAATTTTTTTTTTAAAAGGGGCCGAAAATTGTTTAATTTTTTTTTTATGATATGAATGTTTTGGTTGAAGAGATGGATTGTGGTTGGTACTGTTTACTCGTTAGATCTAATTTGTAGCTCCTTTGTTTAGTAACAATTGAGCATAGGAATTGTATTTTTTTTTTATGTCAATTTTCGAAATTTATGTAAAAGTAGCATCTTTTATTGTAATTTTGATGTTCCAGGCTCGTAAAGACGAAGATCTTGAAGAAAAGTTGCAGATTAAGTCGAAACCCAAGGTATGAACGAGGAGAAACGGATAAAAACCTGATTTTAATTAAAAATCTGCGCTACAAGACTTTCTGCGACGCTGAAAAGCGTCGCTATAAGTCCTGTATAATAAAACTAGGTTGCGGCTAGGGTTACAGGATTGCGGCTGTATGATATTTTGACCTAAATTTTTTTTTGGCACATACCGCTGTCAGGCAGCTAATTAAAACAGATAACCCAAAAAAAAAAAAAAATTTTTTTTGGGGTAATATTTTCTTGAAAACAGCCGAGAAGAAAAAAAAATTTTATTTATCAAATAAATTGGATTTATTTAATTAAAAAGCATTTTCTCCTCTCGGGTGTTCGTGGTTCGTGATCCGTCAGTTCGAGTTCGAGATTTGAAGATCAAGACTCGAAGGCATAAATTATGTAATTTACTTTTTCCTAGGATAGATTAGATACGGGGGTACCAACAATCCATCTTGGTGTTTAAATTTTCCGCAATTTATTTTTTATGTGTTTGATCATAAAATAGATATAAAATCGGAATTGCCATGACATGCATCATATCATAAATCCACTCCATGCATACATGTAGAATTTTAATTTTGGTAATTAAAATAGGCATGTATACAAACTCGTGTAATTAGTTAAAATTTAATTAATACGTGGTAATTAATTAATTTAGTAACTAATTAAAGATCCGAAGACGGGTTATGAAATCGTTAGGCCTTCCGGTGTGTGTTCTCGGTGAACCGCCTTAAAGCCCAAACAAGATCACGTTTTCGATTCGTAGTGTCTACGAGATTGAATGATGGTAAAAGAACAATTAATCTTGGATAAAAATGGTTCGCTTATAGGTTGGGTGGTCAACTGAGCTAGGCTCGACCAACTTAACCCTCCTAGTGTGATGTATGCACGGGGGTCCGGCAAGACTAAGCTACACCAACGAGCAGAGGGGTGATTCCTTCTTATCTCAATGGGGCTCTCTTGACCCGACTTCGTCCAACTGTCACATATGTTCCAGCGAATAGGACGGGTAGGCTTGCCTACGTTACCGACACCATTCGGAATCCTTGATTTGATGTGCTTTTATGTTAACATCAAAAAGACGTTGTTAGTTAACCCACCACCACTTCCAAAATATTGAGTGGGGAGCGGGAGGCGACAGCCAACCCCACGGCCTCTACTATAGATACAAGTAAGTGAGAGAAGGGTGATGCCTCGCGGCGCTTTGATTTCATCCCCCTACGGATGGTGTTCACCCCTATCAACATTCATGGCTTGGTCTCCGAAAGGATAGGATTTCCGGGTACTCGTCGGGTCACTGACCTATCCTACGACGGCATACTCGGGGCGTACCTAAGAGATCCGATATAGTAAGTCACACTCATAAAGGATATTCTTGATAATATCTAGGCTAAAAAAGGAAGGTAGTCAATGAATAAAGGGATGTTCGATTCTCGTGGGATGTTCGATTCTCACAAGTTATTCATTGATGAGATTGTCTCGATTTAACCATCATCTCTTTGACCTACCCTACGGCGGCACTGAGATGCGAGGTTAAAACCTTGGAATGGTAGAGTAGACTTATTTTTAGTTTACAATTCCTAAAATAAACTTATATAGTAGTGTTAAAATTGAATTAATAAATGTCATTTTATTTACAGCATTATATCCCTTACTAAATTGCTTAAAAATAAATAATTGACTAGTATTGACTTCGTTAAAAAAGTGGAAAGTAACTAGGACGTTGAACTAGTTAATCGATAATGCAATTATTTTTCGAAAGAGATATTTTCTCACAAGCCTTTTAAAAACCAGAGTGACATATAGGTATGTCACTAGTGTCATTCATGTCAAACGGAAGACAAACTTAGTTTGATCAAAGGTGATTTCGGACTTTGAAATTCTTCTAGTGAATTTTGAGTGTGTACACGAGTAATTTTCTAATTGAAAAATCGGAAAATCATGAAGTGTTACTAGTTGGACGATATTTGGAATCGATGAACTAGTGGGAGCTTTATGATTTGTTGTTTTTCTAGAACATTAGAAAAGTGTAACTGACTACACACGTAACCGTTCTAATTGAAAAACCGGAAAGTCATGAAATGTTGCTAGTTGGACGATATTTGGAATCGATGAACTAGTGGGAGTTCTATGATTTGTTGTTTTTTCTGGAAACATTGGAACTATGTACCAAAGATTTTCTAATCGAAAAAATCGGAAAATCATAAAAAATAAAGCACTGCTCGTTAGACGGTATTTGGAACCGATAAACTAGTGGGAGCTTTAATGTTATGATTTGTTTTTTTCGGTATATTAGAAAATCCGAGAAGTCCCGACGAGTAACACTCGAAATAGACATCCCACGGTTCAAGAGTAGTGTCTACTCAAACGAACCATTGGTTCAAGACCCATTTCCATTCACGGAAAGTCAAGAATGGGAGAATATGTCTAAAAGTGTTAGTCATCTAAAGCGAGAAAACTTTAAAGGTGAACCGAAAATTAATTAAGCGAAAATCATAGGATAAGGACAGTGATTTTGGATCACCAACCTATGAATCCTTGGTGATTTTATCGAGCTAAGTTCTTTGGAAGAATAAAGTAGCGGTGCATTTAACGATTAAAAGAGTAAACAACGGGCAGTTAATTTTAGCTAGAATAGTGGGAGTGATATAAGGAAATGAATCTCGGATTCAATCCCTGGATATCGCGGAAAAATTATTTTCTGTTTAAGATTCGATGGAACGAATGGATTTACCTTCTATTCGATAATTTGTTTGTCGTATATAAAGTGAATATACCATTTGTAGTACGAATCTAAGACTCGGACTTTTGTTTGATAAAGTCAAAAACCACTAAGAACTGCTGAAATATGTATACATAACACATCTCAAGAACTAATAAAAGCAATTGGTTTCTATATTTAGATAAATGCTTCTTCATATTCCATAGTTAGTGCATAGTCCCTAAAAGACAAGACCTGAAGACTGGCTCAGGGTGATTCCTTTCTCCCAGTCTGGTTATATTGTCTCAAAGGTTCAAACTAAGTTTCCTTTCAATCGGGAAAGGATAATGGTTATAGAGAAGTAACATAGCTTGTTCATGACGACCTTCGGGGTTTGATGAAAGATACGAGCTAGTAGGAGCTTCGGAGTAGTGACTTCTTGTCTACTAACTATTCAAACACTCCGGAAAGTTTATCCAAAATATTTTGAGGTTTCTCTGTTTTCAACAGAGATGGAGTATTCTATACTCGGAATAGGCCATTCATAGTCCACGAGACTAATGCTCAGCCTGCCTCATTGTGACATGTTCTCACTAAGTGAGAAACCGTTAAATTGCCTTACATAGTTTTAGATGTGCTAATACACTGCTTAACTCAATAAAGATATTGGAAGCGAAATAACGGTTTACATTGAAATGTAAGACCGAGAAGTCTACCTAGAATATGCTTTGGAACTTACGGATAAGGTGTGGATTCGGTTCACCCCACTTCCATAAATATAAGCATTTAGCACACGGTGCTTGAAGATAGGTCTGGGAATTTGGTGAACACGTTTGGTCAGTGACCAATCGTTATATATCTTGTAGCATTGAGAAAAAGGTTTGTTATAAGATTCTTGAAATCAGGAAGGGACAATTATACTGTTGCATCCTTTCTGATAGAGTCCATGAACAGCAACACCTTGAACCTTGAAGTACGTTTACTCAAGGTAGTTACTAACTGATTAAAATCAGACCACATCCAACATCGGTTGTTGGTAATAACACAAAATACTACTAAACTAGATCAGACTTTCGATCCACCCAGTAAGTATTGGGAGTATGGTTTATCCATTACCCATTACTGAGTTCTCGGACTTTGTAGTCCGAGGATCGATTGATGACCTATGGCTCTTTTGTGAGCGAAGATAGGATTCTCGATAATAGAGGTTGGTTTAATAGCCATAACCTTGATGAATGGAGTTCGGTACTCCAGTTCATTCATGCTCTTGTAGAACCACACGAGAGTCTCAGCCCAGTGTGAGTAATTGCATCTACACGGAAAAGAGTAGAATGAATAGGAAAGTTTATCTTTCAGGCAAAGCTTGAGTGGTCTAGGGTAATTCCCAAGAAAGAGAGAGTTAATCGGACCTTGGACTCTCTTACCACGTAGTATTGCATGATTTCGTTCAAAAGCGAGAAAATAGGGGTGATTCACGAGACTTTCTTGCCAAACAAATGGAGATTGGATTCATTCGAACAAAAGGTATTGCCTTATGAACTTATGACGGGATATTTATCAAGGCTTATGTCCTTTGTGGATAAAAAGCAAACCTCTCGGTCCTTTGGAAGTCATATATTTCTACAATATGTGGAGTTGACGAGAATATTGATAAGTCTTTTTAGGATGGATATCAATTTTAGTCTGAAGAGTGAATATATACATATATATTAGTGTTTGTGAAAGATAACACTGCACCAGTTGGAATCAACATGGGTGTGTTATCTGAAGTCAGAATCTGACAATGCCACAATTCTCTGCAACAGAGATTTGGACAACATCCTAAAGAGTTTGACTCGGTCGAATTCATTAGAATCAGTCACTGGTTTCACATCGATCCATCTTATTGGTTAAGATGATGCATCTGTGTATGCAACATTCAACGAGGAAGGTCTACCCTATGCCTCAGGAATGACTCTCTAAATCTTCGGATCAAGAGAAATGAGATAGATTCTCTTTCTAGTAAGAGAAGGTCAGGTTATTGAACGTCAACTTTGATCGAATCTTAGATTCGGCGGTTAACAAGGCAAGTTTAGTATGTCCTTTAGTATCTTGAAGAGAACGAGGAATAATATGCGGACATATTCATGTGTGAACTTGGATATGTGTGATACACTGATTTTGACTTTTAGTCAGATTGAGGATGATCGTTAAGTCGATCTCGGGCTCAGTGTTTACTCTTGTGTTGTAGCTATTTCCTGGAGGAATCCAGCAACGTCAACTCGACTTTAACTAGTTCGGTGATTAGCGGCTTTGTAGTAGCTAGAGAGGCGATATAGCTTAAGGATTTCCTTTTCATATCTGGGAGTGATTCTAGATTTGGAAGCCGATACCACATCATTGTGCACACGATGAAGGGGTAGCTTATAAGGATTTTCGAAATCACTAGAGGTTCAAAGCATATTGGGAAAGTACCACATGATTAGATGGACCGGAAATGTTTCGATTATACGGATCGTCTCGAGCCAACAACCTGACTAATCATTAAGACCCATGACATTTAGATGTAGGTACTCTCGAGTCACTGACCTATCCTACGACGGCACACTCGGAGTGTATTTTGTCATCTGCAATGGTTATGATATGCTTAACGGGTACTAGAATACAGGATGGGTCTCCATTGCTTTAGAGCAAGTGGGAGATGTAGTTTGTTGTAGTTTAAATAATAGGGTGTGCTCTAAAACAATTAATCACATGCTTTCGTGCAAGTGGGAGATTGTTAGGTGTGATGCTCGAAAGACAATTTTTTAATTGTTTTATTTAATAAATGAAATGAGATTATTATTCATATTTATTATTCTCATATTCACCGATGTGACAATAGTATTTACACTACAAAAAACCCTAAAGTATATCGTTTATGTAATCACTTGACTCAGTGTATGGGATATACACGGGAGGATTGAGTTAGTGAAGATGTACTTAAAATACAATTAGCCCGTAGTGAAGTTGATCGAGAGTATCGGGTCTCTCCTTTAACGTGCTATTAATGCGCTCAGAACACAATAGGTGTGATTGTCTTATCCGGACTTTCGGTTAAGAGAACCTAGTGGGGCATTTATATATGATAGATATATCATATAGGGCTGGACCGATTTGATTAGAGTTCACGATATAATTCCGTAATCAAGAAGTCTTATCGAATCAATCAATGATCATATTTATGGATATATCTTAATCCTCGAGGTGATCTGATCCAACCGCTTGAATCAATATGAGGTTTGACTTGACGGTTAAGGATTACACCGAGTCGTGGTGCGAATTACCCCATCTTGGCATTGTATCTTTGGATTGAGTGAGTAGTCTCGTGTTATCACGATACGGAATCCATTCCTTCCATTTATAGAAATAGATAGAGCGGTTCCACTTATTTGTTAATCCTAGAAAGCGATCGATCGTGCAAGTTCATATTACATCGATTAGCTACCGGTGAGTTGTATGAATTAATTGATCACTAGGGGTTAATGGTAAATAAGGATAAGAGGAGGTTAAAAGGGTTAACGGTAACTTCCCGATTTAGAATGAGCGATACATGGAGGATTAATCCATATGTAATGATTATATCAATGGACGCTTATTATCATTCTCGTGAGGAGATAAATATAATCTCATAATCGGAGGAGTGCGATCACGGGATTATGGTGGCATATTCTGTGATTGATTTATCGAATATAATTATTACATTCGTAAGATAATTATTTATTTGATTTATCGGAGCCACTGATTATTAGTCCATGGTCGCCGACGTGCCTCCAATATAGCATAGCTATTCTCGGACGTCGAATCCTAATAATATTAATTTAGTTCTTATTAGAATTTAATTAAAACGATATGTGAATTAATTGTTTAATGAACTATTAAATTAGTTGGGCTAAATAATTAAATATGTGAAAAATGTTTTTTTTCATAATCTTGGCAAAATTAGTGTGTTATGGCAAAAAATAATATTGACTAGGTCAATATTCATTTTTTCGGCCAAGACTTGTTTTTAGTCAACAAGAAATTGTTTTCTTGTGATTAATAAGACATGTGCACAAAATATTTATTGAATAAATATTTATGGTAAGAAATAAAGATAAATATTATTCTAGATTTGTACTAGAATATTATGGAATTATCTTTTATTTATTGGATTATTTATTTGCAAAATAAAATCTTTGGAGATTAAGTTTTACTCTCCTATATAAAGAGAGTTCTCCCAAGCCTTACAAACACACATAAAATTCGACATACACCTCTTGGAGAGGAGAAAAGAATTTTTGGCCAAGGGGAGATTTAGGGAAAAATCTTGGAGGTTTTTCCGGGTAGCATATCGGAAGGGTTCGAGTCGAGAATTTCCTTCCACCGGGAGTTGCTTGGATCACACGTACGGAAGATCGTGGTGTTCTTCGCACCTCCTTTTCTTTGCGGTTCTTCAACTTGAATTTTGAGATTCAAGAGGTATGTTCTACAACCCCCTTGTAGATGTAGATCTAGTTATTTTATTACGTGTAATTTATAGATCTAGATCCTTAAATCGCTTCCGTTGCGGATGGTATTACTAACAGGATTTTCAGATTGATCACACAGATATTGTACCTCTATACTGTGATAGTCAAAGTGCATTGAAAATTGTGGAAAACCCTCTTTTCCATGAAAGGACTAACACATTGAAATAGATTGTCACTTTGTTAGGGAAAAGTACCTAGCCAAAGTTCTCAAACCTTTGCATACACAAAATCAAACAGCAGATCTTTTGACCAAACCTCTAGACAAAGCCACTTTCACAAGACTATTACAAGCCTATCCCCTCAAAGACCTTTATGAAAATAAATCCTGACTTAAGCATGTACATGATGGAAGTGTTTTTTGCAAGCTGCACTTGGCACACATACTGCACCAAATTCAGCTTGAGGGGGGTGTTGAAGCATATACAAGCTGGAAGTGTTTTTTGCCTCTGAGGCATTTCATCAAACACTAAGAAGGAAAAGCAGTTGGAGTTTGTTACAATCAGTTACAATTGTCCCTCAAAAAAACCAGTTACAACTGATTGAGCCTATATATATTGTACTTGTAGTTCCAAATAGGATAATTATGAGTTCTATTCAATGTATAATCAACTGTAATTCAGATATAATTGAATCCACGTTTTCCCGCCTTTCCTTATTTTGAATTTTCTAGAAATCATCATCTTCTCCAATCATTCTTTCTTGCTTATTCATGAGATTCTTGTGTTGTTTTACTTTTTAACTTAAATTTCAACACATCATACTATCATTATATTCTCTTACAAAAGATAACATTAATTTATAGTGATCATTAATGAAATACAGTCAAGAAAGATAGAAGCACCGTCCCCAAATGTATTGTTTTTTTTTCCTTTTTTTCTTTCAGGGTTGATGTAATGTTTTTTTTTCTTTTCATGATAGAAGTCTTTTTAAAATACAAATAGAGTGTTTATTATAATTTCTCTTTCTAATTTTCATAATTTATTAGAGTGTTTATCATTTTTTCATAATTTATTATCATTATATGAACTTTTTATTACTGTAGTATTATTGCATTATAATAGTTGAAGGGAAAATTTTATCCTAGGGACTCCCTACTAGGGAACTGTCTACATGGCAGCATCTGGACCACACAATTTCCAAACACGGGTACTGTGTATTTCACCTCAGGAAACTGTGTGGTCAGGATCTCGCCACGCGTAAGTAGATTCCTCACAGTGAAATCCTATAATGTAACGACCCTAGTTGAAGGGTGTTAGTTATAATGTGACGGATAGACAGTAGTATTAACAACGCACATGGATGACGTTTTAATACTTAATTTACGACAGCATGAAACTGAAATTTCTCTGCAAAGACTTGATCTAATTTCTGACAAAGATTTAGAATTTAATAAGGGAAATGGTACTATTTAATAGTAATTGCGGAGACAAGAGTCTGAAAAACTTGGTGGATTCTTTCTTTATCTTATCTTATATTATTATATATATTAAGAGCCAAGGGGCTCTTTCCACAATTGGTCATGTGGCAGTCTCTGTTGCTGACACGTAGCACTTAAAAATAATAATAATTTTTTTTTTCTTTCGATAAAAACCGTAATTTCGGTTATCTCGTTATGTATAAATCGATTTCTTTTTTTCAACTCTCCGTTACATAAATCGAACCAAAATGTATATTTCGATACACTTCATTTTTAGTGCCTCCAACAGACAGTGCGGATTCAGTTTTACATTTCAATCAACCGAAAAATTTCGATCTCTCGATTCGATTTCGACACAACAATTGAATATGCACAACAAAGTGTATGTTTCGATAAGGTTCATTTTTTCCCCCTTCGGTAAAAACCAGGGATTTCGGTTATCTCGTTATATATAAACCGATTTTTTTTTTCCGACTCTCCGTTACATAAATCGAACCAAAGTGGTTCATTTTTTGTGCCTCCAACAGACAGTGTGAATTCAGTTTTACATTTCAATCAACCGAAAATTTTTGATTTCTCGATTCGATTTCGACACAACAATTAAATATACACAACAAAATGTATATTTCGATACGGTTCGTTTTTTTCCCTTTCGGTAAAAACCGGGATTTCGGTTATCTCGTTATATATAAACCGATTTTTTATCCAACTCGCCGTTTCATAAATCGAACTTAAGTGTATAGTTCGATACGGTTCATTTTTAGTGCCTCCAACGGACAGTGCGTATTCAGTTTTACATTCCAATCAACCGAAAATTTTGATTTCTCGCTTCGATTTCGACACAACAAAGTGTATATTTCGATACGGTTCATTTTTAGAACCTCCAACAGATAGTGCGGATTCAGTTTTAAATTTCCAAGCACCGAAATTTTTTGATTTCTCGATTCGATTTCGTCACAACAATTGAATATACACTACAAAGTGTATATTTCGATACGGTTCATTTTTAGTACCTCCAACAGACAGTGCGAATTCATTTTTAAATTTCAATCAACAGAAAATTTCGATTTCGATTCGATTTCTGCACAACAATTGAATAAAACCGTGTAAATTTTTTTTATCAAATACTTTTTTTAATATTTTTTTTAAACATCATTTTTTTTTGTTTTCCCTTCAATAATAACCGGAATTTCGGTAAGTGTTATATATAAACAAAATTCTTTATTTCAACTCTACGTTACATAAATCGAACCAAAGTGTATATTTCGATACGGTTCATTTTTAGTGCCTCCAATAGACAGTGCGGATTCAGCTTTTTAATTTCAAGCAACCGAAAATTTTCGATTACTCGCTTCGATTTCGACACAACAATTGAATATACACAACAAAGTGTATATTTCGATACGGTTCATTTTTATTACCTCCAACAGACATTGCGGATTCAGTTTTAAATTTCAATCAACCGAAAATTTTCGATTTTTATTCGATTTCGACACAACAATTGAATAAAACCTTGTATTTTTTTTATTTATCAAATGTGTAACTTTTCGATTAATTTTCCCCCTTTTTTTACAGCGTGTTCTTTTTTCCCCTCGGTAAAAACCAGAATTTCGGTTATATATAAACCGATTTCTTCGACTCTCCGCTACATAAATCGAACCAAAGTGTATATTTCGATACGTTTCATTTTTAGTACATTCAACAGACAATGCAGATTCAGTTTTAAATTACAATCAACCAAAAAATTTCGATTCTCGATTTGAGATCGACAAAAAAATTGAATATACACAACAAAGTGTATATTTCGATACGGTTTATTTTTATTAACTCCAATAGAGAGTGCGGATTCAGTTTTAAATTTCAATCAACCGAAAAATTTCGATTCGATTTCCGCACAACAATTGAATAAAATCGTGTAATTTTTTTAAAATTTCGATACGATTCCTTTTTTTTTTCCTTTTAAAACAGCAGTTTTTTTCCCTTCGGTAAAAACCGGAATTTCGGTTAGCGTTATATAGAAGCCGAAATTTTTTGTTCGACTATCCGTTACATAAATCGAACCAAAGTGTATATTATTTCGATACGGTTTATTTTTATTAACTCCAACAGACAGTGCGGATTCAATTTTAAATTTCAAACAACCGAAAATTTTCGATTCGATTTCGGCACAACAATTGAATAAAACCGTGTATTTTTTTTAAAAAATTTCGATACGACTCATTTTTTTTTTTCCTTTTTTAATAGTTGTTTTTTTTCCCTTCGGGAAAAACCGGAATTTCGGTTAGCGTTATATAGAAACCGAATTTTTTTGTTCGACTATCCGTTACATAAACATAACCAAAGTGTATATTTCGATACGTTTATTACCTCCAACAGATAGTGCGGATTCGATTTATATTTCAATCAACCGAAAATTTTCGATTCGCTTTCGGTACAACAATTGAATAAAACCGCGTATTTTTTTTAATCAAACCGTTAGTAGTTTGTGCTAAAAAGGAAAGAAAAAAAAGGAAAGACCGACAGATTTGAAGTTCTACTGTGTAGTGGAAGATGAGTCATGTTTAGCTATAAAATACAACAAAAAAATAAGGGCAAACAAATATCCACGTCAAGAAGGTGTGCCCACATGTGACCACGTGGACAACACATTAAATAGTTTTTTATTATTTTGACCAACATAACGTCGGTGGAACCGTTTGCAGTACAAACGTCACTAAAATTATCGTTAGAATACCAAATCACTTTTATATTCTTCAGACCGTTTGACAAGTGTTTTTTTTCCACCAAATGAATGAACACAAGATCAATGACGTATTCATTAACGATAAGAAAGTGAAATGTCGTATAGAAAATGAGTGAAAAAACATTTTCAAGTATATTAATGATCTGGAAGTTAAGGCGTCCCGGAGATTTGACCGTGTAGTTATGGTCCGCTTATTGTTTTTCTATAATGTTCATTGCGTAAAGTCTAAGCTAAAGTGATCGAATTTATGACATTGTTCTCCGATACATCATATTGTAGTTTATTTTGTAGATGGAAACTCCTGATAGGGCTGGAAGAGAGGTGATTCACAATCTTCATGTCTCTAAAAAAGAGCTACCTCTTGAAGAGAATGTGATATATTTCTTTTTCTCTCTTTGTCTTGTGCCTTTAATTTGTTACGGTTTAAGCTTACGCGATTTATTTCATGTTGGGGATCTATTCTTTAATATTATCGTTGGTAACGATTTATGTTGGGCCCGCCGTGCCTTGCACGGCTAACGTTCACTAGTTTTTACATTTAAGGACCAATTATCTAAAAACAAACTATTTAATGATAAATTATTGGTGTGATTGACTTTATTTGAAGATTTATCACATGACTCCTTCCGGTTTTTTTTATCTGTCACATCTCAGGATTTGTTCTGTTTTTATTTATCTTTCATTTTACATTATCAATTTATTATTTATTTCCTCCTTTACCAATAAATTATTTACATTTCCAATAAAAAATACATTTCAGATACTATAACTCCTTTACCGACAAATTATTTACATCTTCAATAGAAAAAATACATTTTCTATACTATATTTTAGACATATTAATTACTTTCTTAATCTGTGTGATTCTTCTCTCTGCGACATATTAAAAAAACGGAGGGAGTATAACTCAATTGAATCATACATTTTTTTACAGAAACAAAAGGTTTAACACACGCACCAAGCAAGGCTCGAAGCCTTGTCTCTAGCCAGGTTACACCATAGTGATAACCACTAGGGCGATGTCCTGTCGACAAATCATACATTTTTTTGGAAGGAAAGGAAATCATACAATTTACATCTAAAATAAAAAATTAGAATCATACATATTAAATCTAAAATAAATAAAGTGATACATGTTATTCCTCAAATGAAGTGTTATTACACAAGAATTACCCATTTCAAAAGACATTTGGTATAAAGAAAAAAACGAGAAAAGAAAAGTGTCGATAATAGACTTGAGGAATGAAAGATTGAGAAAAAAGTGTTGATTTCTATCATTTATTTGGTTGACTAAAGAAAAGACTCCGAGAATAGGCTTTTGTGGTGGGATAGGTGGCTACAAGTAATTGCGAGATTGGTAGGCAATAGTGGGAGGTGGTAGTTGGATGGGGTTGTGACGACGAGTGGTGGCACTAGTCAGTGGTGGACCCAGAAAAAATTCTCAATGGGGCATCGATGCAAAATTCGAAGATCTAATAGGGACATTAGTAGTATTTTTACATTTCTTTTGCAACAAAACCACATCATTTTATTACAATTTTCGGATCTCAGTGGGGGACTAGCTCCGTGGCACGGTGAGTCGCTTAGGCGGGTGATGGCAGGGTGGGTTAACGGTAACGACTAGTGGAGGGTTGGATCGATGATAGGAGATGGTAGGGTGGTTTGATGGCAATATGGATGATTTGTCATGGTGGGTGGCGGTAGGGTGGTTCTGTGGTGGAAAGTTGTGATGACAAGGTAAGATGGGTGTGGTTAACGGTAACGAGTGGTGGAGGGTTGGGTCAATGACAAGAGATGACGGCGGGTGGTGGTAGGGTGGTTCGGTGGTGCAATGTTGTGGTGACAAGGTAAGATGCGTAATGGTAAGTGGCAGCAAGTTGAGGGGATAAGATGTAGTAGGTGGTGGCCGGGAGGGCAGTAAATGTTGGTGATGGGTGGGTCGGGGGCGATGGATGGTTGGGGTTTGATTCGATGGCGGGTGGTTTCAGGGTGAGTTAATAGTGGCATGACGGGTAGCGGCGGTGCGTGGTGGAAAAAATGATCAGTGGCAACAGGTGGTGGCAATAGGTGGGAGTGGCAACGGGTGGTGGCAATAGGTCGGTCAACGACAACATGTAATATCGTGATGGATGGTTGGTATGGTTGTGTTGGGGTGGTTCATAGGGCCGGCCCTGAAATTTTTTGGGCCTTCGGCAACTTTGCCAAAAGGGCATTTTAGTTCGATTTTTTTTTTCCGAAAACATATTTACAAAAAATTACTTTAACATCGCGCTTCTAAAATCTGTAGATACAAAATTCAAATTCGTTGATATTAGATATTATTTCATATATTGTTATCGTTTGCATTAATTTGAGTTACCGTAACAAAACGAGGCTCGACCTATGAAACGTGGGGAATCGGGGGCAATGCCCCCGAAAGCTAAACACCACTAGCCTAACATATGCACTTATGAAATTCGAATTGATGCATTTGAGCTATTATAAATTTGGGCGTATAATTTGGGTCTTTATCAATTCAACTAACTTTTTTAACATATTATATTAGTGGGCCTATAATTTGAGTCTTTATCAATTCATGTAATTTTTTTAAGACATTATATTAAGTTGGTTGAGATTGAACATATTTGATTTCTTTAAAGCAAAATGTGTAACTGCGGCCCCCTGACCCGCCTAATGGGTGGGCCTACCCTAGTGGTTCAATAGCATGAAGGGAGGGTAGGTTGTGATATATGGCTATAGGGTAGGTCGGTGACATTAAGTGGTGGTGGTATGATAATGCGGCGGTGACTGGGTGGGTAGTGGTAGATGGTGGGGGTAAGTTGTAGCGGGTGGTAATAGCTTAGGTGAAGAGTAGGATGGTCGGTGACACTTGGTGGTGAGGTGTGTAGTGGCAGGTGGGTGGTGGCAGGTGTGATGGTATGGTAGGTGGGTGGAGACACCGACAATGACATGGTTGTTGGTATGGGTGGGTGGTGAAGGTGAGGTTGGTTGTACGGTGGGTGGTACTAGTATAAGTGGTTACATTAAGAAAATATGTCGGAATGGTTTTTTCTATTCCCAAGAAATATTTCTTTGACCCTGGCTGAGAATAAAAACCTAAAGAAAGATATGTATTTTGAGAAAACAGACATTTATATTCTCACGTAGCCAAACATGCTTAAGTTGAGAAAAGAATTAAAATATTTTCTCTTCTCACATATTTTCTTTGCACCAAGCATGTAATGTGATGGCCAAAATAGCGACGGTCCAACTTTAATCGGCAGCGTACCGAGTCGGATGCACTATAGTAGCAAGGAAGGTCGATCCCACAAGGAATCAATCAAGTAAAAAAGTCATTTTCGACGTTTAGGTGAACCAAAGGTGAACACGTGATAATTAATACTAAAACGCAATATAAACTAAAGATAATAAAGGAGAAAGGACATAGCCAAACCATGATCCGATTGATTACTTTCGCTCCTTTAATCGAGTATCGGGAATGAATATTACCAACAAACCATCCTAATGCTTCTATTAACTCATTCGTGGGTGCAAACTGCTAAAGTGGTGCTAGACGCCATGCAGCAACCTAACACTCTATGCCTCTGTTCAGCAGTTTGCCTATGGATTTTACTGACCGAAACACGATTAAGAACTAGAGTCGCTCGATTTGCACCGACAAACCTCGTATTGAAATCGAATGTAAACAACTTAGTCGATTTTACGCATAGATTCCAAAGCCCCATTTCCCACACTCATTCTCAACATACATTTATAAAAGTGGTGTGTGTCCTCACGACATGTCCTAGTGGTGAAGGTCTTGGGGTGCCTTAAAAAGCAGCTGGACCTAGAGCTGGAGTGTGGAGGTTCAAATCCCGTAAAGGAGCGACTTCTTTCAGTCTGTTTGGTATAATAGCAAGCCCATGACTCTGAGACACTATGTTACCTGATTAACATCTCCACTCATCCCACGGGACAGGGGGAGTGGAGACCCTTCAGGTTAGGGTTTAATCTTTATAAAAGTGGTGTGTGACCATGAACTAGGTGATCAAACTAATTCAATCAATAATAACAAGCTTTAGAACACGAATTCATCGATAGATTATCAATTAAGAATTATTCATTCCTAATTTTATCAATTAGAGGAGGATTTTATCATTCTTCACGTGATTTAGCTTTGTAGATGTTTAGCTACTCATAATACTAAGGAAACAAGAGAAATTATGAGAAATTAACTTCATTAAACAAAAATTTAAAGGAAAACTGCGTTTAGTACCAAATACAAATTAAGAAATCCCATGAAAAGGATGTTCTTTAGCTTCAATCCCATGAACAAACACCATAGAGATGATGAATTACCCCTTAGAGAAGAAAGCCCCAAGCACCAATTCAACCTAATTTCTCAATTAGCTAGCTAAGATTGGAGTTTTTAAGACTAATTTTCTGCTAAAAAGTGTCTAAGAATAAAGAGAGAATACTCCAGTGTATCTAATCTATCTCAAAAATTCCATCCTCCTCAATTAGATATGAAAATAAGGCTTTTATACCCTGTAAACTCGTCTAGGCAGGCCCTGGCTTGGGTAAATAAGGTGCATGCTCGAACTTTTGAACAAAATTGCTAGGAAGAACATCAAGATTTCGGGCCTGGGCTTCGAAGTTCAGGCGTGGGCTTCATTCCATGCAGAATGCAAGTTGAAATTCGGTTTCATTTCGGGCCAGGCTTCAGCACTCCAGGCGTGGGCTTTAGCTGAGAAATATGACAGAATGAAATCATGCCTAGGCTTCACACATCCGAGCATGGTCTTGACCCTTTCTCATCATAAAAAACATTTTTCTTAATTTTTGCTTGATTTCATTACTTCACAATTACTTTCTTTGATCCATAATCCATCTCTTGACAATCCTTCATGGCCTAAAACTTGAAATCACAAACAAGCACAACGAGAGCGCAATTCCATAAGGTACGATGTAGTCTGTGTGTGCTACAATGTCCACATTTTACAAAAAAAATGAGGTTTATATTTTTAATTTGTATGATGTGGAACCCAGAGTGATAATATAAGCTAAATTAAGCATCTAAATGATGAAATTACAGCTCAAAATGCTATAAAATGGATTGAAATATGTGTGCAATGCATGAAATATATGTTGACTCTCGTCATAATGTTTGTGTAAGAATCGCTAGTGCTTCTTTGAAGGATGATACTACAATGTTGCCATCAAGCTTGACCCAAGTAGGGCTCAATTCAGAAGCTTCAATTTTGAAGACCGACGAACTATATCAAAAGGAGGGGCATACTACAACTATATACTAAAAGAGACATGAAAGTGAAGCTTTGTGCATATGTTGTGGATACACCTGTGATGGAATTGAGTGAGCTGCAACATCCAGCTCTAAAGATGGGGAAGGGTCCAACCTAGACATCAGCCAATCAGGGATTATAAAAGCTTATGGTTTGAAAATATTTGAAGGTTCTGATGAGAGCAAGATGATAATACATACATATCCCTCCACCGAGCATGAATAGCTACAGTCAAAGGGACATGGGCATGTACAAGAAGTAGGCAAGGTTGAAGGAACCCATGTTGCATCCTCTTCAGCTTGTAAAGGAATTGAAATTGCTGTAGATTTAATTACTAGCAATTCCTTTGAGATGCTTTCTATACCGGGTACATTGAATCCATTGAGTATAGAAAGCATTCAAGATGAGCTTCAAAACATGAATTTAGATGGTCCTAGTGTTAAGAGTGTTATTATGGATCGATCAAGAAGTGATAGTGATTGTGAGTAAAGATAAACAATTAACAAGTAAACAAACACATAAACAAGAAGAACACAGATTTAACGTGGTTTCTGGCAATGTGCCGACTACTCCACGGACAAAAGAGGCTTATTTTATTATCACGAGAAAGTAGCAAGTTACATGCAATTATAGATGGTATTTATAGCCTTGGGAATCAAACCCTAACCGACTAATCAGTCAACCCAGTAACTGACTGAAATACCCAAGAAGTAACTTCACCAAATATGAAATGTAATCAATGAGAGCTATGATCCGTACCTTAATATAAGACTACGGTTGGAACGCCACAACGTAATGCTCGGTTACGCTGATAAGTTCTCAAAGGGGCGATCCTCCAATCCAAGAGAATCTTACACATAAACGTGCACAATTAAGACAAGCTTAATCAAATAATAAAATTTCACTCAAATATATGTTGTTGATAAAAGAGATAGTGCTGGCCTATATATAGGCTACAAAAACTGAATCAATGTTCCATCTTCCAATGTGGGATGGAAAACTAATGAAAACCTAAATAAACATTAAGGAAAAATGTGCCTCCCACTAGATGGGCTTCGCCAAACCACACTTCAGGCTCAACTAGCCTTTATTGACACAAAACTGAAATAAAAAGACTGATTAAACTAGGCATTTTCCTTAAGCCCAAAAGGGTAGTGAATGTATAATATCGAAGCTTCATCACTCCTTTTGGGCTGCCCATACTCTTCATAGATTTCTTTTAGCAATGTATTCAAGGCTTCTCTCATTCTCTTCCTTTGGAGCCTTGTCAAAGGTCCATCTCTAATGACCAATGGATCACTCTTCTTCATGGGTGCTAATGGATCTGGCTCCTCATCATAAAGCTCATCATATATCACATCAACTAGGGTTCGGACAACCCTCATAATGCTGTGGCTCATAACTTGAATAACCATAATTTTGACTTTGGCATGCACTAGGGCACTGATAAGACCATGAACCTTGGTTACTCTGCTGTTGATACTGAGGCTGAGGCACGAACTGTTGTTGATAACATTGTTCAGGTGCCTGAGGTTGGTAGGGGTATTGTTGTTCATGTGAGTAGTATTGATTGAAAAATCCATCCATTTAAGCTCAAGCTGCAAGATCTCAGAAAACAACAAGAACACAATCACGGTATCTAGTCACCACCACCACCGCAATAGGTGGTGTGACTTTTCAACAAAAAGCCATCATCAAGAAAAAAAAAAGAAAAAGAAAACAACCTAGGCCTAAGCTTTCGGTTCACTTACAAGATATCACAAAAACATATTCCTCGGCAACGGCGCCATTTTGATGAGCTAAAATTTACCCTCCAAAAACAATTTATAAAGACTCAAAAACATGGGCAAAACTACTCTCTAACCGGCAGTGTACCGGATCGATTATAGTAAAGCTACAGGAGTCCGAGGTCGAACCCAAAGGAATGTGGATGTGACTACCAAAAGCAAACGTGAAACTTAGTCTAGGCGATCCAGATTTTAAGGTGTTTTATAACTACAACGACAATTAAGCAATTCAATTAACAAGTCTAAAGATAAGAAAAGAAAAAGAAACTACTGAGAGGATTAGATTAAGGATTACGAGCATAGCCGATCCATGATCCCACTAGTGACTTACGCCCCCTCAAGTGACTTAACCGGGAGTTTGCATTTACCGACCAACCATAACCAAGGGTGCTTAACGATTATTCAAGGGTAACGGTTGGTGATGCTATCTGAACAACTCTCATTCATCACCCTATGCTAGGATAACCAATTCCCCCTTAAGAAAACCGGAAATCCCAACACGATAAGCTCTAAACCGATTAAACGTTAAAACGAGTAACCTCACTTTGGGCCCGGGCTTAACAACTAAGCCGGGTCTACTCCGCGATCCTAGAACCCCTTTTCCCACATCTCTCTATCTGAACAAATCTTTAAATTGATGTGTGTGACTTTTACCTAGATGATCAATCTAGCCCAAATATGTTAAAACAAGTTCTAAGACAAGAATAAATCATTAAAGCATGAAAATAAGCACTACCCACTCCCAATTTCGTCACCCAATGGGTGATTTCACCAAATTTCACATGATTCGACTATGAAAAGGGATTAGCTACTCATTATACTAATCAAAACATACATATAACAGTAAATAAAAGCCATAGGAGGTAAGGGAGAGAAGAAATATACCATAAATTGAGAGAAATTCGAGTTAAGATCCAAAAAGTACAAAATAGAGAACTAATTAAAATGTGGTGACTTGGTGTTTAGAGTAGAGATTTGAGCTAGGAAATGGAAATATTAAGCTAAGATTATACTAATTTAAGCTAAGAGAATGTATTCTAAGCTATTACAAAACTCGAGCTAAAATGGGGTAGGGTTAGCTAAGAGAGGGGAGAATATCTAATGAAATTCGATGGAATGGGGTATTTATAGGGGCAAAAATCTGTAGAAAATGACTCCAAATGCCAGTTTGGAGGTCCCCAAACGCACGTTTCGCTTCATGTGCTCTCTGTCCAAAATTAGCAGTTTGAAACGCCGGTTTGAGAGTTGAAACGCGCGTTTGAGATGATGCAGTTTTCTGGCTGCAGTAAAACCATGATATCTTCGCGTGTAGAACTCCGATTTGAGTGATTCAAAATATGTTGGAAAGCTCTTTCAATTATCTACAACTTTCATGCAGAATCCATGACCATAAAATGCCTCCATAATAGGTCAAATTGCTTCTGAACAGAATATAGGGGTTGAGATACTAACACTTCTCCCCCCTTTCTTCATTTTTCTTCTTCCTAGGTTCATTTTTGCACCTAGATCATACTTCTCATCATAAATATTCGCCTTCCGGGTTCTCGTGACACCTAGACCCTACAATCTCATGAACGAACAAAACACACAAACGATTCTGGAGGGTAAAAGTACTCGGAATGGGGTTAATATCAATAAAAACAAGGCTTTACCATCAAAAGATGATAAATCCCTTGTGCTCTAAAACATGTGATACCAACCCATTTTGAGACCTTAATGTGTCAAAATATACCAAATATGCATCAAAATAGGGGCTAAAAGAGTGCCGGAGTCATGCAAAGTTGACTCCTATCATAGCCCTAACTCACTTACTAGTTCCTTCAACCAGATACCTTCATTGGCTGCTTCAGTAAAAACCATATATTCTGCCTATGTAGTTGATAAAGCCATTGTGTCATGGAGAGTTTCTTTCTAGCTGAAACTGAATTCCTCAATGTTAAAACATAACCAATCATAGATTTGTTGCTGTCTAAATCACCTGCATAATCAGCATCATAGTACCCTGTGACCAGACGTTTAGTATCACCTCCATAAATGATACCAACATCAACTATACCCTAAGGTACATGGACATTCATTTCATAATTTTCTAGTGTTCCTTTCCAGGTCGAGCCATAAACCTGCTGACAACACTGAATGTCTGAGCCTGATCAGGCCTAGTGCACACCATGACATACATTAGACTGCCAACTGCACTAGCATAAGGAACTCTTGACATGTACTCCTTCTCATCTGCTGATTGTGAAGCATAAACAGACAAATGAACATTAAATGTCACTGGAGTATCTATTGGTTTTGCAGCATACATGACAAATCTGGCTAATAACTACTGTATATTACACTGCTGAGACAAGAACAACTTTCTATGACTCCTATATCTCCAGACCTCCTTCCCCAAAATCTTCTTGGCTGCACCCAAATTATTAATTTCAAACTCAGCACTGAGAAGATCTTTCAGATTCTAAACATCATACTTCTTCCTTCCAGCTATCAACATATCATCCACATACATGACAAAATAGATATGTGATCCATCTCTCAGCTATCTGTGATACACACAATAGTCATATGGACTTCTATTATAACCTAGTTGGATCATGTAATAGTCAAGCCTTTTATACCATTGTCTAGGAGCTTGCTTCAGTCCATACAAGGACTTAAAACCTTCCTTGGCGGGAACTTAGAATCCTTCTGGTTGAGTAATGTATATCTCCTTATCTACTTCACCATGTAGAAAGGCTGTTTTCATATCTAACTGCTCAAATTCAAGATCTTGCTGTGTCACCATTTCTAGTAACACTCTGATCGAAGTATGTCTAACTACTGGTGAGAATATCTCATCAAAGTCCACCACTTTTTGTGACCGAACCCTCTTGCAACCAAACGTGCCTTATACTTAACTCCTTCTACCTCAGCCATTCATTCCTTAGTCTTGAACATCCACTTGCAAGTAACAACTCTCCTATCAGCTGGATGTTTGACCATATCCCAAGTCTGATTCTTCAGTAATGACTCCATTTCATCTCCTATGGCAGCAAGGCATTGAGATGCTTTAGAACATGTCACTGCTTCCCTGTAAGTAGAAGGTTCAAAACCATCCACTTCTTTTACAACTTGAAGTGCATATCCAACAATTTCTTCAAAACCATACCACTTGGGAGGTATCCCAACACTGGATCTTCTAGCTCTGCTAACCCATGCCATCTGTTTGATTATCAGCTGACCCCTGTTCTGTTGACTTGCTTGGACGAGACTCTAGTAGATGTCTTACGAGACCAGATGAGTGTTTACTTTGATCAGCTGAGTGTTGCATCTCAGCTGACTGCACTTAAAGCTCCGACTTACTGTCATCCCTCTTAGATTCAACACTGGTTTCAGGCTCAGTAGTCCATCTCACTGATGAGTTGAGCATAGATTTTTCATCGAAAACCACATCCCTGCTGAGAATAACTCTGTTTTCTGTTGATGACCAAATTATATAACCCTTCACCCCATCAACATACCCTACAAACACTCCCTTCTTGGCTCCAGCTTCCCTTCACTAACATGAAAGTAATACCATGCCCTCAAAAACCTTTAGAACTGAGTAGTCAGTAAGCCTTCCTGACCACATCTAAATTGGTGTCTTGAGATTGATCCCTGTGTGAGGACTCCTGTTACTTAAGAATCAAGCTTTACTTACAACCTGATCGTGTGTAAGTCACTAACATCGATATTACTATCAAGAATACTAGGTACATCAAAGTATAGTGAATGCGAGTCAAGGTCGATCCCACAGAGACAATGCAACTATAATTATAAACGACTCTAACCTAATTAAGAAGCAACATAGTGGCGGTCATTGACCAACAATAACATAAAAGAAAACAAACATGGTATTCATCTCCCTCTCCTCACCGATCTACTAACTTGGATTAGTTAATCGTTATGTTTACTTCCCCACATAATTTCCTTAGATTAATCGCAAGCTTTCGTTTTAATTATCATTATCAGCTACGGGTGCAATTCCTACTCCTATCTACTCCGACAATGGCAGTAGACAATCTATACGCAAGCTACCCTTCTTAATTGGTCCGTAATAGCCCATACGTATAAAGAACTAGAATTGACGATATCGAGCGCTAACTCATACCGTTAACCCACCTAGACAGCTGTCGACATTGACCAGCACGTTCCTAGGGTCCATTCTAGACTATGTCCAAACTTAGCACTTCACTATTCGTATTTCATGCAAGTTTATGATTACAATAAGCAGATTGACCAGATCTAACCTACTATTAATTAAACCTGTCGATCAACGTAGCTGTAGTGAATCCCAATTTTAGGTTTTCTAAATATTGCCTCGGTAAACTGGTATAGACCGCTGGGTTACCGAGGTCAACTTTTCCTAATTTCTGGATCTACATTGCTCTGATACGATTAAAATAAGTAAATTATAGGGTCTTTAAACATGCAGATTAACTAAATCTCATAAATACGAACAGATCTACCATATTGAAGACAATAAAGGAACGTTCAAAGATTTATACCTTCAACAATAGAGATCTAGCTCCATCTACTCAAGCTAGAGATGATGGAAGAAGGAAGGAAACTCAAAATAACTCTCCAAAGCTCAAGAAAACATTATTCCATCAAAATATATAATGTATGTAATGTAATATATAAAACTTATGAATCATATGAAAGCTTTCAGTATATGCGGCTTTATATAGATACAATAGCCGACTTACGACTCTCTAAAACCCTAACCGACCTAGATAATGAGGTAGAATCAATTTCGTGTCGAACAAGTCGCTGGTTTACCGGGCCTAGCCCTCGGGTTACCGGGCCTACTTTTCCTTTCTTTCTCCAGTAGGCTTCTTCTTGGACTTTAATCACTTGGACCAACATACTTCCTTTGGTCTAGATCCATTCTCTAATGCTCCAGATTCGGTACATCCTATAAAACATGCAAAATGAGACAAAACAGTACCAAAACCTCGGGAAAATAGCATAGATGCAAAATTACGATCCTGGAAACACTCACATAGCATTTAACATATATTCCATATAATAACGAGCCAATTTATCCTCTCTTGAGCAGAATTCAGGGTGAATATAGGTATAATTATTGGTACCATTTAGGGCGTTATAAACTACCCCACACAGCTTTTGATCGTCCCGAGCAAAAAGGCGAAAAGAAAACAACATCCTTGATCAGTATACAAGTTAATTAAAAACAACTATGTCTCACAAAGTCAAGATCAAGATCATGCTACTCATATCCATCAGTAACGCATTAAACACTATTCACGTCATGAGCCAATGTGTGTGTGCAATAAGGTTCACAACCGCTTAGTAATGCAGACAATCTCACATTACGCCAACCTGTAGTCGAACTAACTAGTCTCGAACATGCTATTTATTAATTAATTGAGCTAGCAAGGTGGATCGAGAACCGAGCATATATTACTCTTAGGCTCACGTTTATCGGTCTATGCAAAAGTCGTGTGTCTTACGCTCCATCGACTAAAATATTGCCAAAGGGAATATAGATGTATATATTTCAATGCACTTCTCTTTCTTGGCGGGTGAACTCTCATTGATTTAGCTATCCTCACGGCCCCACTCATGATAAACTACCAAATCCGAAATTCCTTTGCCTTTATAAGCGTTGATGGCACATGATTCGTGATGAAGCCAGGGTCAACTCTAGTCAAAGCAATATGCTATCGACTACACACCAAGGGAAGTGAGTTATACGTGCTTAAAATGGTGGCTCATAACAGAATATGCACTTAATACGCCACTACTTCAGAAGTGGGCATTTACTCTTACTCGTACAAAGTAAAACAAAGATGAAGTCAATTAACTCGAAAAGATCAAATATATCATATTTTTTCGAAATACTGTCGAAACGAATCAAAGTCTAAGTGGTGAATCGTGCATCAAAGAGAATGAAGATAATCACGCAATTCATGGAATATACTTCTAAGAAGCTAAGTGACGTCCCTTACCCCCCACTTAATCGAAACATTGTCCCTAATGTGTAAGATGGAAAATAAAAATGAAAAGGAACTTAGCTTCGGTTAAGCGTGGAAACTCGGATCATCGTACAAATCATCGGACTCATGTAAGTAGTCCATGAAGAATCTGCGCTAAATATCTCAAACAAACCAAGAATAATCGTGGTGACAAGAAACTGTATAATAAAAGAGCGGTAGTAAAAGAGAAAATAAATAACTCCAAAACAATTTAAGCCAACAAAATCATTATATTATAAAATTCCACTACATCAACTAGATAGGAAAAATAAAAACAAGAAAATGGAAAACAACAATAAAAAGAAAGAAAATATAATCGTCCTCTTCAGAATAACCCTCTCAGTCATCCTTAGGCTCAAAACCGGGAGGTGGACCAGAACTGGAGGCTGTAGCGGTGGAAGAGGAGGCTCTATGATGAGGGGTTGTCCTAGGTGGCGGGGTAGCAGGAGGAACTCCTAAAAAGTCAATAATCTGATCCATCTTGTGATGTAGACTCGCAATCTCTCGCGAGTGCTCCTTAAGCAAGTCTCTCTGAGTCCTCGGTGCTCCATCCACTAGAGTATGCTCCCTCTAAGCTATGACCCATCTTTGTACTCTCGAAACTGACTGCGAATTGAGCTTTGGCTCAGGGTCTTCCCAATCATCACTGACGAGCATCTTCACCTCATCCTCCAAAGTAAACATATCAATCATCGGCCCATATGGTAACAGCTCGCACTCAGAAGCGGCAGCAAGCTCGTGGATACGGCTATGCATCAGTAGACCGATGTTGATTGGAGATCCCTAGTCCAGATAAAACATCAATTCCGCCCTCTTGGTAGTGACAGAGACCGTGTGCTTAGTCGGTAGAAGGCGGGCACAAACAAATATGTGTACCATCTTCCGGTCCCAGGATAACTCATTCTTTAGGAAGATGGTGGGGGCTCCAGCAGGATTGCGCTTCCATTGCACCCCAAAATACTAAGCTATCATGTCCATCCTCTCGAGATCTTCAATGTTGCTCGAGGATTTGTACTCATCCGGGCCCACAGGTGGATGTCTAACCCCAAATTGAGCGTTGATCCGCTCGATAGAGAAGTCAACCTTGATACCGCAAACCATAGAATATGTTGCTCTGGGGTTATGCGAAACATAAGCATAGAATTCCCTTACCACCGTGACATTGAACTGGGCCGGTGCCTCAGCCATGTCCAATATATCTTGTGATTGTAGGGCACCCAGAAAAATCGAACCGCAATCGTCCAGTTCTACCTCTCGTCCTTGAGCCACTGGTCTTGCGTTCCAATGCCCTCGGAACGACTCGTAAATCTCTAAAGAATGGAATTGATCAACCCCGTCTATCAAGGGATTAGTATCTCCATACACACTCTGATAGCAACTGGGACGAACAGCTGAACGGCTACGCTTTGGACCCAACCTGAATGATGATAGAAGCTGACACTGAAGCTGATTATGGAAAATTCACCCCGGTAACTCGGCAGTCCTGGTCGGGTTACCGGCCGGATTTTTCTGATTTTCGTTATGGGACAGTGCTTCTGATGATAAAATATGAATAATTTCAGCACTTCACCGTAGCAGCAGCACTACAGATCAGCAACATGGGTGTTGGATATGGTGTTTAGGGTTTGGAAAATGGAAGGAAATAGTTTGGTTATGATGGTGTGTTGGTCCCAGAGAAGGGTAAAACTATAGTCAGAGGGGGGGGGGGTGAATGACTATAGTGGAGTTTCAAAAACTTTTCTTATATTTAAAAGTTTTTGGGCAGCGTATAAGTCCCTTCTTACTAAGTTATTTCAAGGTAGTTTAAGGAATCACAAATATATGATATAATATAAGCAATTAAATGAATGCAGTAAGGTAAATTGCAGAAAGTAAATTGACACAAGGCTTATTGTGGTTCAGGGTGGTGTAATTCCTTAATCCACTCTTCTCCTGTGATGATCGGAGGAATTCACTATTATTTTCACAGATACAATAGTACGATTGTCCTTGACTTCACAAGCTTCACAATCTACAAGACAGTCACTCCTTGACTGCAACAGCTTCAGTGACTCAGTCTCTTTCACTGCTCCTTGGGATCAAATACTTTAGCAGCTATCACAAACACAACTCTTTCTCAGATGGCTCTAATTCAATTGCTTGATGGCTCTGATTCACAAACTTGTTGATCAATCTCAATGCTAGATGTTTGATTTGTAGCTCTCAGATTTGAGTTGATCACTATATATTTCTTTTTAGCACATATAGAAGACTTTTTACTTTGACAGAGTTTTTGCTCATATTTTTGATCGTTCATTCTCTTTTTTTTCTTTTCTATCAGTGCCTTCTATTTATAGCCTTGATTACTCTTGATTTGAATTTCCGTCCGTTGGCTATATTAACGAGGGGAATAATCCTTGATTTTATTCTTGATTCCCCCTCAATTGTATTCTCCTTGATTTTAGCGATCGGATTTTTCTTCAAACGTTTACCATAAAATCCGGCCTTGATTGATCCTCTATTGATTGTGCATTTAATGCTTGATCTTCTGCATCTTCTTCATATTTCAATAATCTGACTAAGTAAGGTTTACTCAGCCGTTCTTTGATCGGTCAAGTGATCCATCTGACTTTGCCACTTAGATCTTCCTTCACTGCTTTGTCTTCACTCAGCCGAAAGTCAGTTTACTTTGCCGATTCACTGTTTCCTTCATTCTTTTAGTTTAAGGAGAATCCTTGTACTTCACTGATCCTTGATTTGGGTGAGATCAGTGTACACCATATTTAAACATTAAGTTTCACCACTCAAAACATAATTTAGACTTATCCAAGGTCATCACAGAATTCCTTGGTTATAAGTCAGACCATAATGTCTTCATTGATTCTCTGCTGGTACTTGACTGGCTTTACTCTGCCGAAAATCTGTTTTTGCTTTGCCGTCCTACCAACTAGTACAATACTTGTCTGACTCAACTTATACAACATATCAGACTCTAAGTAAAGACTATACAGAGTGTTTTAACTTATTTCAGGCTTGATAGAACAGCTAGTATGGCCATCATCAAAACATAATAAAATATTCCTAACATGGTGATATGGTGGTGATGGTGGCCGAATTAGATGGAGGAAGAAGAAATGGGAGAAGTTTGGTGATTGAGGAGAAAGTATTTGATAAGAATGATGAGATTGGTAATGAAGGGGTGGTTTAAATAGGAAGAAATGAGTGAAGGTGGAAGGATTTAGTGGGATAGTGGATAGAGGAGTTCTTAGGGTGAGGGATTTGAGGAGGTGATTGATGGGATTGAGGTGGACTTATGGTGGAGTGTGGGAAAGGATGAAAATTTTGAAAAGAGGGAAAAAAAAAAGGGTGGCGTTTCTGCTGACTGACCGTATCTGGTGCAACGTGTGTCCTCCACGTGTTTTTAAAAAATCAGCTTTACAACCTGACGTTCAGAAATCTGAAAATCCACCCTCGGTAAACCAGAGGTAGCCTAGGGTTTACCGGGGGTACTTTTTCCTTGATTTTTCTTTCTGCCTTCACTACACACTATGCTGAACCTCTCTGCACAATTCAGATCTCAAATTGATTAGACATTTACTCTTTCCATTGCTATTTCCGGCTCAAAACCTAACCTACTTCACTAGAATCCGTAACAAGTAAAAAAACATTTCCACAACCATTGGGTTTCAAGCCTAAGGGTGCGGTAGGATGAAAAAAAGCTCGTCCCTTCATCTGGCTACTTTTGTTCATTCTTAATCTACCT
Organism: Gentiana macrophylla; assembly: GCA_026214975.1. Lineage (NCBI taxonomy): Eukaryota > Viridiplantae > Streptophyta > Magnoliopsida > Gentianales > Gentianaceae > Gentiana > Gentiana macrophylla. Next base: position 131,586,995 of record CM047805.1, on the reverse strand, counting down.
AAGGGTTTAAAGAAAATAGTTCTGAGTTTATAGTCGCTAGCTCGACTTTCTTCAGATCTCCGATCATTCAAGGGTTGGAGCTTTAACTAGCCAAACTTTTGCTCCAGAGGCTTGTACCATTATAGAACCTTTTTGAGTTCTCTTCCTAGCACGCCTCTCTCTATTTGCTTGCATGCTAGGTCTGCCTCTGCGTCGAGATTTAGACATTGAACCCAAGGACTCCATGTTTTCCACTTTTAGCTCAGCTCATTCACTACGCAACACGGAAGGACTAGCTTCCGTGTGTTAGGAAATCTACGCGGGAACGCAGCGGAATTCAAAATTTTATTTCCTTTTAACCAGGTTCGACTTCGTTTAAGCAATAAACAAACGAGTTAGTAGACGGTGGTTACCTTGGTTGATCTATAAGATCGACGCTTTGACCGTCTAAGGAGAGTAGTTCTGCATAGAGCCGCCCAAGTGTTCGGCCTCTACCATTTAGTCCACACGAACAGCTCGCGGAATCCCATCATGGATTGCTATTGGAAAACTCCGGTTGCTAGACCGGCCTTTTTCCCCTCTCTCCAACTCTCTATAGGACGCTCTCTATTTTACACAAGAACTATTAGTTCTTGGAATTGTGATGTACTAAAGAGCTTGACACCCACTTCCTTTTTATAGGGAAAGTGGCGCCCCAAAGAAGAGTAGAAAGGAAGAAAACCTTTCTCCAATAAAATAAGGAAAATATAATTGATTGGTTTATCTCATTTATTATAATATCTCATATTAAATAAATCTAGGATATTGTCAATATCTTATATTGAATATTTCCAATATATTGTCAATATCTAATATTGACTATCTTTATTTTATTACCATAAATCAATTTACACATGTGTATATATATCACAAATATATTATCACACATATAAATCCATTATATATAATATTAACTACAATGTGCACATGCATATCCTTTTATATGCATGTCACGCATGTATATCAATATATATATAAATATTAATATCTTATATTAATATATGGTAATACCATTAATTAAATTGCACAATCCAAGTGTATCTTATACACTTCAATGTGGCGCCCCATATTGCCAAATATTGGCCTCCGGAATATTCTTTAATTAATATAATTAATATCTTGTATTTTAATTTATTCATAATAAATAAATACCACCATATTAATTTACCACTATAACATTTATAGTACGAGATAAATTCTTTCCTTATTTGGTTATCAACTATAACCACATTTTAATCGGCTAGATGTTTCTTATGTGTGACCCGATAGGCTCCGAATATGTTGGCCGTAGACACAAAATGCAAATTACTTAAAATGCCCTTCATGCCTAACGATCACGGGATAGCGTCTAGCAACACACCGTGACCCCAATCATCGGAAGAGTCAAATGCAATGACTACTACCTTTCATGTGAAAACGATTCTTGTGTAACTTACAATCCTATCGCTGTAATAATATCCATACGGTCGTTAGTCGAGTTGCAAAACAATAAATGACCGTATCTTATAATCTGGATATCATGCTCTCTCGAAGTAACTCATTTACTCCCACTTTGCAAAGATTCACGAGAGTAAGACATTCCTTATAAGAAGGCCATTTCGGATATTCGATCCCAATCATAGGATACACGATTCCCGGACGACCAATCATGTATACTCCGCATGCTTCAGTATCATATCCAATCACTACCGCATGATCACCCCGTGGCTAGGGAAACCTCAATAGTGTCAAAGCATGACAATCCACACCGTGATGCCATGAAGACTCCGGTCTTAAGGATAATTACACAACCGCCACATAGTGTGACACTTATCCGTGTAAGTGGGTCAGTCTAACGTACGCATTCTCTAATACACGTCCACGTACAGTCCAAGTGTCTCTACACTTCGATAGACGAGATCTATCCCTGCCCTTAAAGACATAAGACATCTAATACGTGCTAGCCTGTTTATACTATCAATGCCCTGTTTAATAGTACATCAGCCTAGAGACATTTAAGTATCAAACTTATTAAAGTGATTAGAGATCTCATCAACCATAATCGCCTATCATGGTTTCTCTATCACAATTTAATACTAAGGACGTTATCATATAACAATTCATAATTGGTTCTTTAGAAGAACAGATATATGACAACATAAAAGCCATTATATATATGTATAAACATAAAGAAATAGTAGAAATGATCCGACCCGGTCAGATCCGGTCCAACCCGATTGGGTTTAGGACACTATTCCAACAATCTCCCACTTGAGATCTGAAACACTATTCCAACAATCCGGTCCAACCCGATTGGGTTTATGGTTCTCAAACTCTTTTGAGATCTGATTCACTCCCAATGTTTCTCTTGGAAGAAACACTTCCTCTAGAAGACAGCATGTTTGGAGACAAACACCTTTTGCTCCGCGGACGAGTAAATAATATCCAGCGTGCTAGCTAAGATATTCCACAAAGTTGCATATGTCGTACTAGGCTCCAAGCCTTTCTGACTCAGCCTATGACAACTTCAAATCATCGGTTAAGATAGATTCGACATTATCTTCTTCCATATCTAATATGGAATTTATTCAACCTTTATTCTTTGGAACTAGGTTAAGTATAAGGGCACTATCCCGAAACGGGTAAGGGATACATCGCATGGCTTGCGTCACACCTTTATCATATAAAGTGCTATTTCCATTTTGGGAACACAATCTAATTGCGTATCCCAAAGATGGTATCCTTCAAGGGAGAATCTTATTCCTTTCAGACGACTTCTGAAACACCCTTCAGGTATTAATTGCTTCAATCCAATTGAAGATTAATTCCTTTGTAGCTCATCAATCTCATATTCATACTAGCTTGAACTTTTCGGGCTTTCCGAATTATGCACTTCACTGAGTACACTTGACTATTTCTAAAAATAGTCATAGAGATTAACAAACAATTATTTGTGGCATTAATTGTCATAAGCCAACAAACATCGGTATGTTTAGGCTTTAGACAATTTTTCTAGATTTTATAACCTTTTCATAAAAAGGGTATTTTAGTCATCTTTAGATAAGATACGTATTACCCACAAGATTCATAATCATATGGTTCAACATCATCAGAATGACGTTTAATTACACGCTTCCCTTCCAGAGAGACTATGTCTAGAGTAACCACAAATCAAGGATAATAACCATACAAATATTTAGTTGAGATCTCATCACATATATCAACTATATAGTGACATCAATCTAGTATGTTAGATTCAGTGACCTTCCAACTTTATCGGAATAACATTTATTCCTTACAATTGAATATGTCTACTAAATCCTATGTTCTTCATAAGAACCGGAACATAATAACATTTATTTAGTTCCCTTATCAGTTTACTAGATCCAGAATATGGTAAGTGTTACAACGTTTGCTTCACCTTCCATATCTGTATTTAATCTTTCTAATTTAATCACACTCACAAGATATCATATATCTAATAGTTGACTTTCACTTAGATAGATTTATCTCAACTCACTTGCCTAGAATAGAAACTTCAATAAGTTCTCTATTTAAGCACATGCCCCAACTTTCCTTTTTAATCCTTTAAGCACTTGAAAAATGTTTCTTAGTGTAGTCTTCATAAGACTTAAGAAAGATCACAAGAGCTATGTCTTTGATTTCCTTTCGTAAAGAAAATCTAAAGTTTATTAAATAGTTTATTTATCCTTTTGAATCGTATTCAAAATATTGACTATTTAATTAACCTTTAAGCAATGATAGAATTAAGTCGATACTTAAATCTTACAATTTTGAAAACAATCTTTCCAAAATTAGATGTGGTCGTTCTTATCCAACGTTTGAATTAATTGTCATCGTATGACTGAATGATCATCTTGGATCGTATCCAATATATGACTAATTTGTTGAAACTTATTTCAAATGATTTAATCATATCATGAGCTTCGCTTTCATTAATAATTAAAGTCTCGAACCTTCGCATCAATTATGTAATCTCCTTGTCTCTAACTACTATAACGGGATTGCTCATGTCATTGCTTATTTTAAAAGGATTAAAATTACTTAACCATATTTGAGAACGTTTCTCAAAATTAACAGTCATAATTTGGTTTTACTAATCGAGAATAAAACATAAATATAAAGTTTGCTAAAACTACAACATAAAAATGAAAATAAAAGAGTGTTGTTGTTTATACACGCAAAATCAAAAATGGTCTTTTGATTTATGATTTTGCTCCCACTAGTCAACTACTCCCAATTGACTTTCAAGAATCTTTCAAAATTCTTTAGTGGCCAAGATCCCATCTGGTTACTCCGATTCCTGACGAGGGCCGATCAACCGGAATAATTCGAAAGGTATGTAACTCTTACCAATCACATCTCTATGTGACTCTTGGTGGTTGACTAATCAACTCTTTGACAATTCACATCTTTATGTGGTAGTCACCCTTGCCTCTAGAATAAGACGGTCCTGACGAGGCCAATCACGCAATACTCTAGTCAAGTCATAACCCAATATTCGCGAGATCTCATACGATCATATCTCAATAACGACGATATACCCGTGGTAGGTCAACTCCCGACGAGGGCCGATCAGTTGGATCCGAACAAAGGCTCTTCACCATCGCTATAATATTGGGAGACAATTTTCGACTTGATTTTTGTTGTGGAAGTATTTACGTAAATTAATTCACTTAATTAATTTTAATTACGGTCTCATCAAATATATCTATCTCTATAGACATACATCCTACACATTTATCTAGATCGTGCCTAGTCATGCATCTATCGTATCATATAAAATAAATACAAGCACAAAATAAATAAATGCGTAAAGTAACCGGTATGATCATGGATTTTTTCTGAGTGCGGTTTGAATACAAACCGACGAAACCGCTGGTCACAATCTAGGGGGGTTTGCAACCGCCAATAGGATCTTTAATGCTCTATTCTCCAATGGGATCTTTATTTTCGTCTTTTTTTTGGTCTTCATCTTCGCTCCATTCTTGTTACATTTAATTCTATCTAATAAAATAAATACACCCGCCGCTTTACGGGGGAAGCTAACGGAATGGGATGAATGAGAAAATAAACTAGGTCACGTTCTTCATAACGGCCTAGGACAATTTTAAAGCCAACAGAAAATTTAAATCATTCACATCTATCCTATCGGTCGAGTCCATGATCAATCGGGGTCCATATAATCATATTATATCTACTATATCTAATCCATACAATAAAATCTTATGAAAAAAGATAAAATTAAAAATTAACTACTTGCGTCTTAATTAATCAATCAACATTTAATCTATTAAATAATTTTATCCAATCAATTAACTAATTAACATTTAATTAATTAAATGATTTTAATCGAAATAAAATTAACGATTAATTTTAAACCGATTTTAATTTTAATTTTAATTAATTAGAACTATTCTAAACTAAATCAAAATTAAAATTATTTCTCTTTGTTTCTTTCCTTTTGATTCGTAATCAAAGGGATGCCTTTGGTTTCTAAACCAAATTTGGCTTAGTTCGACCACTTTCCAAAATCAAAATTTTGGAAGTGGCACAAGTCAGCCTTTACAAATCAAATATTTGAAAAAGGCCAGGCCTATTCCAAATCAAATATTTGGAAAGGCCAAATAATTTTAGTTTAGGCACTCGCCACTTTCCAAAATCAAAATTTTGGAAGTGGCTGAAGCTATGCGATTTTCCCAAATCAAATATTTGGAAAGAGCTCAGCCTATTCCAAATTAAGTTTGGAAAAACCATTATTATTTTAATGCCATGTGGCATCCCAATAGCCCAAACTATTTGAACCATTGGTTAGCCACACACGACACAACTAAACAAAGGAAATTAACAATCACAACTATGAACCATATTGAATCACAAAATACACAAAACAAAATTTGGAGATCCGCCAAAGATTGACCGGTCAACCGACGACCGGCGGCAAAGAAGTCGCCTGCCTTTTGCGCCGCCGCCGTGGTGGTGGTGCCGCCGCTTGATCGGCCGAGCACCACCCGATCTCGTTTTTTTTTTTTTCATGTATCACTTTTACGAATAAAAAATCTTTCATCTTTTAATTATGTGATTTAAACGATAAAATTAACTACGCGAAATTAACATGCTTATTGCTTAAGCTCGAAGCTCTCTCGATACCCTTTGTTAGGAAAATCTACGGGAACACAAATGAAATTCAAAATTTATTTCCTTTTAACCAGGATCGACTTCGTTTAAGCAATAAACAAACGAGTTAGTAGACGGTGGTTACCTTGGTTGATCTATAAGATCGACGCTTTGACCGTCTAAGGAGAGTAGTTCTGCATAGAGCCGCCCAAGTGTTCGGCCTATACCGCTAGTCCACACGAACAGCTCGCCGGAATCCCATCATGGATTGCTATTGGAAAACTCCGGTTGCTAGACCGGCCTTTTTCCCCTCTCTCCAACTCTCTATAGGACGCTCTCTATTTTACACAAGAACTATTAGTTCTTGGAATTGTGATGTACTAAAGAGCTTGACACCCACTTCCTTTTTATAGGGAAAGTGGAGCCCCAAAGAAGAGTAGAAAGGAAGAAAACCTTTCTCCAATAAAATAAGAAAAATATAATTGATTGATTTATCTCATTTATTATAATATCTCATATTAAATAAATCTAGGATATTGTCAATATCTTATATTGAATATTTCCAAGATATTGTCAATATCTAATATTGACTATCTTTATTTTATTACCATAAATCAATTTACACATGTGTATATATATCACAAATATATTATCACACATATAAATCCATTATATATAATATTAACTACAATGTGCACATGCATATCCTTTTATATGCATGTCACGCATGTATATCAATATATATATAAATATTAATATCTTATATTAATATATGGTAATACCATTAATTAAATTGCACAATCCAAGTGTATCTTATACACTTCAATGTGGCGCCCCATATTGCCAAATATTGGCCTCCGGAATATTCTTTAATTAATATAATTAATATCTTGTATTTTAATTTATTCATAATAAATAAATACCACCATATTAATTTACTACTATAACCTTTATAGTACGAGATAAATTCTTTCCTTATTTGGTTATCAACTATAACCACATTTTAATCCGGCTAGATGTTCTTATGTGTGTGACCCGATAGGCTTCCGAATATGTTGGCCGTAGACACAAAGTGCAAATTACGAAAATGCCCTTCATGCCTAACGATCACGGGATAGCGTCTAGCAACACACCGTGAACTCCAATCATCGGAAGAGTCAAATGCAATGACTACTACCTTTCATATGAAACAGTTACCGTGTAAATTACAATCCTATCGCTGTAATAATATCTATACGGTCGTTAGTCGAGTGTCAAAACATCAACGACCGTATCTTATAATATGGATATCATGCTCTCTCGAAGTAACTCATTTACTCCCACTTTTCAAAGATTCACGAGAGTAAGACATTCCTTATAAGAAGGCCATTTCGGATATTCGATCCCAATCATAGGATACGCGATTCCCGGACGACCAATCATGTATACTCCGCATGCTTCAGGATCATACCCAATCACTATCGCATGATCGCCCCGTGGCTAGGGGAAACCTCAATAGTGTCAAAGCATGACAATCCACACCGTGATGCCATGAAGACTCCGGTCTTAAGGATAATTATACAACCGCCACATAGTGTGACACTTATCCGTGTAAGTGGGTCAGTCTAACATACGCATTCTCTAATACACGTCCACGTACAGTCCAAGTGTCTCTACACTTCGATAGACGAGATCTATCCCTGCCCTTAAAGACAGAAGACATCTAATACGTGCTAGCCTGTTTATACTATCAATGCCCTGTTTAATAGTACATCAGCCTAGAGACATTTAAGTATCAAACTTGTTAAAGTGATTAGTGATCTCATCAACCATAATCGCCTATCATGGTTTCTCTATCATAGTTTAATACTAAGGACGTTATCATATAACAATTCATAATTGGTTCTTTAGAAGAACAGATATATGACAACATAAAAGCCATTATATATATGTATAAACATAAAGAAATAGTAGAAATGATCCGACCCGGTCGGATCCGGTCCAACCCGATTGGGTTTAGGACACTATTCCAACACCGTGAGAATCTTGTCATTGTCCTTCTCTTCTCTTTCTCTCACCATTAGTCTCATAAATTCTTGCTGAACGGTTTCTACTGCAACCTCTCTATTCTTTTGCCCCTCTATTTCCATAATTTCCACCTTTCCTTAAGCATACGTCATCTTGCAACATTCCGGTCAGTTTTCTAGGGGTCTAAGATCTTAAATGATAAAGCGTCATTATTCAACCATAGAGTAATCTCCCCATTATCAAAATCTATAACCGCCCTACTTGTCACTAAGAAAGGTCTCCCCAACAAAACTGGGGCACTTGGGTCCTCAAGTACATTTATGACCGTGAAGTCAATAGGATATGTGAACCCTCATGCCTTAATCGTACACTTCCTAAGCAGACCAGTAGGCATATCTCTAGTTCTATCAATGAAAGTCATGGTCCTGGTTTGATTCATTATGACCGGAAGCTTGATCTTTTGACAGAGGGAAAATGGTAGAATGTTGCAACTCGAGCCAGAGTCACAGAGACCTAATCCTAACAGAAACAGGAGTCTGAACATGCCAGGGTCTCCTAACTTTTCCACGGTGTCTGAGTCTGGGTAATCCTCAGGCTCATAAAACATCGTGTCAGGATCCTCTTTAGGATCATCAGAATCATAATCCGAAGACGATATATCTATTAAATCACAAGGGAACTCACTTGGACGATACGTGCTATACTCCTTTAAGTTCTCTTCAGGTTCTTGCTTGATTGCTTCTTTCTCCTTTTCCAACCGTTTCTTTATAGCTTCATTATGCTCTCTTGCTTTAAGATCCAGGGTACATAGAAATCGGTGTGATTTTCAATATCGTTCTAGGCATATTTCTTGACTTGTTTGCTCTTTTTCAACTCTGATTTGATCGAATTTCTAAGGTGTTCTGATCTTCCTACAAAAAAACAAAATAAAACAAGGAAAAGGTCAGCAACTTCCGCTTCAGTTGGGTGTGATCCCAACTGCTGCGGACCTACTAACTAAAATCAACAGAGAATAACACATTCTAATAGGAACTGTATAGAAATCGATTTTTCAGGCCTCGGTAACCCGGGGGTTAGCCATAGTAAACCGGCCCTAAAATTTCTTTTTCTGGCAGTTTAACAATGCAGGTTTGATACAGAACGACTCAAGACTCAAAATAAAATAAAATAAAATAAAAACGACTTCATAATTAGAATTAAAACGTTTATATTTAAAATTGGCCATTGTCCCCGGCAACGGCGCCAAAAATCTTGATTACGTGTAACTCACTAACGTCGATATTACTATCAAGAATACTAGGTACATCGTAGTATAGTAAATTCGAGTCAAGGTCGATCCCACAGAGACAATGCAACTATAAGTATAAACGACTCTAACCTAATTAAGAAGCAACATAGAGGCGGTCATTGACCAACAATAACACAAAAGAAAACAAACATGGTATTCCTCTCCCTCACCTCACCGATCTACTAACTTGGATTAGTTAATCGTTATGTTTACTTCCCCATATAATTTCCTTAGATTAATCGCGAGCTTTCGTTTTAATTATCTTTATCAGCTACGGGTGCAATTCCCACTCCTATCTACTCCGATAATGGCAGTAGACAATCTATATGCAAGCTACCCTCCTTAATTGGTTCGTAATAGCCCATACATAAGGAACTAGAAATGCCGATATCGAGCACTAACTCATACCGCTAACCCGCCTAGATAGCTGTCGACATTAACCAGCACGTTCCTGTTAGATATAGTGTGCCCGAAAGACAATTGTTGCTTGTCCTTACGGGCAAGTGGGAGATTGTTGGAAGTATCTCCCGAAAGACAAATTATGTAATTGTTTTTATAATTAATAAATGACATATTTATTCTCATCTTATTATTTGTTTCGTGCATATAAGAAATACACTACTGAAAACCCCAAGTCGTATCATATGTAGCCATATAACTTAGTGTGTGTCACACATGAGGATTAAGTTTATGGTGATACACTTAAAATGTTAGTCCGTGGTGAAGTTAATCAAAGTATGGAGTCTATTGCTTAAACCACCAATAATGCGTCAGAACACTTTATGGTGTGACCATCTTATCCGGACCGTCGACATTGGTTGTCTAAGTGGGGCATTTATATATGATGAGAGTCACATAGATGGACCGATTTAATCTGCGTTTCTCATATAATTCCATTATTGAGAAATCTTATTAAATCACAAGACTCCTACTTGTTTCAGGACAGGGTTTGATGTGTTCGTTAAGGATCGCTAAGAGGCGCGGTCCGAATCACTTTCACGTTAGCACTATTCTGGAATGAGTGAGAAGTGTGTGTTTCACAGATATGGAATCCATTCCTTCCTGCTGGAAGTAGAAAGACAATCCCCTTATTTGTTAATCCTAGAAACTGATCGATCCGCGGAGTTCGTATTCGTTATGAACTAATTGATCACTAGTGGGTTAATGGTAAATAAGGATAAAATGTATTGAAGAATGTTTATGGAAATAATCCTACTTCAGTACGGATAGTCTATGGAGGGTTTCTTTATATGAAATGATTATATCAATGGACACTTATTGACTCGACTCGACATTTTGAAAATAAGTTATATCTATAATCAATAGAGTTCAGTTTCGGATTTATGGTGGCGTAATTCCGGAATTAATGAGTTGAGTATAAATATTCTGTTCGATGAATATTTTATTCAATTTATTGTAGCTACTGGTTATAGGACGTCCATGGTCCCCGGGTTGGCTCCTAACACGTGAGTGTTTTCTAGTTTTATGGAACCTCGAGAATAAATTAAATAGTTGGTCTATTTAATGAATATGTAATATTATTTATTCGGTAAATAATATGTAATATAAAAAAGACATTTTCTATTATCTCAAATAGCATAAAAAATAGCGCCACATTTTTATGATTTTGGGAAAATAAATTTTCTCCTAATTAATTATAATGTGGATAATATAATTATTTATGTGTTAAATAATTATAAATAAGAAATTAGTCTTCTTATTGGATAAATAGGAAATTTGTTTTCCTATTGGATAAAGGTTTTATTTTCCTAAAAGGAAAAGATAAATTTGTGTGTAAAAGATAAATTCTCAAATTATTAGTTATTTTCCTATTAAAAAGAGAGTTTCTTCCTACACAAAATTTGAGGATATGAACGCCATTTTTATGATCAAAAAAATCCAACGCCATTTTTAATTAAAAATAGGCCACGCCTATTTGAAAAAAAGGGATAAATTTGTTTTCTTGCCTTAGTCATTAGGAGAAGAAAAACTAGTGTTTTTCTTGGAGCATATTTAAGGAGGTTCTATTACGAGGATCGACATCCACCAGTCGTCGCTTGGAGATACAATCCGGAAAATCACGACTTCTCTCCGGTTTAGGTAAATCTACTAACATTCTTGTAGTTATTAATTATTTATGCGAATCGAATTGTGGTAAAATCGCATGCGAATTTATTCGTAGCTTCCGTTGTGTTAGATCGAGTGTCTCGATCGGTGCTATGAATCAGATCTGACGATCCAATTATGGATCAGTTCCGGATTTGGGTTTCTGTATATCCAGCATGTGGTATTAGAACGAGGTTAAAGCGATTTTGCGATCTTGATTGAATAATTAATTAATAAGGAGTGAAATAGAATAAAATTGCATCTTTTAATTTTTTTATGCGATTGAATGTTTTGGTTGACGAGATGGATTGGGGTTGGTATCTGTTTACCGTGAGATCTATTGTAAACCCGTTTTTTGGGTATAGGATATCATGTAATTTATTTTTGCAATTTTAATTTTCAGTATTTTAATTAATTCGGCCGCACCTATTTATTAAAACGGATCCATTCTTCATCAAAATTTGGAAGATAATGCAGTGGTCAAGGCACATAATCATCAAACTGTAGACCTGAGTTTGAATCCCTTTAGCCGTATCAATATTTCGATTTTTTTTAATTTATTTGCGAAACAAAAAAAACGAAAAAAAAAGGGAGCGGGGAATCAAACTCGGGTTGTGATGAAAGAAAAATGAGCTTCAACCAACTCAGCTACAAGAGTTTTTATTGAAAATTTGGACCAGAAAATTCTTATACCCGTCGGCGGCTGCACAATAATTTAGGGTTTATTTGTTTATTTATAGATTAGATACGGGGTACCAACGGTCTATCTCAGTGGTTTATTTTTTGCATTTATTTTCTTATATGATTATTTATGTGATATAACCATGTCATGCATCATATTCATGAATTTCACTCCTAGTATATGCATACATGTAGAAAATTAATTTTGACATTAATTAGACATGTATCAATACGATAATTAATTTAGATTAAAAATAAATTAAATTAATTAAAACGAACAGAATTTATGGGGATATAAAATTCACATGATAAAATAAAATTTACTCAGTAAATTTAATTTTGGGATCTAAAAATCATTCGTGGATTTTAATTATATAGTGACTACATAAAAGAATTTTAATAATTGAACTCGACAAAAGGTTTGAAAATTGGTTCGGGCGGTCAACAGGGCTTCGGCTGGACTCGACTTGTCCGTCCAAGTGCGGGGTTAGCCACGGGGTCCGGCAAGGTCAAGCTATCTGGCGAGCTGAGGCTCAATGGGGCAACCATAGCCCGATTTTCAACCCAGCACCCGCACACGTGCGACATTAGCATCGGGGGTCCGGCAAGTTCAAGCTATCCGGCGAGTTTCGGCTCAATGGGGCAGCCTTAGCCCGATTCATCCAGTAGTCGTATATGAACCAACGAAGAGGATGGGTCGGCTTAGCCAATCCTGACACCGTTCGGTGAACTCTGTTAAAGCTCAGCCAGGGTTTAATACCGATAAGTTGGTGATTGCTTTTCAAGATTTATTGTTTTCGAATTATTGAGATAAAATTCTACGATCCTAAAATTTTTTCATGTCGATATTAGGACTATAAAATTCTTTTAATGAATTTTAATTGTGTAGTGACTACACGAGAGAATTTCTAAATACTCAAAAATTGGAAAATCATGAATGAAGTGTTGCTATTTAAACGGTTTTTCAAACCGACGAACTAGTGGGAGCTTTAAACTTCATGACTTATTGTTTTCCGATTTATTAGAATATTCATAAGTCCTAATAAATTAGGATTATAAAATTCTAGGTGAATTTTAATTGTGTAGTGTCTACACAAAGAATTTAAAAATCCGAGAAATTGGAAAGTCGTGAATAGGTGACACTAGTTAGATGGTATTTGGAACCGATGAACTAGTGGGAGGATTAATTTAAATATTCATGATTTACTATTTTTTGGATGATTAAGAAATTCTGAAAATACTAATAAGACTACCTATTTTTTCAAACAACGAGTGGGAGCAGGGAAGGTGACAGCCGACCCCACGGCCTCTACTGTTGGCACAAGCATGTGAGGAAGAGTGACGCCTTGAGCCGCTTTGATTACGGCCCCCTGCGGATGGCTTTCATCCCTATCAAAATTCAAGGCTTGGTCTCCGAAAGGATAGGATTTTGGGTACTCGTCGAGTCACTGACCGACCCTGCGGTGGCATACTCGGGGCGTACTTTGAGATCTGAAATAGTAGGTCACCCTCACAAGGATATTTTTTGGAAATATCTTGGCTGAAAAAGGAAGGTTATAAACAATTAAATGGAGATGTCTGATTCTTAATTGTTTAATTGTTGAGAGAGATTGTCTCAATTTAATCATCATTGTGCTGATACCGACCCTGCGGCGGCAGTATGATGTGAGGTTAAATCCTTGGAATGGTAGGATAAACTGCATACATGACATCACGTTTATTATTCCTAAAATTATTTTATGTTGTGGTGTATGATTTGATTTATATTTCTGTCATAATTTTTCAACTACATATCATCTCGAGGCATCTAAACTGCTAAACACGATAAATTGATTGATGATGACTTCGTAAAAGTGGAAAAGTAACAAGAACGTTGAACTCAATAATCGAGAATGCAAATTAATTTTTTCGGAAGAGGATGTTCCTCTTGAGCCTACAAACTTAAGTGACATTAATAAGTATGTCACTGCTGTCACTCGTGATGAACGGGAGACAAATTAAAATTAGTTCAAAGATGACGAGAATGATTTGGTATCAATCTCACCAGACATCCCACAGTTTACGAGTAGTGTCTACCCTTATGAACTGTTAGTTCATGGCCATTCCCTTTAAAGAAAGCCAAGAATGGGAAGGTAAATGTCTACAACCATAAGTCATCTAAACTAAATAAGTTAAAGGCTAAACCGAAATATTAATAAAAGAAAGCATAAAATAAGGAAAGTGATTTCGGATCACTAACCTGTGAATCCTTAGAGACTTTCTTGACCGAGTAATTTGACTCAGAAGCTAAATTTATTTTGTAAGAACAAGGTACCTGGGCATTCATGATGAAGAGTAGACAATGGGCATTCATGGATTCACTTTCACATCGATAATACAGTTGCCTTAAAGAAAGTGAATATGACATTTGTATACGATTCTGAGACTCAGACTTTTGTCTGATAAAGTCAAAACCACTAAGTAATGCTGAAAAGGTTATGTAACACATCATAAACTATTAAGACAAATGGTTTCCGTATTTAGATAAACGATTCTTCAGCATCTATTAATTAGTGCATATATCCTAGAGATAATATCTGAAGACTGGCTAAGGGTGATTCCTATCTCCCAGTCTAGCTAAGAACACTATCTCCAAGGAAAAATGACTAAGTAAAATTTTAATTAGGAAAGGTTAATAGAGCTAAAGAAGTATCATAGCATGTTCATATTGACCTTCGGGGTCTTATGAAGGATACAAGCTAGTGGGAGCTTTTGAGTAATAGACTTTTTTGTCTAATGACTACTCGAAACACCGATTAGTTTGTCTAAATATTTGGAGGAATCTCTGATATTACAAGAGAAATGAGTATTCCATGCTCAGATATAGGCTATGGCATGTTTTTGGCACCGATGCTTGGCCTACCTCCGAGTGAAACGATTTCACTGCAAGGATAAACCATGTATTGTCTTGTATAGTTATTGATATGCTACATTACACTGCTTAACTCATTTAAGATATTGTTGTAAAATAATGGTTTACATTATTATGTAATACCAAGAAGTCTACCTAGAAGATGTTTATGAATTTGTGGATAAAGAGTGAATAACATTTACCCCACTTTCGCAAACAGAGGCATTTAGCTCTAGTGCTTGAAGGTAGGACTGGAGATTTTACATACACGTTCAGATGGTGACTGTTCGTGAAATATCTTAATGAAATGAGTAAATGTTGGTTATAAGATTCTTAAGATCGAATAGTGATGGTATACTGTTACATCCTTTCAAAAAGATTGTTTAGATAACAACCTTAGACCTTGAAGTACAGTTACTCAAGGAGTTACTATCTGATTTAATTAGAACACATCAACATTGGTTGTTGGGGATTACGCTGATTAATACTACTGAACTAGATCAGAATGTCAATCCACCCAAATGCAGTGAGAGTATGGTCTATCCATTGACTCGCTGTGATTATGCAGACCTCACAGTCTGCTGGCGGTGATTGATAACCTATGGTCTTTTAGAAGGATTGTATAGGATTCTGACAATAGAAGGTTGGTTTAAATCCATATACCGGTAAATGGAGTTTTGGTACTCTAGTTCTGTTCACAGTCTTGTAGAACCACCTGAGTGTCTCAGGCCCAGTGCGAGTAATTGTCTCTACGTGTAGAAGAGACGAATGAATAATAAAGTTTCACTTCAAGGCAAATCCAAGTGGTCTAGGGGTAATTCCCTGAGAAGTAGAGAAGAAGTAGAGAGTTAACCAGGGGTGATGCCCTGAGTTCTCTTACCATTCCGCCTTGCTTGACTCCATGGAAAGCCGAAAGATTACTAAGGGTGATGCCCTGAAACTTTCTAGCCGTACAAAGGAGCTTAAATTCATTCAGAACAGAAGGGTTTTAGCTTAAAGCCAATGGCAGATTGACTGCCTATGCTTATATCCATTGGTGGATTAAAGTAAACCTTCAGGTCATTAAAATTCACATGTTTTGAAATATATGGGCTTGACCAGAATATTGATGAGTATTTTGTAGACTAGAGAATCAATGTTGGTAAAGTAGTAGATATTAATGTTAATGACAAAGATAACACTGCAACAATTGTGAACAACATGGGTGTGTTATCTGAAGTCAAGAACTGACGAGCCAAAGCTTCTCTGAATCACAAAAGTGGACTATATTCTTATAATTTGATTCGGTCGAATTCATGAGAAAAAGTTGTTGGCAATATCCCATCCATCTTATTGGTTAAAGATGATAATGCATTTTCGAATTCAAAATTCAACGAGAGGTTTCCTACCCAACCCCTCACGGAATAATTCTCTTAGTCTTCGGATATAGAGAAAATGGGATAGATTCTCTTTTGGATAGATAAAGTCAGGTTATTAAAAGTCAATTATAGTCGAGTCTTGGATTCGATCATTGAAAGTAGTTTAGTGCATCCTCAAGTATCTTTAGAGAACGAGGAATCATATGCTTGTGTGTTCGGGTGCGAACCTGAGTGTCGTTGACTACACTGATTTTGATTTTTTGTCAGATTAAGGATGATCGTGAATCGATCTCAGACTCAGTGTTTACTTATTGTGATGGAGCTACAGTCTGGAGCAATCTAGCACTGCCAATTTGACTCTGTTGCTCGAATACATAGCAGTTTTTGGAGCAGCTAAAGAGGCAGTGTGGCTTGAGAAGTTCTTTGTTGGATCGGGAAGTGATTCCAGGTCTCGATGAGCCGATACCATTTTATAGTGAAAGCAGTTGAGAGGTAGCTCTTGCAAATTATATTCGCAATAACAATAGGTCAAAAGCATATTGAGAGAAAGTACCACCTGATCAGACAAACCATGTAGAGAGGCGACGTTTCGGTCCTAAAGATCGCCTCGAAACCGACAACCTAGCTGATCAGTTTACCAAGTCTTGTGGCATCTAATGTCACTGATGAGCGCTTGGAGGGTATGGAATTGGGAGATATGTCTCATCTGCTTTAGAGCAAGTGGGAGAATGTTGTGGATAGATAGAATAAGGGTGTGGTGCTCTAAAAACAATCATTGCTTGTCTTTATGGGCAAATGGGAGATTGTTAGATATAGTGCGCCCGAAAGACAATTGTTGCTTGTCCTTACGGGCAAGTGGGAGATTGTTGGAAGTATCGCGCAAAAGACAATTTATGTAATTGTTTTTATAATTAAAAAATGACAGATTTATTCTTATCTTATTATTTGCTTCGTGCTTATAAGAAATACATTTCTGAAAACCCCAAGTCGTATCATATGTAGCCATATAACTTAGTGTGTGTCACACATGAGGATTAAGTTTATGGTGATACACTTAAAATGTTAGTCCGTGGTGAAGTTAATCAAAGTATGGGGTCTATTGATTAAACCACCATAACTGTGCCCAGAACACTTTATGGTGTGACCGTCTTATCCGGACCATCGACATTGGTTGTCTAAGTGGGGCATTTATATATGATGAGAGTCATATAGGACTGGACCGATTTAATCTGCGTTTCTTATATAATTCCGTGATTGAGAAATCTTATTAAATCACAAGATGATCATCTATGGATTGACCTTAATCCTGAAGTGATTACAGACTCCTACTTGTTTCAGGGTAGGGTTTGATGTGTTCATCAAGAATTGCTAAGAGGCACGGTCCGAATCACTTTCACATTGGCACTATTCTAGAATGAGTGAGAAGTGTGTGTTTCACAGATATGGAATCCATTCCTTCCTGCGGGAAGTAGAAAGACAATCCCCTTATTTGTTAATCTTAGAAACTGATCGATCCGCGGAGTTCGTATTCGTTATGAACTAATTGATCACTAGTGGCTTAATGGTAAATAAGGATAAGATGTATTGAAGAAGGTTTACGGAAATAATCCTACTTCAGTACGGATAGTCTATGGAGGGTTAGTTTATATGAAATGATTATATCAATGTACACTTATCGACTCGACTCGACGTTTTGAGAATAAGTTATATCTATAATCGATAGAGTTCAGTTTCGGATTTATGGTGGCGTAATTCCGGAATTAATGAGTTGAGTAGAAATATTTTGTTCAATGAATATTTTATTCAATTTATTGTAACTACTGGTTATAGGTCCATGGTCCCCGGGTTGGCTCCTAACACGCGGGTGTTTTCTCGTTTTATGGAACCTCAAGAATAAATTAAATAGTTGGTCTATTTAATGAATATACAATATTATTTATTCGGTAAATAATATGTAATATAAAAAAGACATTTTCTATTATCTCAAATGGCATAAAAAATAGCGCCACATTTTTATGATTTTGGGAAAAGAAATTTTCTCCTAATTAATTATAATGTGGATAATATAATTATTTATTCGTTAAATAATTATAAATAAGAAATTAGTCTTCTTATTGGATAAATAGGAAATTTGTTTTCCTATTGGATAAAGGTTTAATTTTCCTTAAAAGAAAAGATAAATTTGTGTGTAAAAGATAAACTCTCAAATTATTAGTTATTTTTCTATTAAAAAGAGAGTTTCTCCCAACACAAAATTTGATGATATGAACGCCATTTTTATGATCAAAAAATCCAAAGCCATTTTTAGTTAAATATAGGCCACGCCCATTTGAAAAAAAAGGCCACGCCTATTTGAAAAAAAAGGGACAAATTTGTTTTCTTGCCTTAGCCATTAGGTGAAGAAAAACTAGTGTTTTTCTTGGAGCATATTCAAGGAGGTTCTATTATGAGGATCGACGTCCACCAGTCGTCGCTTGGAGATACAATCCGGAAGATCACGGCTTCTCTCCGATTTGGGTAAATCTACTAACCTTCTTGTAGTTATTAATTATTTATGCGAATCGAATCGGGGTAAAATCGTATATGAATTTATTCATAGCTTCCGCTGTGCTAGATCGAGTGTCTCGATCGGTGCTGTGAATCAGATCTGACGATCCAATTATGGATCGGATCCGGATTCGGGTTTCTGTATATCCAGCAGTTCCTAGGTTCCATTCTAGACTATGTCCAAACTTAGCACTTCACTATTAGTATTTCATGCCAGTTTACGATTACAATAAGCAGATTGACCAGATCTAACCTACTGTTAATTAAACTTGTCGATCAACGTAGCTGTAGTGAATCCCAGTTTTAGGTTTTCTAAATATTGCCTCGGTAAACCGGTATAGTCCGCCGGGTTATCGAGGTCAGCATTTCGTAATTTCTGGATCTACATTGCTCTGATACGATTAAAATAAGTAAAGTATGGGGTCTTTAAACATGCTGATTAACTAAAACACATAAATACGAACAGATCTACCATATTGGAGACAATAAAGGAACGTTCAAAGCTTCATACCCTTCAACAATGGAGATCTAGCTCGATCTACTCAAGCTAGAGATGATGGATGAAGGGAGGAAACCCGAAATAACTCTCCAAAGCTCAAGAATACTTTATTTCATCAGAATATATAATGTATGTAATGTAATATATAAAACTTATGAATCATATGAAAGCTTTCAGTATATGCGGCTTTAGATACAATAGCCGACTTAAGACTCTCTAAAACCCTAACCGACCTAGATAATACGGCAGAATCAATTTCGTGTCGAACAAGTTGCCGGTTTACCGGGCCTACTTTTCATTTCTTTCTTCTGCAGGCTTCTTTTTGGTCTTTAATCACTTGGCCCAACATACTTCTTTTGGTCCAGATCCATTCTCCAATGCTCCAGATTTGATACATCCTATAAAACATGCAAAACGAGACAAAACAGTACCAAAACCTCGGGAAAATAGCATAGAAGCAGAATTACGATCCTGGAAACACTCACATAGCATTAACATATATTTCATATAATAACGAACCTATTTATCCTCTCTTGAGCAGAATTCGGGGTGAATATATGTATAACTATTGATACCATTTAGGGCGTTATCACACCCTCTGCCCAAAACCCCCCTTGACAAACCAGTATTAGAAAGCATGTATCTTGTAACGCCCTGTTTTTTTTATAATCTAGTACCCTGAGTTTCCACTGCCGCATCGAAGTATATGTTAGTAGATTTACTATTATAAAATTAAATGATATATATTCAAGTGAGTGAATTGAATGATTTAATCTAATCCACAATATTCGCTTTGTTCACAAGATGTTTATTTTAATGACTCAAATATATGTTAAATTATAACACACCGGTACAATATTCACTTTGCATTGGTTAATATTCGGCTTTGTTCCATAAGAAATTACTACATATATTTGTATGTTTTAAGTAGGTGTTATTTTCTAATAATCAAGGTAGATATTGGTATACTTTTCGTTCATTAACTATTCTCATTCTCGTGATTAGATAACATTATATATGTTAATATATAATCTCATTCTAAGTGTTCCTTGGGTTAAATATGTTTCTTATTTCCTCTCTTTGAAATGGTAAGAATTTTTTTTATGTTTCAATGATGATGTATTCATATAGTTAGTATATTATTAAATTTGCATTTTTCGTCGTCCGGCTTTTTGCGACGCTTTTGTCGTCCGGATTTAGCGACGTTTTGGTCGTCGCTATACCAAAATTTTTGTCTTTTCCTTCTTTTTTATAGGTAAAACGAAGTCGAATGATTTGGTACGGTGTTATTACATCAACGTATTTATCACTAGGGTTCTTATTTGAAGCATTCAATTCTCTGATTCGAGTTTTAGAAATTTTAATTGTGTTATTATGTAGTTTCTATTGGTACACTGAAACTCTGGTTTGACTTTTTGTGCACGAAGGTGCATTTCGATTTTCAGAATTTTTTGGTTAAATAAACAAAGTCGTATGATTTGGTACGGTGCCACAAAAACTACTAGAAAATAAAATATTGTAAAAATTAGATAAGGAATGAGAATGTTCATTCGATCTATGATACATAAAAGATACATATAAAAATAAAAAACGAGATCCAACTCCCATTTATCTTACTTATCCTTCGGTTAATTTACTTTGATAAAAGATAAGAAAATGAAAATCTTCCGAACCTTTTCTTTTTTATTTTTTTTATTAGTATTAGTTAGGGTTAAGTCTGACATGAATAATATTCTACGACTAACAATTCATTTATTCGAGTTTGAGAAATTTTAATTTTGTTATTATGTAGTTTTTATTGGTTCACAGAAACTCTGGTTTGACTTTTTTTGCACGAATGTGCATTTTGATCTTCAAAATTTTTCCCCACATGTAACCTTTCATGCTGCAATACGCAGGCATATTGTCACCTCTAAAGGATGGTTTAAATGTTTTTCTAAGCATTGAAGTAGGTTGATATCTTCTTTATTTTTGCTAAAGTAAATTTATTGCAGACATAAAAACTATAATCGGTGCATTAGAAAAGTGAGGGCACACCGTGCATCGCACGGTGGCCCCCACTAGTATGCATATAAATGGGCACGGAGGAATGGACTTAGTCAAATCTATCATATTATATATTGTGTATTTATCAATTTAACTAATGTTATATTGAATTCATCTTATTCATTCATTGATCTATTTCCGTTTAAAAATTTTACGTTACCATCCGTGCCTTATGGCAATAAATATTAAAGATGGGCGAAGTAAGCCTCGCCACGTGTCATCTTTATATTGGATAGCTATTAAGTGAAGACAAAATTAATAAGTAGTAAAAGTCAGGAGCCTCAAGTTTTGGTGAAGAAACGGACATGAACCCCAGGTGGGAGGTCAGCTCAGCCCTTCTTAACTTCCCACCGCAGGTCGGCTCGGTAAGAGTGAAAGTCGGGTGACGTAGTATAGGTTGAGATGGCCTAGGAGGATGCAGGTCGGCCAGAACCTTCTTTATTCGTATTTGGCGCACGTGCTTAATAATATCAGATAAACATGGAAAGAATACTATGACAAAATGACACTGATCCTATCATTTAAATACGTCCATAATTATCCCTAAATTATAGGGATCCACACGTGAATATCCTTAGGGACTAAGAATACAAATCCTTGTAGAAAAAGGAAAGGGATGAGCCATCCCGTATATAAACAACCCTAAGGAACTACGAAAGACTTGGTTCCTGAACAATTACAGGATACATAGGCAATTTGGGAAAATAACCCAGGCTCAGTCTAAAAATCACAAAAACCACCCCCGTTTTACATCTTGTTCTTGGGGCATATTCTTGGACTAATTGTCACTAGGGAAATTAGGTCCCGGATTTATTAGACGAGATCCAGCATCGATAATACCTAAGCAACTTGGGATATACTTATTCCAGGCTCAGTCAAAAATCTTCAAACACTCCCCCGGTTTTAGGTCTTTATTAGGGGTTTTGTCTTGAATTATTATCGTTAAGGAGTTTACAACCTATATTTACATTCAGACGAGATCCAGCATTGTCAGTCCTATTTGACATACTTGATTCAATTAAAAATTGAAGTGAATCTTTCTGAAACTGTGTTTTATAGGATTTGAATGAGTATGCATTCTATTCAAATGTTCGAATATGATTATAATGTAATGCAATGAAATGAATTGAATGAAAATGTTCCAAAAATTGAATGATACGAATTACATGGGTGATGTGGTAAAGTGAGACGAGGTTGGATGGGGTTGGGTAGGGTGAGGTATGACCATTAGGGTTGGTTGTAGGTTAAGATGGGTGGTAGCGCAAGATGGGTAGTGGGGTAAGGTAGATAGTGTGGGGTAGAGTTACGTATCATAAGTCATGTGGTAAGGTGGAGCGGGTAGAGTAGGGCAATGTGGGTTGGATGGGGTATTATAGGTCGGGTTAGGTAGGTGGTAGAGTATGATGGGTTTATGGTAAGGTAACGTGGGTGATAAGGTAAGGTAGGTAGGATGATGGGTTAGGGTTACGTGTTGTAAGACATATGTAAGGTAAGGCGTGTGGCGTAGAGTGAGCGGGTAAAGTAGGGTAGGGTATGATGTGTTGGGTTAAGTAGGTGGTAGGGTAGGGTGAGTGGTAGGGTAATTTATGTATGATAAGATAGATAGGACGGGGTATGATAAGGTAATGTAGGGTAAAGTGTGAAAGGGTTGCATATGTGAGTGGTTGAGTAGGTTGGGGTGATGGGTTAGGGTAAGGTGGCTGAAGAGGTAGGGTGCTATGTGGTGATAAGTAGGGTTGTGGTAGGTAAATAATGGTTGGGTAGTTGTTTAGTGTGAGGTAAGGACGGTAGGGCAAGATACTATATTCGGGTATGGCAGAGTTCGGTAGAGAGGTAGGGTGGGTGATGAGAAACTTTATGTAAGATGAAATGGGTGGTACGGGTGTTTGGTGGGGGAGGGTTAGGTATGGTAGAATGGATTAGGTATGGTAAAGTGGGGTTGGGTTGGGTAGTGTATGGTGGTTGGGATATGGTTGGGTAGATGATCGGTGGGGCATGTTGAGTTGGTGGGTTAATTAGGGTAGGGTAGGGTATGATGTGTGGAGATGTAGGGTGTGGCGGGGTGATGGGTAAGTTGGGTGGTGATAAATCAATAATTAGCGATGTTTTGGTGCGTAGTTTATATCAATTTTCTCAAGAGATACGCCTGTTCGGGTATGTTTTTGAGGATTTTCAGGTTTTAGGGGCTCGGAAGAAGAAATTGAAGAAATGATGAATTTATTGCCCGCAAGAGATGAATTTCGAAGAAGTGAAGAGTTCGAGAATAAAAGTCGACGATTTTCACTTTTTGATGATGAGATCCTGACTATTGCAAGAAGACGAAAAAGGCCGCCAAGGCCCAAGTCAAGACACCAACTATGAGCTGGATTTCATGGATTTAATTCTCCTATTTTTCATGGGCTTTTATTTATGGATTATTTCTTTTATTAGGCATTTTATTTTATTGTTGGACCTTTTATTTATTAAATAATCCCAATCCATGCGATAGTAAGTGAATATTATAAATACCCTCGGTCGTAAAAAGTCTTCTCATAGTCAAAACCGTTATGGTTCGGTCAAATTAAAAATAAACATTAAATACGGTTATTTATGTTGATACTAAAAAAGCATAAAATGTTCGACACACGTTTATCATCCCGTATACTTTGAAATTGAAGAATATGTGAAAATATATAAAATATAATTATAAGCAGAGGTTTGAAAATGTTTTTGGAGGTCACAAAATTTAATTTCCACTGAAACACCATGTCAAAAAGCTTTGCATCAGACATTTTTATTGTGCAATAGTCAGACTCTGCAGACACCACATTAGTCAAACACCGAATTAGTTGAACTTGTTAGTAACACATGTACAAAAATATAGTAACAATGTAGTGACTATCAGTCTCATTCATTTTAGATTAAAACTGTCATTTACAACCTTTAACCTTATATGTATAACCGATAAATGTTGGTTACTATTTTAAAATATTTTTGTTTCGGCAAGTATAAAAGTCAAACTGAATTAAATGTTTAATATTTTCAAGCCTTTTCTTAAGGGTATTTTGTTATTCTAATTTTTTTGAGGGGTTTGTTAATCTAATTAAACATTTATTTTTAACATATTATGTGGTAGTTAAATTCAAAAGTGTTTAAAAAAAATAAAAAATTTCAAAAGTGTATTTTAGCTAAAAAATTTCAATGATGAGTGCCCTACTACCAAAAAAGCCCACTTTTTCAAAAAAAAAAAAAAAAAAAAAAAAAAAAAAAACTACTTGCCCTGCCCTATATATATATATATATATATATATATATATATATATATATATATATATATATATATAACCCACATTTCATTGGAAATCAAACAATGATGCCTAGTTGATTTGGCTAGTTTTGAAGCCGGCCTGATCTTGAATGTCTCATTTCAATTTTCCTTAGAGCAATCCAAAGGAAATCAAACAATGATGCCTAGTTGATTTGGCTAGTTTTGTTCCATATTATAATGTGCCCTTTTTATAAAAACATTGCCGTTTTTTTTTTTTTTATTGAGGCCTCAACAATTTCTCATGGACGACGCATACATATAAGATTGTATGCGTACAATTATTCAAAATTATATTAGAAAACGATAATATAAGATATGTATACGTACAATAATATAAATCACAATAAATAATAATTGTTGTTGTAAAAATGACAATAGAAAATGAATTTCGTGAACAAAATAATATTATGAAATCCGTAAGAGTACAAAATAACAATCATAGTAAAATTGACATTATAAAATACCCATGCCTAAAACAATGCCAAGTGATAGAAAAAAATGACAATATATATGACATATGTATACGTACAATAATACAAAAACACACTAACAGATAAATGTATGGAAACAAAATATGTATTTTAAACGGTATTTTAACGACCGTAAAAAAAACTTAAAGAATTATCTATGCGAAGACATATTTTTTTAGGGGGAATGAGGGAGAAGGACAAAAATATTTCATTAATTGA
This sequence comes from Gentiana macrophylla, assembly GCA_026214975.1. NCBI lineage: Eukaryota > Viridiplantae > Streptophyta > Magnoliopsida > Gentianales > Gentianaceae > Gentiana > Gentiana macrophylla. The sequence goes on along the minus strand of CM047805.1, from coordinate 131,561,442 downwards.
GTAGAAGGACAGTCTTTTGAAATTTTTGCATAAAGGACAAAACTATTTATTCACTGTCGAAATTCACTTGTGTTTGAAATTCATTTATTCAAATTCATGCTTTGAAATTCATCGTCGAAATTCACTAATTTTCAAAATTCATTGTCGTAAATTCACTAATTTTTAGGGATTCATCATTAAATTCATTGTCAAAATTCACTGATTTCGGGATTCACTGGGAGATTCACTGATTTTCAGAATTCACTGTTTGTCCTTCTCGCTATAAAAATTATGCAGTTGTCCTTCTTCCTATAAAAAATATGTAGTTGTCCTGTTACTTAAATATATTTCAGATTGTGTCATTATCCCTAATTTTCCTATTTTTTTACGTTAAGGGTAAGAGTGGAAGGTGCCTTGGAAAAACAAATATTTTTGGGCCGTAAAAAATTTGGAGAGGGCGTGCCGTCCTTTATAAGATTTTTCAAAGCCCCGTGTGCCTTTTGTTTTTAATAAATAGTAAACATCTCATGCCCTTAATCCAAAATTTTGTCAATTTAATTTAAAGTAGCCATAAAATAAAAAATAAAAAAAAATAGAGAATACAAGTTTAGCCTTGCTGTTAAAAAAAAAAGTTTTGCTCTACGAGTATAGCAAGTATCGAGTGCAGGTGCGGCTGCACATAGAGGTACATAAGGCAGCCGTCCCGTTAAAAAATTGTTACAGTAGAATTTTTTTTGTTACATACACAAAGATATGTGAAATTTACCCGATTATTTTTATATATTGATCCATATAGACCTATGATATATAAGCCTAAGTTTATTAGTTATAAAATATGACAAATATCCAACTTGTATCCCTTAATTCATGCAGACGCCTCTGATCGAGTGAGGAAATTCCCGAATGAAAGTCTAATATTGCACCAAATCGTCAACATATAACCTTTGAATTAAAAAAAAAAATCATATATTTTGTTTCATTCTTTTTACTCAGTCCTCCAATAATATTGTGCAAAAGATTTTTCATACAAGAATATCCCGGCCTGTTGATACACATGCACCCTGCTAATTAATGTCTGAACCAATCCTTTTAAATTTTTTTCACACTTACAAAAAATCTTAACGCACCTTATTTTTATTTTCCCAATTTTTCCCTTAATGTTTCCCCTCCAACGTCTATATTCCCATCAAACTTCAGACAAAAAAATTTATATCATTTGCTCTCGAATTTGGTCAAAAAATGTGAAATTATGGATTTTTTTTTTTTTTTTTGAAAACGTGAGATTATGGATAATATGTAATATTCTTACAAAAATTCGGTCACAATACAAAACATTAAAATCCTATTGGTTTGACACACCAAGTAGGATTTGATCCAGGACCATTGTAAAACTTGTGCTCACCGAGTATCAACCTCGTACTTGCTTATGATTTTTGACCAATAATATTATTAAAATTTGGTAACAAGACATTACTAAATGTGTAACGGTTTTTTTCAGCGCAAATTTATTTATTTATTTATCAATAATATTTTTCAATTTTTTTTTATCAATATATAATAGAAGTTCCGCATTATTATTTTAATATTATCTATAGTTTTTCACCTACCAAAAATAAAATAAAAATTGTGATGCATGAGATGAGTTCTAACTCTTTTTATACCTAAAAATTATTTTAACGCACCTAAATTTTCTTTTTCATTTTGCACTCAATTTTCTGACCAAACTTCGGACAAAGTAGTTTATTTCATTTGTGCAGCAGTTTGGTCAATTAAAAGTGTGAAAATTTGGATAATGTGTCTTATTTGTTCTGGACAACACACACATATATCACTCTCATTTTGCCTGTATGAGTATCAAATTCATATTTGCTTAATATTTTTGATGTACATTATTATTTGAATATGGTAACAATAAATAATTACTAGATGGGTAGCGTTATTGCAGCGCGATTTATTTTATATTTATTTATCAATCATAGAAGGTCACGTTATTGTTTTAATTAATATTATGTACTCAAATTTTTTAGTGACCAAAATAAAATTTGTGATGCATAATCACACCTATAAATTCCCCAATCTCATGAGTGTTGCCTCACTCCTCCTTGCATTCGCTTTCTAGCTATTTTTAAAGCATTCTCCTTTCTCCTTCCTCTCTTACCCTGTTGCATTTTTCTGCAGCGCCCTAGCACACTATTTTTCACTCGTCACTAAAAGTGAAGAGTTAAAGACGAATCCAATTTATTAAATAAATCCTATCCAAGAGAATAAAACAAAATGTCAATGGCACAAGATACAAGTGTTGGATCAACGAGCAGCAACAGTAGCAACAACAACATTGAAAGAAGGAGAGCAGAAATCATGCAATTAGGCCAATTAAGAAAAGGGCCGTGGACAGCAGAGGAAGACAAAATTTTACGAGAGTACGTGAACAAGCATGGTGAAGGGAACTGGCATGTTGTTGAAAGGGCTTCAGGATTGAGGAGATGCGGTAAGAGTTGCAGGCTGAGATGGGCTAATCAGTTGAAGCCTAATCTCAAGAAAGGGCCGATGTCGGTTGAGGAAGAAGCAATAATTGTTAATCTTCATCATAAGCTTGGTAACAAATGGGCAAAGATTGCTTCTCAGGTTTGTTTCTTCTTTCTCATCTCTGTTCTCATGCATATAGACATATCATTCTAAATAATAACGACACTTTATTCTAACGTTTATAAACCCTAGCTAAAAGAAACGTCACTCTATCTATATATTTGTTTGAGTTGGGTAGAAATGCAAATTATCATGTAACTTAATCTGGCTAATTTTTTAGCCATGTTTCCAATTTTACTTGTGTAACTTAAACTGGATTTTTTTTCCAGTTTTTGTCCTCCAATGCCGGAGGTGGCTGAATTTTGGGCAAAATAGATTTTGGCGGAAAATTCACGCTGACAATGCAAAAAATAGGATAAAAATTAACTAGTCCAACTTATAGGACAATTCTTAGAATTTTACGCCTAAATCAATTTTTCCCTCAATTTCAAAGACATGTTAGCAAAATTCTACTGGAATTTTTCCATGTCAGCATCGTCCGTCGTCGAATTATTAAAATCGAAACAAGAGCAAAAATGTGACAAACGCTAAGCATGGCAAGATACATGACTAATTTTCCAATGTTACCCTTGTAAACAATTTTCAGAAAATCAACGTTTCTTTAGACTGAAATGATATTTAATTCGTTCATTATTGGTTGAACAAGTTGCATATGAAATTTTGTTTTTTTTTTTCCTTATTTTTTTGAAATTTTGTTTTTTCAAAACGATTTTAATTATTCTTTTTCTCATTAACCCTTATTATTATTTTTTGAGAAATTACCCTTATTATTATTATTAGATGAATGAATTACAATAAAATTCCTTTTTTTTTTTTAGTAAATATCAATGCATTAATTATGCCTAAGGTTGCTTTAGTCTTTTTAGAATTAAACATAAATCAAGTAACCACATTTTTTAAATACGTTGTTCCGAAACTTGTTCAACTAATAAGAAGAATCAAAATTATAATTCATTAATTGTACCTGAGGCTGCCTCATAAAAAGAAATTGTACTTAAGGTTGCTTTAGTATTTTTAGTATTAAAGCTACTAGCCAATTTACGTGATTTGTTTTCTTCTGGAAAATAATCTACCTGATTTAAACAACTCATTCGGAAACAAAGGTAGTAGGTCAATAATATACATCAGTAATTTTGTGTAAATTAAATTCATAAAGGAGAATTCAAACTCCGGATCAAAGAGCAAAGTTCCGCAAAGGGACCAAAGAACCCTACCTATGGACACAAAAAACTTCAAAACGGTTGACGTTCAATATCATTATATCACTACAGCGTTCTTAACACGAGTGCGTATGAAACTTTATTAGAATAGAAATGCGACCAGAGGCGGATCTACCAATAGCAATATGGGGTCTATGGACTCTCAAATAAACAAACGAATAAACCCTTTTTTTTTTTTTGGTCTAAATGTTTATAATCATTGTGCACTTGATTTAATGGAATAAAATAAAATTTATGCGCACAATGAAAAAAAATTTGATCCACCACTTAATGTGACTAGAGATTAACTAGTTTTCTATTTTCTTTTGTTTATGTTTTCGTTTGTTATGTTTTTTTTCTGATTAATCAATATGTTGCTTTCGGATAAATAGCTCCCAGGAAGAACTGACAATGAGATTAAGAACTTTTGGAATACAAGGTATAAGAAATGCCAAAGGGACAATTTGCGAGTATATGAGGTTATTTCAAGGGAACAAAAACCCCCAAACCCCCAACAACAATCCGCGACATTTAATCCTCTATTATTTTGTCCTCCTCCACCTTCCACCATGCCGGTGCTCCAGCACCCCGGAAACCCGACCCACACGTCCATCTACGATGTATTCCCATCTCAGAACACTAATTTCCTTCACGGACTACCTAATAGTAGTTCATTTATTTCTAATGTCACCGGAAGCCTCAATGGTCTTAATGATCGTCTGTATGGCAAGGAGATTATTAATCACCATAGCCCGTCATTATTCAACATGCCTTATAATTATCCATTTCAATACTACGGACAAATTGGAGAAGCCTCCGGCGCAACAAGGAGATTCCCTTCAGTCCAAACATTTGTTCCAATTGATGATGGGTTTACGGCTCCTCGTGATGGAAATACGGGGCTGTTGGAGGACGTAGTACGTGGTTATTTGAATAATTTGCAACAAAGCAATGAGGATATTAGAATTCAAGAAAATGATGCAGTTCCTCAGCAGTCATTCACCAGCTTTCTTGATGGAGTTCTCGTTGAACCAAACTACGGCGATGAACCAAACCCTGCACATTCCTCAACTGGTGAGTTTATGAATCTACAAATTTTTTTCCCTTCCAAAATGTTTTTTTGCAACGTTTTTTTTTGTTGACGAATATACTAGTCTCAACACTAATACTTAATCTTCTGTTGTTTCACAATCAGGGGCAAATGTCATGACAAATACTTCGGCTCCCATGGATCCAAGTCCGGTGTATGATGACGAACTAAGTCATCTTCTTGAAAATTTTGCATCAGTAGCACCAATGTCTGACTGGTTCGATAGAGGTGAAACAGTTGAGGAAAACTGCAATCAAAATCCAGCCGAGGACTAATGCTGGTGGTTCCAGTTCCTGGATGGACTGCGTACGATTCTGATTTAAATTGAATAGAACGTGTAATCGTGTAATCGTTATTTCTCTTTCAAAGTTGTAGAACATGTAGACTTTTGACAAACCGATGAATTTTTAGCTTTAAAATTAGGTCCTGTAGATCAATTTCAATTAGTTTTTCGTTAGTTTATCGCCTATTCAATGTTATTCCTCATCTCTTGACTAATATGAGTTTCACTGTTATTGTATTTTTCTTCATTGGAGTTTTGACTCTTCCCAAACCAACCCTCCCCTACCATGAAAAAGTATTTGTCAAAAATTTCTTATATTTTTTATTTTTAATTTGGAGAAAGGGTAAGGAGATTTTATTATATTGAAGGACGTGGATGAGAATCAAACTTTGAATTTCACCAGGAAGCATGCCACACAACTCCCAAAGTCTGCCAGATCTACCTGCAGCTTTAAATGAATCTGATAGCGATATGGCAGGCACCACAGGTGTTGCGACGATATTTTGACGATTATGTGTCTACAGTTATCACGATAGTCTTCCAAGATAAAACAATTCTTTCCTTCATCGGCTGACACTTAACGGAATCAGAAGCGGCAAACTGAGTCTGGTTTATGATTTCTTCTTTATGATTTTAGCAAATGCAGAAGTATGAAACAAATGTATGAATGAATTTTTGCAGAGGTTTAGTACTTTAAAAGTATGTATATTCGCAAAATATTGGAAAAGTATATATATATCATTTATATTAAGCCTACTTTTCTAATAATCATCTTAATCTAGGTTGTCATATGTTAAAGAATGGTAGGGTAATATAAGGCGATTGAATCACGTCTAGTGTAAAAGATAATTGCATTTTCTAGTGAGAACCAATATTGAATCCCCATCTCATGTGCTACATAATAGAAAATCTACTTCCCCATTTGCTTAAGAAAATGTAAGGACTATAATAAATTTCCATAAGTTTCAAGGGGTCAATTAGGCGAATAAAAGCATAAATTATTGTGTAACTGAGACCTCAAAAAAAATCCTTAAAATGCAATTAGTAAAGTGAGGTTACAAATTTAAATTCATAATTGACCCTTCCTATTTTGGTAAATCATTTATGTGGTAAAATGAAACTGGTTGGATGAAAAAGAAGCAACTAAATTCCTCAAAAAAAGGCAACTAAAGAAATAAATTAACCATTTATAAATGTAATTTCAAAAGAAATTAATGAAGGAAGTTCAATATAAATTTGAGCAAAACAATTTGGGAAATTTTAATAAATACCTATTAGAGCACTTGTAGTAAAAATATGTAAATATGATAAATCTGTATTTTACAGATTATAACCCTTCAGATCAACTGAAATTCAGCTGTATCATAATCTGTTAACACGATCTACGATTTGTATTCGACAGATTACCGCAATGCGAAAGAATTTACAAATCTCAAGTATTTACTATTTTCAAACCATTTTCCTGAACATATATATAGACACACACGTGTATATATATATATATATATATATATATATATATATATATATATATATATATATATATATATATATATATATATATATATATATATATATGTGTGTGTGTGTGTGTGTGTGTGTGTGTGTGTGTGTGTGTGTGTGTATATTATTTGTTGTATGTTCTTAGGGTGATAATTATTTATATTAAACATGTATTACGTTGTATGGATATTTTATCAACTCATTAAGGTTCTCAATAATAAACTATTTGCCCCCATTTTAAATATAGGTTAAAGGTTGTAAATGACTGTTTTTGATCTTAAATGAGGAAAAAGGACAAAAAAAAAAAGATAGTGGTTGAGAATGACAAAAACGCATATGTTACGACATGTGTTACTACATGTTGCTACAACCACATGTAGTAACATGCGCGTTTTTGTCCTTCTCAACCATTTTTTTTTCTTGTCCTTTTTTCCCATTTTGTATCTTATTTTGTCCTTCTGGCCTCTGGCCCCTTTACATATGTATCAGCAAAGTGATTTAAACTCTACATCTGATAGAACTAATCTAGTAGTCAGCTGAGTGATGGTCATGTGAGAAGTGTATCCAAGTCTTTGAAAGTCAGCTAGAAAATATGCTGAGTTTCTTCTGGTGTCAGCAGCCTGCTGAGGTTTTGGATACAACTGAATTCTACATCTGAGTTGCGTGGTTATGAGTCTGGTGATGTCTACTGATGTTGAGTCATGTTTGAGGGCATTTATGACAATTTCGATAAAGATCTTTTGGCGGTTAGGGTTCAGGGAATTATGCCTATAAATACCAACTGTTGTAATCAATGTGTGTGTAATCGGTCTAAAATTCTGTACATAACAAAATATCTCTTTTCTATCCATGGAGTAGTCGACACATGGATTAGTACTGTTATTTTTGTTATATCTCTTTTCTCTGTTATTTCTGTTGATTAGTACTGTTAGATTGCCTCTGCTATTTATCTCTTTTACATCTGGATTCCCTATCTTGTTATAACAATATATTTGTGTGTGTGTGTGAATGTATGAATGGATATATTACTCATTGTCTCTTCTTAGAGTGATAAATATTTATACTAGACAAATATTACGTTGTATGAATCTTTTATCAACTCGTTAAGACTCTCAATAATAAAATATTTGCCTCATTTTAGATATATATATATATATATATATATATATATATATATATATATATATATATATATATATATATATATATATATATTATTATTCATTTTTGTTCTTAGGTTGATAAATATTTATATTAGACAAGTATTACGTTGTATGAATCGTCTAACAACTCGTTACGGCCCTCAATAATAAATTATTTGACCCCATTTTAATATATATATATATACATGTGTGTGTGTGTGTAATATGGATTCTGATGCAATTGACTCAGCGTAGTAATTTTGTAAAGTATATAAATTTGGTGTCTGAGCCTGCAAAGTAGTGAATCTGGTAAAGACAATAATGCGAGTATTTCAATTTTTTAAAACAGGAAAAACAAAGGAAAAAACCAAAAAAACTAAAGATCAAAGATTTTCTTTTTCTTCCGGGTTCGAGTAATCTTCTGAGCCGGAGTGAACTTCTCGTCAAAAACCTTATCCGAAATATACTCACACAGCTGAGATTTTGGGTCTAAATTCATATATTGGAGCTCAGCTTGGATAGAATATTGACTATCTATACCCGATGTCTTAAGAGCTTTCTTGGGCGAAGGCATAGATAGGACCTCGAACGGACTGCTTATAGGACAACCTTCGGAGTACTTTATCACTTGATTTACCAAACTAGTGGGAGCAACTAGAAGTACTCCCTCTTTAACAGTTGCAGCAGGCTCGTTGTTCAGTTTTTCTTCCATTCGTGTATTTAAAGCCTTGCTGCCCGATTTCTCAAAATTATTCTGATCACAGGTTGCAAGGCCCGTATGTGCCTGATCTAATTTGCCAGCAGTAGCCTTGATCTCTTCAACCTTTCTTACTTCATGGGCATGCTCCATTCCCTTGAGCTGAATCCCTTCTATAGCAACCATTGGACCTGGAGATGCTTGTGTCTTTACTGGGGCATAAAGGCCCTTCCCTTGAGCTGCAGCCTGTGGAGAGGATTTTGGAAATTCAATCATGTTAGTCTCAGCATTAGTATTCAGCAATGCTGCCTCTTTATCCATTTGGATGTTCTCTTTATCAGCCTTTATATCAAGGGGGAATGAAGGAGAATGACACAAATATTTCATCAATTAAGGAGAATGACAACTTTTTGAAACTTTTGCAAAAATGACAAAACTAATTTTTTTTTATTTTTTTATTTCTGACGCATATTTAAAAAAAATCAACACCCTTTCTCTCTCATCATCTTTTTGCTCATATATTCTCAATCTAGAACTCCAAATTTGAAAATTCTTTCACCATTTTTTTTTACTTTTTCATAGTCTTTATATTGAGACCACATTCAAATATTCCGACGTGATTTCAGAAAATCCGCTGTCGAAATTCACCGTCGAAATTCACCGATTTTCAGGATTCACTGGGGAGATTCATTGAGTGAATTTCAAGAGTGAATCTCACAAAAAAACGATGTAATTACATCGAACCAAGTCTCAAAACGAAGAGCATAAAAAAATAAAAAATTAAGTGAGATTTTCATCACATTTGGAAATCTAGATCAAAAGATATGAGTGTTTGAAAATCGGGGAGGAAAGAGAAAAAAAACTGGAGCATTCGCGCGTCTGTTTTTTTTTTTTTTTTTTTTTTTTTTTAGGTTATATCCTTCTGGCTATAAAAATTATGAGAGTTGTCATTCTCCCTATAAAAATATGGGAAATTAGGGATAATGACATAATCTGGAATATTTTTAAGTAACAGGACAGCTACATATTTTTTATAGGGAGAATGACAACTGCATAATTTTTATAGCGAGAAGGACAAACAGTGAATCCCGAAAATCAATGAATACCGAAATCAGTGAATTTCGACAGTGAATCCCTAAAATCAGTGAATTTCGACAATGAATTTTAAAAATTAGTGAAAAATTTCGCCAGTGAATTTCGGCAGTGAATTTCGACAGCGAATAAATAGTTTTGTCCTTTATACAAAAGTTTCAAAAGACTGTCCTTCTATTCAATTGATGAAATATTTCTATCTTTCTCCCTCATTCCCCCTAAAAAATATTGGGATGTCCTGTTACTCAAAAATATTCCAAAAGCTTTCCTTATCCCTAATTCTCCTGTATATCAATTGTATTTTCTGTTTGGGCAACTTCAGCAATGCTCCCTTTTGCCATAGCAATACGAGTTATGGTTACAGAACCATAGAATTTTGGAAAAACTCCAGGGGCTGCTTGTGACACATCTGGGGCTGAGCTTGATCCATTGTTTCCCAACATTTCTGAAGCTACCTCTTCACAAATTGTAGTACCCTTAATTGGACCCGTCTGTGCTTTCTTGCACTTGTTCAATATCAAAGGCTGTTTATCATGTTTTACTTACGTGCGCGTGAAATTTGAAAATAATGTTCACGCGAAATGCTAATAGCTAAAAATCAAAATAACAAAATCCAAACAAAGTTTCTTCTCGACAAACAAAAATACACCAAAACCTTCTCGACGGACAAAGCCACCGAAAAGCCATAAAACCTTCGCTTCACCGCGAATTGGGATCGGTTTGTCCAACGCCCGGCGGCTCTATTTGATCAGCGGTGGCTCTATTGCAACAGAATAACGACGTATTTGAACGAGGCGGCGGCGGATCTCACGCTTTCTTTTGACTTGGATCTCTATATTCAGCCACGTGTTTTTCTGCCTCCGATCTCAAAGGCTTGAGATTTACCAAATCATTGTGGGTCCATTTCAAGGAACATGATCTGTGGATTAGTGATGTGTAGATTTATAGGATCAATAATGGAAAATACATAATAACACAAAATCAACCTCACATTGCAATATAGCTGTCAAAGCCTATTATTTAGTGCATAGTGGCTTTGTAAGATAGTACAGCTCCATTGATGTTTATCTTCCCATTTCGATCATTAGAATATTTCATTTTCTCATCATGACATCTATATAGTAACCTATTTATCATTTACCTATTACTAATCCCAATAATGTGAACTAAAGGAAATACATCGCAGGAGGGCTCATATTATATGGAGATGGATTTTGAATGGATCAACTATCCAAAGTTATATTACAACACCTATAAGCTATGATTCAAGTATAAGTGCATAGGTATCTTTCTAACAACTTCGATCATGATTTAGAGACACCAAAACATACCTGAATGGAGCCCAACAATATGTGGAGCCATGCTCTTCTCATCACTTGGAAATCCGCCAACTATGCGATGTCCATGTTGCAATTCAGTGAGGAATATGCAATGGCATGACCCTAAGATGATTTTTGGTCATATCTCGCATGAATGAGATACATCCTCTTCATGTTAGGCGTGATCTTACACCAAAACCTTTCAACAGAAGAACATGTTCAATTTCGTAAACATACTACATGTTGGAGGATGCATTCTGTGAGGATGAAGTTACGAGATGCAACATATGAAATGACTCCGATGATGAAAGCGGGATAAAATATTAGAGGAGGTTGAACCATCGGCGATTCTGGGTGTTCTTTTACCAAGATTTCCTCTATTGTTTCTTTGTACAAGTACAAGGCTCGCCATAGCTTATCTGATAATGCTTTGGGCGACCTCTTTCAATTTTTGGATAGATTTCTACCGTTGGTCATACTCTTCCAAGTTCTTTATATTCGCTAGAAAAGTATTGAAAGCATTCGATCTAGGTTATGAGAGGATACATGCTTGTGTAAATGATTGTTGCTTGTTTAGAAAGAACTAGAACATGTGGAGTCATGTCTAAAATGTGGTTCGTCAAGGTGGAAGGTTGACAAACATACAAAAAAGGTTCAGAAAGGAGTTCCAAAGAAAGGTGCTTAGGTATTTCCCAATTATCCCAAGATTTCGAGAATGTTTAAGTCACCTGAAAAGAGTGAACAACTAATATGGCATTCTACACACAAAAGCCAAGATGGAAAGATGCGCCATCCGACCGATTCTCCGGCATGGAAAACATCGATAGTAGATGGCCGAGTTTGCATCGTAACCTCGTGACCGAGACTTGCTCTCGCCGCCGATGGATTTAATCCTTTGGTGATTTAAGTTCTCGGTATAGTTGTTGGTCATGATTTTGATGACATACAATGTTTCTCCATCTTTGTGTACGCCCAAGGAAAATCTCATGTTAACATTGTTGATCCCGGGTCCAAGCAACCTGGAAATGATATAGATGTATATTTACAACCACTTATTGAGGATTTAAAGGAGCTTTGGCATAATGGGGTGACAAAAGTATGATGGTTTTAGAAAGTCAATGTTCATTTCCTCGCTTATGGGAATTTATCAAGTTACTCAACAAAGGGCAAAAAGCATGTCCTACATGTGGTGTTCAAACTTGTTCCAACCTGGTTGGAAAACGGGAAAAAACATGCATATATGGGCCATGTAAGATGGCTTCAAGATCATCCTTTCCGCTTTAAAGCTACTTGGTTTGATGGAACCAAGAGCATGGAACTCGACCAATCTACTTAAACGGATCACAAGTTTTTGAGGTTGTCAAGCAGATTGAAAATGATTGGGGAAAGAAAGCAAAAATTGATAAGGTAATTGGCAAAAGAAAGAGAAGGACTTTTGTTGACATTGATAATGAATCTGATGATGGTGAAAATCCTTTAAACCATCCAAACGATGGAAGAAGAACTCGATATTTAATGAGTTGCCATATTGGGAGGTAAATCATTTTTTTTAAAAATTCCATTACTTGTTTTTCCTTCAATTTTGTTGCTTGCTTGCTGAATGTAAATTGTCAATGTTTTAGTTCTTATCACTTCGCTACAATCTAGACCCAATGCACGCGGAAAAGAATGTTTGTGAGAGCCTTGTTAGAACTCTTTTAAATATGAAGGGTAAAACAAAAGACAACATCAATTCTCGCAAGGATTTGAAGAAGATGGGGATCAAGAAACTTGCACCTAAAGAATGATGATGTTTTATCGCATTCATTGAAGGAAAAATGACTTTCTTGTTGTGAAAGGTGGAAAGCGGGGTGCAAATTCCATGCTGCAATGAGACAAGAAAACAATATAGGGATACATATTTCACAACTTTTGATTTTGGCTTGAAAACTACCAGAATCGGTTGAAGCTGTATCAGAAACGAGGTAGAATACGAGGTTATGGTTTTGGAGCATTACCATCACGGTTATCTAGTCAAGCATACGTGGGTAGCGAGAATGAGTAGAATGGAACAAGAGATACAAGATTTGAAGTTGCTTGTTAAACGTCTTTTCCCACCACAAATCTGAGGAGATAAAAGTAATTGTAAGTTTTAAATATGAATTGAGTAATGGAGAGAATTTTAACTAATATGTTTAGCTTCTTCTCAAAAAACTTGTGTCATCATTGTGCATATGTTTCATGCTTATTTATCTTTGTTTCTTAATGTAAGACGCTTGTTGATCAAGTAGTTGAATGAACCATTAAGTAGTGTAACATTTTAGGACTTGTGAAATTTAGTTCTTTTAAATATATATACATACACATATGTCTTGACAATGTGTTTATAAGCATACATCATGTCTGCATTTATGTTTGTTATAGGAATGCAAACAATGTTCCAACTTCTTCGATTCACTTACAAGCTCCAAGGTGAGACGTCAACGGTTAAGAAGAGTAAAGAGGTTGAGACATCAATGGTTAAGAAGAGAAAAGATGGTGAGACATCAAAGGTTAAGAAGAGAAAAAAAGTTATAGATGTTGTACAAGAAAACATGTCTGCCCCTCAAATGCAAAAATTGCAACTGTTATAATGGTTTGATGATGAGAAAAAAGTTGTTGCGAATGCTAATCTTGATCCAACCTGATCCAACGAAAAAATACATTGTGTTCCCTTGGTCATGGATGTTGGAAAGTTTGGGTTCGTGAAGTGTTCGAGGACATTCCGTTGTATCGCCAACCGTAGAATTCAGTACTCTTTACGGAGCAAAAGGGAGCACAGTAGCATGGCCCACCACTTTCATCAAATTACTCTGAGGTAAACTCCATATCTGTTATTATTGCTATTATTGTTTATTATTTTGATCTTTCTTGTTTTCTTCTCATGCTGTTTTGGATGATGATTTCATGATTATGCTAGTTGCCTGCTACAAAAGTCGGCTGCATCAGATCAGTAAACTTTATTGTGCTTTTTTTTATATCAAACCTAAACTTGACTTGCTTAATATGACTCTTTTCTCAAGCTAAGAACATGTTCATCTATTTTAGTCATTCTGTTTGATATGCGCTTGCATATATGTACATGTTTTGGATGAGTACAAAGGTTTTTCCAAGGCCTGAATTGTTATCTGCCTGGTGTGTTTTTAAGTCTTAAAAAGTGCTTGTTATCTTATTTAGAGAACCTTTGGAATGTGTTTGTTTATGTACTTAAAACCATTGTCTCCCTCGCAACTCTCAAGTTTGCTCCATTTCCACCGATTATCTTTGAGTTCCTAATTCTTTTTAGATGCACAAATGTCTTTGGGACATGTTAATCGTGTATGATTTTCAACTATGATCTGCTTTTGGTGCCTCAAATTCTTGGTTGGTAGTACAAAATAATGTCCTTTAAGATCTTAAGATTGTATGTGTTGACTTGAAGATCTATTTGGATTAAGATAAAAGTTCTTATCATTTAATCTTCTTGATGTAGCTAATATTCCGTGTTCTCGTAATAAAAAATTTGAGCATTGTTCATAATTGACGCCGTCAAATGGAATTGAAATCCCTTTTCATTTCCGGTTACTTTATTCTTATTTCAAAAAGCGAGCATGTGCAAAATGTGAATCTCAGGAAGAAAGAGGATGGGTTTGATCTGACAAATATAGGGAATTTGCGCGCCTTGGTTGTGTATAAAGATCAATAACACATTTATGTTCATGCCAAAGATAGGAAACTATTGACATGGATGGCCGTTCCACCTTTCGTTGAGTTCATTTGCATTGAATAAAATGGGATTAACAATTTGTTTACGCCCACCAGGAGAGTTCACCTACCTATTCGAACCTTGATTTTGGTAGTGTATCAATGAATTTGGCAAAAGATCGGCAAGCTCTATAGCATTTTAATCTCGGCATGAGTAGCATTGGGGTTTCCATATAGTATGTTCTCCTTCATAGTTGTAGCAAATAGAAGTGGCTCTTGACTTACAAGCCCAAGTTCCCTTAAGATCGAATATATAAGATCGGATATCCTTTTATTTATATAAATAAATTACCGATTCATTTTAATAGATTATGGTGTATGGTGTATGTGTTAATGTAAATTTATGGCCTGCATCCAATTGGTCATTACGGCATGCATGTGCATGCCGTGGTAGATGTTTATAGTGAATTTATGGCATGCTTTGTACGTTGTAATTTGACACAGATAAGCCATTGGTGTGTTGTGGTTCAAGTTTTACGGCGTGCTCATGCATGCCATGAACAATTTTTCTTGTTGGTCTCCAACAATATTTACGACATGCATTTCAGATCATTTATGGCTTGCAAAAGCATGTTGTAATTTCAACATGGATTTGGCGTGTCCGTCAATGGCTTGCATTTGTGTGCCATAATTTACCAATGGCGTGCCTTGCACGCCGCACAAATTTCTTGTAGTTAATTGCATTCTTTTTGCATTCCATCTTTGTCCACAACTTTTGATTTTGGCTTGAAAACCTCGTATAAAATAAAATTTCCTAAGTTCTGGGTATTTAATACTACTGATTGCCAAAAACCTACCCCTGATTCATCTTGAACCCAAATTCGAGAATGCAGTAACTCTAGCAAATCAAATTCAACTTAATTGCACTCTTGCAACCGATGGCCTCTTAAAATATTCAGTTGCTTTATCTATTCTTAACGGCTTACTAAATGAAGAGACTAAAAAGAAGAGGAAATCACGATTAACCAGGTGAATCGGTAACCTAGGAAGGGATATCCAAATTGGAACTATCGATGGTTCATGATCGATCTGAAAATTAGGAGCCCATTTCAATATCCTCATAGGCTTTCCAAAAACATTCCAAATTGGCCTTGAAAAAATTCGAATATAATCATCACTTTCCTCAAAATGCATTAGTATATGTTTGTTGTCCAAAATCCTTCTATAACTTTTCCTAAAATTTTGGATTGATAGAAATTTACGAATAAATTCCATACTAGGTTTTCCTTGAGAAAACTTACCAATAAGCGTCTTCTCAAATTTTGCTGCGAGTGTGGCTGCAATTTCTCTGGGAATGGTGATTGCCCGTTCCCCTTTGAAAGTACCATGGATGAAGACCAATGGAGATAAAATTGCTGTTGGGGGGGTAGCTTGCGAGGAGGTTTTGGAGGTTTTGTGTGTGTGTATACACATATGTGTGTAAATATGTAAATATGTCTGATTGCGAAAAATTCTAGTATAATCATCCCTCGCCCAGAATCTTGCGTCCGCCACTACACTATGACCTATTCGCGGGATAAGTGTTAAAAAATACAACTCCCACGACAACAACATATAAAAGGGTGACATTTATCATCAATCTTTGGTTATGAAATAGCTAACCGATCGATAAAAATATAAACACAACTACAACTAATGAGAGGAGAGACAATGGCGAATCAAAAATAAAAATAAAAAATAAAAATCTACGGGTGCATAAATCTTTTTCAAAGTAATTTTTATAACGGCCGAACGTATAATTGTTTTTTAAGTAAAACTTGTTTAACATAATTTGAGGTGATCCATTGACCCAAAGGCGGATGGACACAATCAACAATGGGGTCTGCAGACCCCCGCTCAACCAAAAAAAGGCAAATTACATTAAAAAAAATTGTTCACCCGCTTAAAAAACAAATTATAACAAAAAAACAAAAAAATAATAATTGTGCACCGGTTGATTTTTTTTTTCTCACACCTGTTGTCCTAAATGAACCCGAGCAACACCTAAATGTCAACTGTTTTTCTCCATCATATATTTTTCTCGCCGAAGTGTTCTCCTATCTCTTTCTCTCTACAACTCTCTCCATCTCTCTAAGTTCTTGCCATCCTCTTTCACTTTTCATTGAAGGTAAAAGATTACATTAAATCACCATGGCAACACACTTTGTATATTTACTTGGTCTCCTCTATCTTAAGGTTTAAATAATATTTTCTTTGACAAGAAAACAATTAATTAATATGACTAAGCCAACTAATTGATTGATCCTCCTCAGGAAATAAAAGGAAGGTCAATGGCTCTTAATGGCAGTGGTGGATCGAGAAACAACAACAATGGCGGAAGAAATGCAACAGAAATGCCGCAGGGAACACTGAGAAAGGGGCCGTGGACAGAGGAGGAAGATAAAATCTTGAAAGAGCACGTGAGGGCGCATGGTGAAGGGAATTGGAATACTTGTCGGACGCTCTCAAGATTGATGAGATGTGGCAAGAGCTGCAGGCTTAGATGGCTTAATCATTTGAGGCCGAATCTCAAAAAAGGCGCATTTTCAGCAGAAGAAGAATCAAAAATTGTTAATCTCCATGCTAAATATGGCAGCAAATGGTCTTTGATTGCGTGTCAGGTTTGTTGCTCATTCTCATGCATATATATCTTTTCAATCGCACGAGTCGTCGTCATCAAAAGTGTTTGATCATTTATTATGTTCGTTGTCATTTTTTATTATCAACGATTTATGAGTCGTGGAGTTGCTAAAATTAACGGTTTATATTTCCGTTTGACACGATCCTTCTTTTATGTCTTTATTTCTCCGAAAGGCTTATGTTTTTATTTCTATTTCAACGTTTATCTTTTTATTTTTTTGGGGAAGACAAATGCAATCATAATAAAATGATCTTCAATAGCGTGCAAAACGATAATATAAAAAAATCCGTGCAACGGTGCATCCTTCACTTGTATATATTTTTCCTTATCACTTCGGTGTGGAAGTTGTATCTTCCTACCGACTTTGTTTTTCTGTATAATAATAAGGGGGGTTTCAGTAAAAATTTTCAATTATGAATTGTGAAAATTATAGCACTGTGAAAATGGGGGTGGAAGTTCTATCTTTCTACTGATTTTGTTTTTCTATATAAAATTAACGGGTTAAGGGTTGATTGGCGAATCAACCATTGTTTCGATACATTTTTCAAATTATGATTGTGAAAATTATAGCACGGTAAAAATGATTATAGTGTACTTAAAGTTTTAATATTTGAAATTCTTGTAGTCTTTTGTTTTCTAACGGACAATTATGTTGCTCATACTGTCCACGTTTCTTACTAATACATATCATTAATATTGATTGTCGTAATAGGTACATTTGTTTTACGTTTGATCCCTTTTTTGTCTGTGCGTCTTTCTATGTAACGATACGTCTACTTTTTGTTGTTTTGCCTTTTTTTCTTTGACCTTTTCTGTTGAGCTTTGTCTCTTTATATTAATGTTGTAGTTTCCCTTGGTTGTGATTTGTCCATTCTCAATGTGAGAATAAACATTGATATTATCGACCTCAGAATTTATCGCGTAAATACAAAATAAAATAAATAGCGTTGATACCCACCACCCCCTGCTAGTCTTGTATTATAACCACGTACACACGAAGCTACACATAGCGATGATTTTAACGTTTTGTCTTCTTCGTTTGACCATTTTTTATGATTTTGTATTCCACGATTAGTTTAGATTTGGTCGCGTTGAAAAAAAAAGTACTAACGATATCTCCCCACGTGTTAGTCTTCAATTTGTATTGTATATATAAATACGGGACATATATTGTAATAAATGGTAAATATATCAACCACCATGAGTTAGCCTTCGATTTGTGTCGCGAAATTAAATACATGAAGGTAATAAATACTGTCGATATCGACCACCATGTGTTAAATTTTCCTTTTTTTTATATTACGATGACCTAAACTTGCGAATTAAGATATACATTCTTAGAATTCTACTTGTAAAGCGAAAATACTAGAAACTACTTAATTCTTTCATTGATGGTATTAAAAAATAAAGCCCCGGATAGGTAGTGAAATAAACATTTTAAAAAATTTCCCCCCCTTTTTGATTTGTGATTGATGATTATAATGTTTTTTGTGTAGCTCCCAGGAAGAAGTGATAATGAGATAAAGAACTACTGGAATACAAGGGTGAAGAGACGTCAAAAGGGTCGCTTGCCCATATATCCCAACGGCGCAACAACCCACCAAGCATCAAATCTGCCATCATCTTCAATATATGCATCTGTTGTACCCTCCCTCAATAAACAGGCGCAGAATCCGACCAATCCAGCCATTACCTCCATCTATGACATATTCATGCCCTCATCGTCGAGGAAGACAATAGCTTTTCCCAATAGTTCGTATATTTCTCAGCCCAGTGGAAGTTTGAATTTATTTCATCAAAATAACGGTAGAGCCACACCATTGACTAATAAACTGTAATATTAATTAGTCTTTTAATAATCGGCTTAATAAGAGATTTTGTCGTCGCTTAATTAGAGCCACACACACACACAAAAATCTCTAACAAGACCAAGTTATGGAATGAGTTTCGCAGTTTTATAATATTTTTCGAATTCGTTTCTTGTTTCAGGGCTGTCTTATGGACAAAATGGTGCTGCTTATAGCCAATTGCAGGAGCTGCCTTCAGCTGAATTATTTGATCCTGCTTTTGGAAATATTGGTGCAAGTGGTCATGCAAATCTTGGAGAAGGAAAAGGAAAAGGGATTGCATTTGAGAATTCGTCGTTTACTGATGCTGCTGTTGCCGGAAGCCATTTTCATGCCTCAGTTGGTGAGTTATATATACACTCAAACTTAACTTCTTTTTGTTTTTCCGTTAAAATTGCAAAATTCGTGTTTTCTAATGTTCTACTTTACGTAGTTTACTGATTTTTAGCCTTTTTTTTTTTTTTTACTCTCTGCTAACAATCTTCTAAATCGTTCCACCTCACTAAACAATTTTCTAAAAAAAATCAATTTATAAATAAAAGCTACATTTTTTTTTTGTTTCATTTTACCGTACACAATCGTGTTATAAGGATGAAATGGTGCAATGTTCAAACATAGACAATTATAACGAAAAGTAATATAAGTGACGAGTTTTATGATTTTGCCCTTTATTTTCCTAGACCAAGTTATTTTTTGTTCTCATTGGCAAGTTGGAGTTTATATTTAACCGTAAATCCTTTTATTTGATTTCAATGAATAGAGTTTCTTGAAACTCAAGAATGTGACATTGTTAATGAAAGACTAAGAGTAGGGGCGGATTTAATGAGTGGACACTAGGAGCTCGAGCACGTGCCCACGGGGATTTATCGGGAAAGAATTTATATTAAATCTAAGGAGAATTAGTGAGAAAGACAAAAATATTTTTCAAAACTTTTGCATAAATAACAAAATTATTTTTCTGACAAAAAGCGCATGTTTTATCAAAAAATAAATAAAAAATACAAATCACTTTCTCTCTCATCCATTATTTTAAAACACTTGTATATCCCAATATACAACTCCAAATTTGAAAATTCTTTCACCAATTTTTTTTTTATTTTTTCATGCCTTTTATTTTGTGACCCCACTCAACATAATCCGATGTTATTTCAGAAAATCCACTGTCGAAATTCACTATTATTCGAAATTCACCGTCGATATTCACTGATTTTCGGAATTCACTGAGTGAATTTCGATAGTGAATCTCACGAAAAACCGATGTAATGATATTGAACCAAATCTCAAAACGAAGAGAATGAAAAAATAAAAAATTCAGTAAATTTTTTAATCACGTTTAGAGATTTAGATCAAAAGATATGAGAGTTTGAAAATAGAGGATGAAAGAGAAAAAATAAACATACGCAGGTACAGCTTCTTGAACGAGCGAATTTTATTTTTTATTTTATTTTTTTGCTTTGTCTTTCAGGCTATAAAAATTATAGGAGTTGTTATTCTCCCTATAAAAAATATGAGATTGTTCGATTACTCAAAAATACTCTAAATGCTGTCCTTATCCCCAATTCTCCTTTAAATCTATGCAGTTTTTTGCTAGTTTTTTTTTTGAAAAAATATTCCGTGGAAGGGGATTTTTGTTTAGGGTCAAGATGAGAATCGAACTCTGATTATTATCAGAAAGTGTAATGACCTTTACCACTAGGACAAATCCAATTCCAATATATATATATATATATATATATATATATATATATATATATATATATATATATATATATATATATACACACACACTAGCAAAAGTGCACATGTCTAGCATGTGTTAAGGTTATATAGACATTATTAAATAAAATAACTTATAATATAATTATCATTATATACGATATTAGTTGTGTGTTCAATTTCCATAAAAATAAATATATTTAATAATGGTAATTGTTTACAAAAAGGACTAAAAATCCAGAAAATAGAAAGTTATAGGACTGAAAATGCTACCACATGGCAGCCACCTAAGCCACTTCGCCGGAGCTCCGGTGATGAATTGGCAAAAAGGACTAAAAATCCAGAAAATAGAAAGTTATAGGACTGAAAATGCTACCGGAGCAAAAAGAGGACTATTTACAAAAACCGGAAAAGTTAGAGGACTAAAAATCAAAGTAACCCTCCATTTTGGCTAAATTACAATTTTGGTCCTCTAACTAGACACGTTTTCGATTTTGGTCCTGTTTTTTCTCCGGCGACAATTTTAGTCCTGTAAGTGGTGTTTTTTTGCAAAAATAGTCCTGAACGCCGGAAAGACCACTTACAGGACTAAAATTGTCGCCGGAAAGACCACTTACAGGACTAAAATTGCCGCCAGAAAAGACCAATTTTAGTCCACTAAGTGGTCTTTCCGGCGTTCAGGACTATTTTTGTAAAAAAAAGACCACTTACAGGACTAAAATTGTCGCCGGAGAAAAACAAGGACCAAAATCGAAAAACGTGTCTAGTTAGAGGACGAAAATTGTAATTTAGCCCTCCATTCTTGAAACCAAAAAATAAAATAAAAATAATGGTAATAACCACACAGGCACACACACAAAAAAAAGGATGATGTTGTTGGTATACTAATGGTTTCCCAGCTGTAATTATGTGTAACCGTAGCTTTAGGGGTATGCAATAAAAGTTGCCAGCTACTACCGTTTTTTGTTTTTTTTTTTTTTTTGGGGTACTGTTTGTTTCGGCTGCTCAAAATTAACAATTAACACTGTCAAAA
This sequence comes from Gentiana macrophylla, assembly GCA_026214975.1. NCBI lineage: Eukaryota > Viridiplantae > Streptophyta > Magnoliopsida > Gentianales > Gentianaceae > Gentiana > Gentiana macrophylla. The sequence continues at coordinate 131,539,574 of CM047805.1, read as the reverse complement.
ACAAAAAAATAACAATTAACTTTTTATTTATTTTTAAATGGGACAAAAGAACAAGCTGCTGCTTTGCCAAGGGAAACAAATCAGGTGGATGAAGATTTCCTGAACTTACTTCGCACTCCTGCATTAACCATGTCAATGAACGATTGGTTCGACAAAGATGGAAGTATATTGCCCAGTAATGATCATACTTCGAATTTCGGTGGATGGTGAATCAGTAGATTGTGGAGTGCGGACTATAGCTTTGTGGAAGAACATGATGAGAATTTACCAGATTTGAGTACAAGAACAATTTTCAGTTTTTTTTTTTTTTTTTTGAAACTAATTTTCAGTTGTAAACTGCTTAATGATGTAGTGGTAATTGTTTTTTTTAACTTGAGGGACTCGTTGTTCTAGTTTGGGACTATTTTCGGTTTCGGGGTTCTAAATTTGGATATTTTGTCTGGTCTTCGTTTCTCGCACATTTTCTTTTGGCTTTTGCGACTTATGTAAATTATACTACCTCCGTCCCAAAATGTAAGTCCTTTTAGATTTTTTCACACATATAGAAAAGTTAGTTAAATTTGTTATTTATCATTAATTTTGATTAAAAAGATTAAAATGACCTTTCATTGATATTAATGCAAGTGGTTGTGTATATAATAAATGAAGGGTAGAAGAAGAAAGATGTAATAAATGCTTTATTGGTTTTGTAAAAGGACTTACATTTTGGGATAAAACTAAAAAGCTAAAAGGACTTACATTTTGGGACGGAGGTAGTAGGAAAATGTCGTAGAGGACGAGTTTACATATTATTTGTGTAAACAGGACAAGAAAGAAATTCACTTGTTGTAAAGGACAGAAAGTACTGTATATCCAAAAATACCCTTAATTTTTTATTTTCTAATATTTACTGTATTTATTAGAAATGGCTTTTTTGTATTTTTCAGAAATGAATTCCATCCTTTTTGAATAAGTGCAAATCAGATTGTGCCCTATTTTCATGTCATTATCAACTCCACATATTGGAATTTAAGAAGAAAAAAACGGAATATCAGATTCCCCAAATACAGTTATGCCAATATCCATTGCTAGGATTCGAATAAAACCAAAAAAAATCTGAATTTACTTCGAATAAAACACAAAAAAAAACTGAATTTCGCAGTCTTCATCTGCAATTCATTTGCGCGATTTTTGCAGATTTTTTCACCCAAGGTATTCATCTTTATTGGTTTGTATGATCATTCATTTCTGTAATGGAGTTCCTTTCAGTCATCATTTGTAATTCAGTTTGAAGTTGTGGTTTTTTTAGACTTTTATTCATCATTTTGGATTCGTGAATTGTTCCTCAACAGATCAATCAGTGTATTCCTGGCCAAAAAAAAAAGATTTATCAGTGTTTTTTGTGTTTGTGTTCTTGATGCATTAACATATGCATTTCTTAAAAAAAAAACGGGCAATGTACTGTGAAAAAAAAATTCATGACAACAATTGGTATTGTATTTTACTAAATGGAAGCCATATTGTTTTTGGTAGGATTCGTTTTCGGTCTTTTTCGAATTATTGCATTCGTTTTTTACATGGTTACTGCTGAATTTGGTAATCTTATTTATAGGCGTTTTGGTTGCAGCGATGTTGATGCTTATGTGCTCATTCAAGGAGGAGACATGTGTTCTTAGAGGCAACTCCGACGATTCTTTACGTTCAATTCATGATAGGATTTCAAACACTTGGCTTGAATTGAAGCATGTCAATACGAAGCTTTATTATGCATTAATTGCATGATAAACATAAGTGCGTTGTTAAGCTCTGATGATGATGTTCGATCAATGACAGAATTAGCTGATTCATACAGAATAAAGAGTGTTGATGTGCTTGTTCTAGAAGATGGGGTTATGGGTTCATCTTCTTCATACGTGTCAAGTTATACCCCAGTTGATGAGCCATGGAATAGTGACGGTGCAGATGATGTGTTACCGGCTCTTTCAATCACCCAGTCTCGTACGATTGACTTAGGCTGGGATAAGCTTATTTTCATGCAAGGCAGACATTTGAGGGTTGGGCAGATGCTTTTACGGGCTGTTTATTGAAACAGTCCCTTCAAACTGGCTTCCGTTTCGTTTATACCAAGAATGATGCTAGTAGGATTTCAACTGTTTGTGCTTTGAAAAACCAAACAAATTGTGACTGGAAGGTGCATGCGGTTAAAAGACCTTCAAATGGACAATTTTTTTGAAGAAATTGTGCAACATCCATAAATGTGGAACATCTGGCCGATCTTTCAAACATTCACGTTTTAGTTCCCGTCTTGTTGCTAAAGACATTGTAGGCACAATCTGTGAGAAGCCAATGACCACACCGTCGGACGTCCAACATTCGTGGTCTTCTACCCGTCGTCTGAAAATGCCTTATGATGTTGCCAGGGGTGCTGTTAGGAAGGCTAAGAAGATTGTGTATGGAAACGAGTGTGATTCTTGGCTAGGGAGATTGAACTTCTTCTCAACCTTGTCATACCTATTAATCAATTCATCTAGCATATCATTGCTTCTTTTTCCCAACAAAATCTTTTGCTCGTCCAAAGCATTGAATAATACACTGACGGCGTTCTTCGTATGACAATTCGATGCTTTTTTGTTATCGACTTTGAAATGGACTTATATAAGTTATATACTGACATCAACGTGCACCGGTATTGATCTCTACTCCCGTTTCATATATCTCAATCGTTAACAAGTCATAATATTGAGTAACATTCAATGGAACGTAAACACACATAAACACAAATGCAATGTAAACAAAATGTACTAACATCCACCACGTGTCTACTTCGATTCAGTCACATGTTATATCCAAGTGTACTTTCTCAACGAAATCAATTTAGTCACATTCAAAAAACTGTAGTAACATTTCAAAATAATGTAGTAACTATTCAAAAAAATGTAGTAACAATGCAAAAAATGAAGAGTAACAGTTCAAATTAATGTAGTAACAATTCAAAAAAATGTAGTAACAATGCAAAAAATTGTAGTATCAGTCCAAAAATTGTAGTGACAATTCATAAAAATGTAGTAACAATTAAAAAAAAAGTAGTAACATTTCAAAAAATTGTAGTAACTATTATTTCCTAACACGATCCCATTTGTGTATTAAGACGTGATTTTCATCAAGTACATGCTGAACTTTCCATTAGGTAAGCTGAGAAGACAGGTTGTAAATTCACACACTGAAAACACTGATATGTAGAAACACACAGTACACTTTCGTTCAAATGGAGTAACTCACTGATCGATGTAGTAACACATGTAAAAAAATTTCATCATAACTAACATGTGATTTCAATTAGGTATCACCGAAGACAAGTTGTAAATTCATACACTGATATATATAAACACACAGTACAATTGCATTGAAATGTAGTAACTCAATGATGGACGTAGTAACACCTGGAAAAAAATTCATCGCAGTATCCATTATGTATTAGAAATGGTTCAGATGGATGAAAAGCCAATTACACAAGTGATTCTGAGTAATTCTAATCGACATGCACAAATCGTTTCACAATATTCAGAACTCAATTTAGGATAATCGGAATTCGATTCAAATTAAAACCCTAATTTAATCAATTCCCAATCGATCCACAAAATTTGATTTTCTCTTAGGCCAACGCAAAATAATTCATATCAGAAGGAATTAAAAGCAAAAATTTCTCGATTTTTGGCTGTATCAGAAGAGAATTGACACTTACTCGGTGTTACTTCTTTTCCGTTTGCCTTTTGCCATATCCTCCCGTCAATGGGTTTCTTGCTCGCCGGAAAATAGGGTTTTTTTCTTTACAACCGGAAATAAATCAAAGCGTGAGGATCCCTGAGTGTATGGACTCATTTTTTTCGGTTCAACATCCTCTATATCAAACGCATTAAGAGATGGTGGAGTTAGTGGCCGCGATTTCCAGTGGTAGTTAAGTCTCGTATGAATTCCCGATACAAAACTCCCCATCTTTCTAAGAATAAAAGGAATAAAATTCAGTGCATTTATTTACCCAATTTTGCTGTGAAAACTTTAAAATATCTTACATTATCATGAAGGGTATTTTTGTACATCTTTATTTTTTTGGTCCTTCTCAACCAATTTTTTTTTTGGGGTCCTATTTCATCATTTGGAATCTTATTTTGTCCTTTTAGACCCACCACCCGTTTAAATTAGTTGGGACAAATGGTAAAATTTCTCCTTTAATTGATCTACTATGTGTTTTAATTAGATGGGTAATTTTTTGTTTAATTACAATTTACAAACAATATCTTTTAAAAAAAATTGTTCTATTTAGGAATGACATAAATTTCAAAAATTCTGGCCCAAACCCGGCTCCTGACCCTTGATTACCTGAATTTTTCAGACCCAAACTTTTCAGGTTCTCTTCCATCTCCAAAGTGAGCGCACAACTTGAAGAGGCACTGCACAAAAGAGATATTTTTGTGACAAATTATTGGTGGCAAAGAGTAGCTTTGAATGTGGAACCTACGGACACAAAACTGAGGACTGTCCTCGCAAGACCACAGACATGGATACCTCCATTAATCAGCCTGTTGAGCCGCCCAAAATGCCTACGGAAGCCAACCCCTTTGGCCCAGGATGCTTGCAACGAACCATAGACGACGCAACCCTACCCAAAAAAATGCTATGAATAATACTACTCCTGCTACTGAAGATCCAAATGGTTCCACTCAAAGAAGGGCCGATCAGCCCATGAATTCGTTGAAGTCCCGACCAACTGGTTCAAGATTCTCGGTCTTACATGAACAAGATAATGGAGCAGGGAATAATTCAACCCCTCTGGAGTCTCTACAGATGCAATTTTAGGCCTTGAATCAAGTCAATTCCCCACCGGTGATACGCCAAGTGAAAAGGAGCAACCGGGCAGCTGGCTCCCGTGGACGAGGTAGAAGTGGCATCGCCGTAGCTTCAAACAAGGTCCGATTTCAGCCCACCTAAAGTCATGGCAATTCTGAGTCCACTTTGATCTCTTTCCCAACCCCCACCTCTGGCATTCCTACAAGCTTCCCCACAGCCCCGCTCAATGACATCACAAATGTGACCAGGAGCTCGGTTAGTCATATCATCACAATTGGGTATGTTCTTTAGGAAGCTATGGCAGTCGATGCAATGATTGCAGCTGAGAGCTCCAAAAAACATGATTCTGTCAATGTGAAGGCCAATCCACCAGACACACAGGTTAACACGGTAGTCCACTCAACCGTGACTGAGCACTCGTAGGTACATTTTGTCCTTGAAGAGCCCTCTATCCCCCCAAATATTGATCAATGAGGATACTTTCGTGGAACTGTCGATGAGCTGGCTCCTCATCTTTTCTACGGCATTTGAATAATGTAGTGACTGATCACCGTCCTGATATCTTATTTCTCATGGAAACCAGAGTTCCGAGTACTAAGGCTGACCGAATTCTACGTAAATTTAAAATAATCAAATTTGATTGCTATTGAAGCTCGTGGGTTTAGTGGTGGTATGTGGTGCTTCTGGAATAGCTCCTTTATTGACCTGCGTTTATTGTTTGCTACTCATCAAACCATGTTCCTTGCGGCTGTCGATAACCATACAGCCTCATGGATTATTTCTTTGACCTATGCCTCACCAATCCCCTCTGTCCGGGATGATTTATGGAATATCTTTAAGAAAGCGGCTACTTTTATTTGTCTTCCGTGGTGTATTATTGGAGACCTCAACCAAGTGGTGAATGATGCTGATAAACGAGGGGGTCGACCGGTTCTTGGGCCTTCTGTTGAGCGGATGAGGAGGACGATTAATGTGTGTGATCTTATTGATGTTCCGCACCAAGGACCGAAATTCACTTGGTCCAAATCGATTCACAGTATTTCGACCATTGAGCAACACATCGACCAAGCTCTCTGCAATAGTCAATGGTGGGATCGATTTCTAGCTTCGACGGTCCTGCATCTACCTCACACCCATTCCGATCATCACCCGATTCTTTTAACGTTGAAGCCGAACTTGCACTTGGGTATTTCGAAAAAACCTTTTCGTTTTCAGGCTTGCTGGCAGCACCACACATCGTTCCATGATAATTTGATCAATGATTGGCCAACCACAGGGGAGTCTTTGCACCTCGCTCTTAATTTACTTGCATCGGACTTATGGATTTGGAATAAAACTGTGTTTGGTAATATTTTCCACAGGAAGACCCGCTGCCGGAATCGTCTCAATGGCATCCGAATGGCTGTCTCGAAAGCACCTTCAAAATTTTTATGTGACCTTAACAATAAGCTGCTCGAGGAGTTTTAGGATATCCTTACTCAAGAGGAACTTTTCTGGTTCCAGAAATCGTGGCTTAATTGGATCGAGAACGGAGAGAGAAACACGAGATAATTTCATATCTCTACTGTTCGGAAACAGGGGAGAGGCAACATTACGTATCTGAAAAATGGCAATAGGGATTGGGTTGAAGATCCTTTGCTGCTCAAACACATGGTTCAGAATTTTTTTTTATTGATTTATATAAATAGGAGCCGGTTGAGCCTTTTCCGGTACACCTCCCTATGCCGAGTCTCTCTCACTCGGATAGAAGATTGCTTAATCGACCGGTCAGTGACAACGAGATACGGGCGGCATTGTTTGACATGGGGGCCTTTAAATCACCGGGTCTAGATGGTTTCCCCCAAGTCTTCTTTCAACATAACTGGGATGTGGTAGATGAAAGTATTATTACTTGGGTGACCAAAGCTTTTCAGAATCGCTCCTTCCCCCACAAGGCAAACAGAACCTTCATCTCTCTAATTCCTAAAGTCCAGCCACCGGAATCAGTTACTCAGCTTCGCCCAATTTCCTTTGCAAATGTATCCTCCAAACTTATAACCAAAATTATTGCCAACCGTTTACGCCTTCTGATTAGCCAGCTTGCGGACAATTTCCAAAACGCTTTCATTCCGGGAAGACACACTTCAGACAATATCATCGTGACTCAAGAAGTGCTCCACACAATGAAAAGAAAATCGGGTCGGAAAGGCATTATGATCATTAAAGTGGACCTTGAAGAAGCCTATGATAGAGTTAACTGGTCCTTTCTATGACATATTCTTCATCTGGTTGGGTTCAGCAGTGACTTAATTCAGCTCATTATGTATTCGTTGTCGAGCACTTCCCTAGAGGTTCTCTGGAATGGTCACCCTCTGGAAGGTTTCACACCACGCCGTGGCCTTAAACAGGGCAATCCTCTGGCTCCGTATTTATTTATTCTTGTGATGCAGGTTTTGAGCCAGATGATAAACTCCTCAGTCGATGCAAAGCAGTGGAATCCGATTTCTGTCTCACGGGGTGGACAACGGCTGTCACACTTATCTTTCGCAGAAGATCTTATTCTATTTTCAGAAGCTTCTGTTGACCAAGCCAGGGTAATGGACCGGGTGCTCAGTGAATTTTGTAGTATTTCTGGCCAAAAAATCAGCATTACTAAATCTAAGTTTGCAGTCTCCTCTAATGTTAGCTCTAAAACTATTAACTGCATTACGGATGTACTTGGAATGACACATACGCAACATTTCAAAAAATACCTAGGAGTTCCATTACATCACGGAAGGATTAAAAAAGAAGACTTCACCTTCATTGTTGATAAAGTTCGGTCCAAGCTCCAAATGTGGAAAGCCTCCTCACTCAAACCGTGCTCACCACCACGGCTTACTACCATATGCAGACGGTCAAAATCCCGGCTTCTATTACCGATGAATTGGACAGGTTGGCCCGTTCCTTTTTTTGGGCGGATACCGAAGAAAAGAGGAAAACTCACCTTGTAGCTTGGCATTCTATATGTCGACCTAAATCCCACGGCGTCCTAGCTCTAAGAACGGCTCAGGAGATGAACATTACCTTTTTGGCCAAGCTCGTGTGGCAAATATTGACTGATCATAACAAGCTTTCGGTCCAGGTTCTAACTCAGAAATATGGTTCTCTGTTTGTGACCCCGAACCCAACTGCTTCTTTTATATGGCGACATATTTGCTTTGCCGTGAATGAGTTGAGAGAGGCCTTCACGTATGATGCCTCGGGGGCTTTTATTGGGCTGCCCATCCATCAGGTAAATTCTCGGTAAGCTCGGCCTATCATGAAATATGCAAATCTTCGGCCCCTGTGATCAATGATAATGCAAACTAGAAACTAATCTGGAGTATCAAGGGCCCGCTTCGAGGTAATCATCTTCTCTGGCTCATTCATATGAATTCCCTCCCCACGGCTGGCACCCTTGCTGCGAGACATATCATTGAAAACGATACTTGTACCTCATGTGGTACTCATAGTGAATCGATTCTACATGTTCTTAGAGATTGTTGGTGGGTGCGTGGAATGTGGAAATAAATTGTGCACCACCAACATTGGCAAGAATTCTTCAATATTCATGTTGTCCCAGACTGGCTTGACAAGTGTCTCCAGAAAGATATGTATAAGAAGGACAATATTGTGTTTCGGAGACTTCTCTTCCGGGAGCTCATTTTGAGCATTTGGTACTGGCGTAATGAAGAGTTCCACCACACAGATCGGCATAGGCCTCCGAAATCGGTGTTCATATCCCAAGCTGTTCGGAAAGCACGAGAACTACATTTAGCCTGGCATAGTTAAGCCTGCAATTTGGTTCTCGCATCTTTTGATGTATAGTTTTTGTTTCTGCTTTCTATTTTAAACGTTTGTACAGTCCTACTCAATTTTGTTATATATAAATATCCGGTTTATACCAACAAAAAAAAGAGTAGATTTGTCACAAATGATAGGTTCTAGTGACAATAACTTTGTTTGTCACAAAATGTTCTATTGATTATTAACAAAAAGAAATATTTCTCACGAAAGACTTAGTGTTTTGTCATGAAACGCATGGTCTCACTTTCATAATGTGGATGAAACTTTGGTGACAACTATCTTTATCATGAAATCCGAAAAAATAGGGATGTAAATGATCTGAGTCTAGTCGAGTCAAGTTGAATATTAAGATTATCAAGTCGAGCATATTACAAATTTTATGAACTCAACCTCGAACATGAATTTTAAATGGCTGAAAATTCAAACTCGATCGCGAGCACTTTTTACTCGAACCGAACTCGAGCTGATTCAAACTGTTTTTTTTTCTCATGGGTAGATTCAAGCTGCTTTAAAAAAAGAGTTTTACCCCACTCAAAAAAAAAAACAAATGTTTTAATAGTTTTATTTAAATCAGGCTGGTGGGCTCTTCGTTTTGTTCTAGAAAAAAAGACTTTCCCCTCAATAAAAATTCTATGTATGAAACTCTCTTCCCCCGCGATGAAGACGATCGAAATCCTCAGCCGTCTCCCTCCTCCCTCCTCTGCCCATTCAACAGCGCCTCCGAAGGAAATGATTCTCGACGGCAAATTTTTTGTTCGGAATCGGTGCATTTTTTCGATCCATGGAGGAAAAGCAAGGAAACAAACTATCGAAAGCTCAAGCCCTAATCCCGATCCCAATTTCTAAATTCCTCGATTTCTTCATCAACTTTTGCGCCATGCGAAGATCACTCTAGATCTTCACTTCAAATCAGCCTCCAAAGACATCAACTCTTTTTTGTGGAGATTTAGCCAGAATGTCCTGACGAGGACCTTCACCATCTACGAGCTTTCATTTACATGAAGATCCGCCCTTCTGGTAGTTCAGGTATACTAAATTTTGACTCCTGTACTGTAATTTAAATCAAAATCGTAGAGTACAACTACACGAGAAGTTATATGACATTTTGTTCTGATATTGAATCTGCTTGAACGATTTAAAGTTGATCGAAATGGTTTAGTTCTTGACTTAAAGTTAATCACACATCTGAAAATTTTGATTGTCAAAATTCTTGAAATTTTGAGTTAATTGATATCCTGAGAATCGTGTTTGATCACTCTGAATCTGAAAACCTATGTGTAGCTGGTAGAAATTTCTGCGTGTTAAATCTGTTGGCAAATTTCTATTTGTTATGTGTGATTAACATTTTTTGTTTGTTATTTACTGAATGAAAACTTGCTATGTTGACTGTTAAATGTTGTGTGTGCTCACTGAATGAAAACGATTTTTCAGGAAACCACCAAAAAGAAAAGAATTCAAAAGTGATAATATTTCTGGAAGTATAATTTAAAGACTATCAACCTGTTTAGCCGCCGTGGAAGGTGGTTCTGAAATTACCTGCTTGATTATAGTCTGAATGTACTTTTGTTGTCAGGGTTTGTCTAATCAAGGCAGACAAAGGTTTGTAAAACTGCATCAAGAACGTTGATGGAGATATCTAGGTAGAAGAAGAGGTTTACACAATGGAGGCTTGATAACCGGGTAAGTTTATGAAGTACGGTGTAAATTTTAGACTTTGAAATGCTTTTTCATTCATTATATTATGTTCATCTTAAAAGCTCAACAAATGGTTCAATTCTTCGTGTAGATTACAGACCGACAAAAATCTTTAGTGCAGTTACCGGTACTGGAGAAATGTATTTATTTCTTCTCTTACAACAGATCATTTCATGGTATGATGGGTAATTATTAGCTTTCAATGCTCTACATTTTCATTTTGTGTGCTTTAAAAGCATATTTTCTACTGTTTACATGGCTGGTAGAAGTCAGTCTTTTAGGAGCCATAAAACCTATAAATGGTAGATTCTGTTCCTTGGGGTTTCTACTGTCTTGAAGCCTGATGATGAACAGTTCAGTGAGCTTGAACGTTTTTAATTGTTTGCAAGACTGTTAGAAGTGGGCCTTTTAGGATTAAAAAGAGTCACAAAACATGTAGCCGGTGCACTGTAGTGTGGTCTTGAAGGCTTATGACGAAAAGACTGTTATGTAACTATTACTGAGTTTATTAAAACGACATTGTTCGTTTACCCTGAATTATCGCTGACATCATACAATCTATTAAGGATGTGTGCATTGGCATGACACATTACAGTTGTTGGACGCTTTTTTTTTGGTTAAACAGAGGTATACGCTGCCAGAGAAAAGAATGAAGTTTACATCCCAAGAGATCGATATCTACAAGATGAAGCTGAGAAAAAGGTTTAGTTCGTTATATTGTTGAATGTAATCGGAATATTTGAAGAAAATGGAATATTTTAATCCATACAAAGCCTTCTTAAGCTTGCATACCTGATGTTCATGCCCAGATTTGATGTAACCTGGTGGTTGATCAATGTACACTTCCTCCTATATCTTTCCATTCAAGAAAGCAGACTTTACATCAAGTTGATGTACCTTCCATGCCTGTTTTGCAGTTAGTGACAGCACTGATCTGATGGTATCCAGCCTGGCCACCGGTGCAAAGACCTCATTGTAGTCAATTCCATACTCTTGCCTATTTGTAGCCTTCAGCTGGTTCTTCATTTACCAGATTCTAAATTTAATAAGACTGAGAATTTTTTGCTTCCCAATCCCAAGTGTTTAGTTCATCAAACTCCACATCTCTGCTCGTAACAATCCTCTTTGTGACTGGATTGTACAGTTTATAAGCCTTGGACTGATTAATTACACTAAGAAAGATACACTTCTCCCCTTTGTCATTCATCTTTTTCCTGTTCACATCAGGAATGTGTGCATAGGAAATACATCCAAATATCTTAAAATGACTTACAGTAGGTTTGGTTCCAGACCATGCTTCCTAAGGTGTCATGCCTTTCACAGAAAATGTAGGGCTTTTGTTTAGGATATGTACACTCCAATTAACAGCTTCAGGCCAAAAGGTTTTTGGCACATTTCCATTCATCAGCATACTTCTAACCATGTTGAGAATGGTTCTGTTTTTCCTTTCTAAAACCCCATTTTGTTGGGGAGTATATGCAGCTGTCAGTTCCCTTTTAATGCCATGATCAACACAGTACTGATCAAACTCATTTGAGTAGTACTCTCCACCTCTGTCAGATCTTAACCTCTTTATGGTCTTCCCTGTTTCATTTTCCACCTGATTCTTGAAAGCTTTAAATGCACTGAAAGCTTCTTACTTTTCCTTCAAAAAACTGATCCATGTCTTTCTAGATAAATCATCAGTAAAAGTCATAAAGTACCTGGTTCCACCATTTGATGTTGGAGTGATTGAACCACACAAGTCTGAAGGAATCAGACCTAGCACTTCTGTTGCTCTACTTGCATTTCCTTTAGGAAATAGCAACCTGCGTTGTTTGCCTAGTGTACATTCCTTACATACTTGTGCAGGAGTGTCTATTTGGGGCAAACCTTCCACCATACCTTTCTGCTGTAGGGTCTTTAATCCACCAAAATTCAAAGTGTCCATACCTGAAATGCCATAACCAGGATGAATCGGTATATTTTTCCATCAAACATGACTGCACATGAGTTATTTGCAGTGGAAACAGCCTGCTAGCATTCATTTTGATCACTGCAATTGATCCTTTTGTAGGATCATAAATTTCACACACTCCCTTCTTGATGGTGATTTCATAATCCTTTTCCTGTAATTGTCCAACACTCAACAAATTGCATTTCAAGTCAGGCACATATAAAACATTAGAAATGGTTTCTGTGAATCCATTCTTGGTTTTTATCTTGATATCACCCTTACCTACAGTCATTACTGCAGATTTGTCTCCAAAACTTACTTTAGAGTGATATGTGTCATCTAAACTTGAGAAAGAGGACTTATCTCCACACATATGATTACTACAACCAGTGTCTACATACCATATATCTGTAGATGCTTCATAGGTTGAATGGACAGCCATAAGTAAAGTTTCAGTGTCACCTTTTTCTGTGAAGTTTGAGACCTCTCCCTTGGTCTGTTGTCCCTTGTCTTTGTCACCTGGCAGCTTTGTGTAGCATTCTGATTTGTAATGCCCAAATTTATGGCATCTGTAGCACTCCACCTGGGATTTGTCATATCTCTTGCTTCTGTGATCAGTATCATCTCCTTATCTTGAATTTTTGGATCCATCTCTACCTGAGTTTGAATCCTCGCTCGCTTGCGCCTCTGCCTCGCCTCTTCTCTGCCTTCCTCTACCTCTGAAATTAGTAGAGGTGGTGGTTTTCAAGGCCTGCTCCTCATGATTATTGCTTCTTGTCATTTTCTGTTCATGAACCTGCAATGATGCTTGCAGTTCATCTATTGATAGTGTGTCTATGTCTTTAGATTCTTCTATAGAACACACCACATAGTCAAACTTGGAGCTTAGTGACCTGAGTACCTTTTCCACAACAGTCACATCATCTATTTTCTCTCCTAGAAACCTCATTTTGTTACAAATCTCCATTGTTCTTGCACAATAGATTGTAACAGTTTCACCATCCTTCATCTGTAGAGTCTTAAAATCTCTCTTTAATGCTTGAAGTTGAGACCTTTTTACTCTTGAATTCCCTTGGAATTTCCTCTTCATAGAGTCCCATATATCCTTGGAGGTTTATTTACAAAGAATTGTCTCCAGGATTGATCTATCTATAGCTTGGAATAGATAGTTCTTAGCCTTCAAGTCCTTGAGTTTCTTGCCATCCAAATCAGCTCTCTGTGCTTCTATGAGTGTACATGCTGCTGCAGGAGCACCATTCTCTATAATGGTCCAGAATTCCTTTGATCTCAAGAAATTCTCCATCAGCATGCTCCAATGGTCATAGTGACCATCAAATTTAGGAATGGCTGCCTGAAAGAAATTGTTTTCTGCCATGAGATTTCAATCAATTGCTATTGATGAAACCAAGCTCTGCTACCACTGTTAAATGCAATCGGAATATTTGAAGAAAATGGAATACTTTTCATTAACAAAATCTAAGCTATAAATAGCCAAATTACAATGCACTTAAAGAAAATGCTACCAAAAGTGTAGCCTACATGATCCCAGGTACTAACTACTTGACTAGACTTAGTCAAATTCTTATCTAGAACCAAAAAATACCAAAAATAAAAAACTAAGACTTTATCTAAATTAAATAAATCCAACATATATCACCTGCTTATGTAAATGCAAGTACTCGAAGATAGAGCTGACTAACTTTCGAAATTTCAGGCAATGGCAGAACTTGTCAGCCAACTCTGGGATGCCAATATTAAGGCAGAGTTTGTGATTGATAAGCGGTTGAAGAAGCATACGGACCGCCTTATTGAATCTAGGATCCCATGGAGAGTGCTAGTGGGAGAGAAAGAGCTAAATGCTGGAATAGTTAAGCTGAAGGATGCTAAAATGAAAGAGGAGTTTATTGTACCACTTAGATAGATTAAGAATATTCAATTTCAAATTCACTTAGCTACAGAACTAAGTGACAAACTAGAAAAAACTGAGGTAGTCTAATTTTCTTCCTTGAACTGAAAACTAGCCTCTTTCTTTGTATCTCAGTTAGGCAACTAATATGATTTTCATTTGTTCGTTCCAGAAAAAGATAAAGAAAACTGAGCATACTTTAGCTGATCTAGAAGAACGACATGGATATGCTAAAGCTACTAGAAAAGAGAAGGAATACCTGATATCCAATCTTTTCAAGTCTGGTAAGGTTCTGTCCCAAGTTATGTGCAACACATTTTAACTAAATTGTAAGTGCTGCCTCGCATGATACTTTTGATGGGTTTAGATTTGTTTACAAGTTGAACTTGCTATCATGAGAAAAAATTGAAAACCTGTTTGCCTGCTGATCTATTAAGTGCTTCAGTCATTTTTAGGACTCTACTAGTATTAATGATGTGATTATTTGTTATTTTATTTAGGAACTTGTCTAATCTGAACTTGGGTGGGGAGCTTTCACCAGCCATTGGAGACTTAATGAACTTACAGTCATTGTATGTAATGGTTTCCTTTACTATTCACAATCTTTTTCTTTTTTGTTTTCTTAAACTGATTCACCATTTTGTGTGTTTTATGGCAGGGATTTGCAGGGGAACAAATTAATTGGTCAAATTCCTGATGAGATTGGAAATTATGCATCTATAAACTACATGTAATCATGATTAAACGGCTAAATTACAATTTTGGTCCTCTAACTATACACGCTTTTCAATTTTTGTCCTGGTTTTTCTCCGGCGATAATTTTAGTCCTGTAAGTGGTCCTTTTTTTTGCAAAAATAGTCCTGAACGCCAGAAAGACCACTTACAGGACTAAAATTGTCGCCGGAAAAGACCAATTTTAGTCCTGTAAGTGGTCTTTCCGGCGTTCAGGACTATTTTTGCAAAAAAAGACCACTTACAGGATTAAAATTGTTGCCGGAGAAAAACCAAGACCAAAATCGAAAAACGAGTCTAGTTAGAGGACCAAAATTGTAATTTAGCCATGATTAAACTACCAGTTTATGTAAATTTCTTGTTTTCAAGCCTTTTTTAACTTAGACAAAAGAATTGATAATCAAGCTTAATGCATGTCTTCTCTATGCAGGGATTTTTCTGATAACTTGCTTGATGGTGACATACCCTCTTCAATCTCAAAGCTCATGAAGCTTGAACTGATGGTGACATACACAAATTCCTAACCTTAAAATTCTGTAAGTATACATCTTAAGCCTTGTATTTCGTTTACTTTCTTATTCTTAAAGAATATAGTGGTATCTTTTTTCTTTGCAATTTTGTTTTAAAGAAGTATATTCCCTTTATCTATACTAACAGAATTCGCTGAATGTGACAGTGACTTTTCTCTTAACCAGCTTACATGTGAGATACCAAGGCTGATATTCTGGAATGAAGTTTTGCAATATCTGTAAGTCAAAGATGCACCTTTATTTATTGGTTTTATGAACCCTAATTGTGTTATTTGATTTCATCTAATATGATACTTTTCTTGAATTTTGTATGCTCATGTATCTCCATGGTAACAAGCTTACAGGTTCAATTTCACTTGAACTCGGAAATATGTCGAAGCTTTGTTATTTGTAAGTAGTCATAGTTTAGGGTTGCTCTTTACTTGTCCTTTTTAGCTTTTGCTTTCTAACAATTTTTTTGTTCCATGTGATTAGGCAACTGAATGACAATCAACTAGTTGGTCAAATCCCATACGAGTTCGGAAAATTGGATCAGCTTTTTGAATTGTAAGAAGCTAAGGTCTCAAAATATTTCTAGATATGCTAATGATTCCAATCCATTCGGGGATTCCAATCTCAATGGTAGGTGTGTTTTTTTCAACTGTACATTACTATCATGTTTGGATGAACTCATTAATTTCTACAAAAACACCTGATTGTATCACTTTTGCTTAAAGTGGCGTATTCGGTTTACTTGCTGCTTGACCTGTGGGACTTGTTAGTTTTTTCTTCCCAGATAATCATTTTCTGTGCATTAGTTAATTGCCGCTTTTGGGAGACTCTGAAAGAAACAACAAGATCTTCTTGTGAAGCCAATGATGTTAGCAAGTTTTTTCTTGTGTTTTAGGCCTTAATTAACTTTCGGTTTCCATGCCCCTCTTATCAGTAGTTTGAGCTGAATTTTTTTATATTATTTTATTTTTATATGTAGCATGTCAAGGTTTTGAATCCTGTGAAGCTTGAAGTTATTCCGGAAGTAGATGACTTTTGTGCTCCACTCTTAAAAGTAAGTTTCCCTCAGTTGTGTCATTGATATTTTCATGTATATCAAAAAACCTTTCAGCCTTCATATATTTCATGTGTTTGATGAAATATATGATTTATCATCATTTATTTAATTTTTTTTTGAAATTTTTAGAGTTGATGTTAAGTTTTTGTATGTATGTAAAGGACTGGTGTTATGTAGCTGTATGTTGGATAATGTATGGTGAAAAGGATTGTTGCATGGTTGTAGGGTATTATTATTGAATATGACTTCTAGTATATCTGTTTATTATTATATTTATTATTAATTATTATAGTTGTAGGATATTATAGTTGATTATGATTTCTATATAATGCGTCTGTTTATCATTATATTTATTATTAATATTATTATTATTTTTCTATTTTTTGAATATTTATTATTACTATTATTATTATTATTATTATTATTATTATTATTATTATTATTATTATTATTATTATTATTAAAATATGACTTCCAGTGACAAAGAATTTGTCAATATTAACCATTAATGTAAAAATGCGTTTTTACCCTTTGGTGACAACAACACTGAATTAGTGATAAAATGTTCATTATTTTGTGACAAAACTTTTGTCGCATGAAAACCTTCTGGTGAGAAATCTAGTGGTTTGTCATGAAAAGCTTTGGTGACAAAAATATGACATTTGTCGCGACTGAACTTCTTGAGTGACTAATATTCTGATTCTCACAATAGACACCTTTACCGACCCTGTATAGGTAACAAACTCCGCGACAAAAAAATTCGTCACGAAGTTTTTTACTGACGAAAATCAGCACTTTTCACGACGAATTTTTTTATCACGAAAAGGCCTTTTTTGTAGTGAGGAAAATAAATTATTAATTATATTTATTGAAATATCTTCTCTCATAAAAGGCCTGTATAGGTAACAAACGCCGCGATAAAAAAAATCGTCACCAAATTTTTCACTGACGAAAATCAGCACTTTTCGCGACCTTTTTCATCACGAAAAGGCCTTTTTTGGTAGTGAGGAAAATAAATTATTTATTATATTTATTGAAATATCATCTCTCATAAAATTTTAACCTTATTGAGAGGTAGATAATTCATGTCTCTCAAATGTGGGCCTATAACAAGGCTTGGTAAGGCCCAACTCCTGAATAATTTTTATTTTTTTGAAAAGAAAATGTTTGTAGAGAGGTTTGATCTCATTATCTTTTCTTTTGATATCATGTTGAAATGTATAAAATGTTAATTATCCGCTTCTCCGTCAACGTAAATTTTTGCAGTTGACGAAAACAAGTCATAATGATCAGAAGAAAGCTAATTGGCTATGTGAACATACAAAGAATTTCCTACTTTATGTTAGCTAGACTCCACTTGTGGTATAAGGTAGCTTTGTGTATTGCATGAGTTTGGTTTTTCTGTATTTGTAGCAGGTTATTTTGATCTTTGTACTATTTGGGAATTTACTCTTAGGCTTATATACTTTTTATATTTCGCATCTTGCTAGAAATTTAATAAAATTGTTTTTCAATAAAAGAAAATTTGACTATGTGAACATCAAGTTACATTTTGGTGAAATACAAAGAATGAACTTGATCATAACTTCAGGTACCCACACAAATTAAATATTAAAAAAAAAAACTCATTTTTTTCAAAGCGGTTTCAAATCTACTCATGTTGTTTGTTGATTGAAACTTTTGTTTCTAGAATTCCTCTCTAATATAAAAAATAAAAATTTACTTTGTTGCTAAAAATATCACTAAACAATCTACAATTAAAGATTATGAATCACACATACAGGAAACAACAAAGCAAATTCACCACCCATGTATTTGGGGTTTTCATTGTAGCCATGTTCTTCAACATATTCATTGAATGATTCACTAATGTTACTCAATATACAAACAACAAGCAATAAAATGTTGGTTTTCAATCGGACGAATGAAATCCGTTACTTATTGAACGTGAAGCAAAAATTTGCTGATTAGATTACACTAAAAAAAAAAAAAATCGTGACGAATTTAAACGTTATATTGTCTTATTCGTCATAAAATCTTTTCCTGACGAATATAATTCGTCATGCCGCCGTCACCTCTGCACAGTCGGGAAAGGCGTCTAACCTGATGAAATTTTGTATTCGTCACGATAACGTCTTGTGACGAACAAATATTCGCCACCAAAACTATTTAGCTGACAAAATATTTCACCACTAAAGACTATGTTATTAGTCTCTTGAATGTGGTATGCTGACGATTTGTTCGTCACCTCTGTCACGTATTTAATCTAATACTTAATATTGACAAACACTTTGTCATTAGAAGTGAAATTTTTTTAAAAGAATTTAATAAACAATAATTTATTATTATTAAAAAAATATTAATAATAATAAAAATATTAATAACAAGAAAAACAATAATAATATTACAAATAATCTATAGATTCCCTATAAAAAAATATACACATTTGTAAGGAAAAAAAATATACACAAAAAAACTTTTAAACAAATATTCAAGTATACAAATGCTTAACATGAGCTATAAAGAATTAAAAAAAACTTCAAAAAAATTTAAATAATTGGTAATAAATCTTACACCTTATCACTACACTTTTGCAATGATAATCAACTACTTAATTGGCTGCATTAACACAAGAAAATCAAAAGCAATCGATTTAATGAAAGCCACAAAGAGAATCCAAAACGGATCTCAAAACTTGTTCACTCCTACATGAGTTATTATCTTATGAGACATAGAAAGGGGTGCATGGGGAGAGAAAAAAACGTCAAATAAGCAACATGGATCTATTTTACTTTTGAACAGAAAATCGACTCATCCGCCAAAATTCTGCCTATAAGCAGAAGGAAAGAAAAATAACACAATTTAATCAAAATTCAATCGCAATTCATTCACTAGTTTTAAATATTTCATATAATGTCAAATTCGAATCGAACCTGGACTGATGTTGCAAGAGCATGATAAGGCAACCAACCTCCCTGTAAGATATGACCACTCAGAACCAATTCTGTTGCAGTATCAGAACCCATTAATCTGCCACCAAGAATAGCGACTTTTTTAGCCTCGTTGGAGGTAGCCCTCAATCTATTATTCCTGGAACTTGTTTACAAGACAGCAACATAGTTGCAGAGAATTGTAGCAAAAAACATTAAATAAACCAAGTATGTTAGTCCTCACATACATAATGAATAATGAAGTTGAGTATCTAAAGTTTGAATAGTAAATCTTTGAAACAAAAAAATCAAGGGAAAGAACAAAAAACAATTTTCACCGAATAAAAAGGTACGAAACAAAAGTGGGAGGAAGACGTAGCATCACACTACCTCCAAAAAAGACACTAAATTCAGGGTTTCAGGTTTCAAATACAGAGTTAACGCGCCCAATGAGCCTATAAAACTACCTATTGTATTTCATAGTTCAAAAATTGATCTTCATCCAATTTCAAAGCCAACATTGAATGCCTAACTTAGTTTCAATCCCTTCCAATGAATTACTTTGTAAAAACAAACCATTAGACTTATAATCTCCATATTGATTCTGAAATGTAAACAAGTTGTGTATCGATGGTGGAAAAGGATTACGAAAGCTATCCAAATGATCCAGAACTTGTTTCAGTACATGTAAGCATGTCAATTACTAACATGGAGGCCAAACAGATGCAAAGGACCTGAGCATGAGATGCTAGATACAAGACTAATGCAAGACTTATATGCACAGCTAGAGGCAAACCAAACTCAAACTCAAATTGAAACATAGCCAAAAAAATAGACAGTTTCAGCTACAACTGAGCACTTAAAAAGAGGTTTAGGCAATTCAACAGACTGATAATTGAGGCTAAACAAAACCACAATCAAGCATATTTCTAAATGGACACTTTTTATCGGACAATATTTTTTCAAAAAGTGAACAACTTTTGTGAGACAGAGGTAGTAGTTACGTACTAACCTCATTCTTAGTTTTTGACATAATTAAAAATGATGAGAAGTAAAGGGAATATAATACAAATAGGTAGAAGAAAAGAGTTGATACCAGTTTAGAGCTCTCTTTTGCAGTGGCTTCAAGAATACAATTATGAAGAGGCTTTACGTGTTCACTTCCATCAAATTGAACTCCATTGAATACTGTACCTCCCTGTTGATGCACATATGTAAAGAGAATTTGTCAATGTGACCGATTTGAAGGTTAATTGACAGCATTAATTAGCATTAAAATTACCTTCTAATCTCTCATAAGCTGTAAATGAAACAAGTTCCAGAGCTATTTACCCGCTTCGGAGCACTCGTTTAGTCAGGCCATATGGGTTCTGTTTAAGCACATTTAGTAGATGTTCACAAAGCAACAACAAATGCCAACGCATTAAAGTTAAAATACAACTAAAACAAGTAAAAAACAACATGCAACATATAATGATAAATAAATAAAATAACACTTGCACCTGGACAAGTGTTGGTTACTCTAGTAAAATAACACAGCACAAGTAGGTAGTACCTTGATGGCTCAACACCAAGAGTTTCCGAAGCGAGTGGATAAATTGCCTGAAAAAGGAAGGCAGTATCAATCCTAAAATTTCAATTCAACTAATAGCAGCTGGAGGTCACCATAACCATTCAAAGCAGATTCTTATTACAAGTATAGCATACAAATAACACCGTAGATTTAAATACAGCAACAACGGGACATGTGTAATATCCCGACTTTTCATAAAAGGGTAAAATAGTCATTGGGTGTATTTACTATGACCTAATTATTATTTATCCTATTTATTTAATTAAAAAGGATATAATTAAGGGATTTAGTTATTATTTAAAATGGATTTAAATTAATAACTATAAAAAGGAATTAATCCCCATATCTCTTATTAATCTGGTGCGCAACATTTGAAAAAAAAAGAGGGGAACGGCAACGCAGATGGAAGAAGATGCAGAAGAAAACGAAATAAAAAGGAGAACGTAAACTTCAACCGTGTGATCAATCCGTTCATCCGTTCAAGATGCCGTAGCAGAGAAAAGTGATCAGCGCGAGGAGACGCAACTTTGGAAAATAACATCTCTCAATTCCGTAATTTTTCAGTTTAGCCCTAGTTTTTGGTATTCGTAGAGTTCGATTCTCGAAAAATTCGTATCTTTTAATCCGTAGCTCTGTTTTTCAGCCATGAGTAGTCGAAACGATCGTCTTGGAGGGTAGATTAATCTAAAATTAGTTTGACAGTAGTTAATCAAGGTAATCTGCAGTTTTATGCACTTTTTTAGTTTCGTTTTTAGCCAGAAAATAGGATTTTAGGGTTTTTGTTGATCAAATAGGTTTTGGGGTTTGAGGATCAACCGTTGTTGCAGTTGCTTGGTGTTTTGCTTGTGGTTTTGCTGGCAATTAAGGTAAGAGGCTATTCCTAATGAATAATTATAGTTTTATTAGGTTTAGGTTGAGTTTGGTATGATTAGATATAATCTTCTATGTTTTGCTGTGCTTAATTCGATGCTAATTGGGTTAGAAACGGATTAGATATCGTTAAGTGTTGAAATCGGATTTTAGGGCAGCAGGTAGAATGCGTACGCATTGGCTAGCAATGCGAATGCGTACGCATTGGCTAGCAATGCGCACGCATTCCTGATACAGGTTTGCCAGGTTTTGTTGCAGCAGGTGTAATGCGTACGCATTCAAGGAAATGTGCACGCATTGCTGGTTCAGGAGGTTCTGGTTTTGTTTCTGTTTTTCAAATACGCACGCATTGGTTGGACAGAGAGTTCAGTTTAGGTTCTGGTTGGTGAATGCGTACGCATTCAGAGCAATACGCACGCATTGATCAAACAACAAGTTTCAGCAGGTTTCAGAGGTAGGGAATGCGTACGCATTCCAGCTAATGCGCAAGCATTGCCCCCAGTTTTAATTAAGTGTTTTAAGACTTTTAATAAGATGTTAAATGTTATAATATGACCCGATAACATTAATTAAACATGAACAAGCTAAGCTTCGATTGAAATTCTGATTCGTTCAGTTAAAACACCGAATGTACTCTTAAAGGAAGTTGAAGTTCGGATCCGTCGGAAGGGCATGAAAGGGCTTGTGCTTTGATGAACTAGAGTTCATCAATGTCTGTGTATTTGCTAGGACTTGTCCGTGTCTAGTGGTCTAGGAAAGAGAGTAGTGTATGTGAGGGAGCTTACCTGAAAACACTTAGGTGGCTAGTTAATTCACAGTAATAATTACATACATGTAGTAAAAGATAAAACGTCACTTATTCTCGGTTAGGCACTATTTCTCCGTTTGGTATGATTAGATATAATCTTCCATGTTTTGTTGTGCTTAATTTGATGCTAATTGGGTTAGAAACGGATTAGAAATCGTTAAGTGTTGAAATCAGATTTTAGGGCAGCAGGTAGAATGCGTATGCATTGGCTAGCAATGCGCACGCATTCCTGATACATGTTTGCCATGTTTTTTTGCAGCAGGTGTAATGCGTATGCATTCAAGGGAATGCGTACTCATTCAAGGGAATGCGCACGCATTGCTGGTTTAGGAGGTTCGGGTTTTGTTTCTGTTTTTCAAATGCGCACGCATTGGCTAGACAGAGAGTTCAGTGTAGGTTCTGGTTGGTGAATGCGTACGCATTCAGAGAAATGTGCACGCATTGATCAAACATCAAGTTTCAGCAGGTTTCAGAGGTAGGGAATGCGTACGCATTCCAGCTAATGCGCAAGCATTGCCCCCAGTTTTCATTAAGTGTTGTTTAAGCCTTTTAATAAGATGTTAAATGTTATAATATGACCCGATAACATTAATTAAACATGAACAAGCTTCGATTGAACTTCTGATTCGTTCAGTTAAAACACCGAATGTACTCTTAAAGGGAGTTGAAGTTCGGATCCGTCGGAAGGGAATGAAAGGGCTTGTGCTTTGATGAAATAGAGTTAATCAATGTCTGTGTATTTGCTAGGACTTGTCCGTGTCTAGTGGTCTAGGAAAGAGAGTAGTGTATGTGAAGGAGCTTACTTGAAAACACTTAGGTGGCTAGTTAATTCACAGTAATAATTACATACGTGTAGTAAAAGATAAAACGTCACTTATTCTCGGTTAGGCACTATTTCTCCGTTTGGTATGATTAGATATAATCTTCTATGTTTTGTTGTGCTTAATTCGATGCTAATTGGATTAGAAACGGATTAGAAATCGTTAAGTGTTGAAATCGGATTTTTAGGGCAAAGAGGTAGAATGCGTGACGCGATTGGCTAGCAATGCGCGACGCATTCTGATACATGTTTGCCATGTTTTTTGTAAAGAGTGTAATAATCGTATGCATTCAAGGAATCGCACGCATTCTTCGGGGTTAGAGGTTACGGTTTTGTTTCGCTGTTTTCAAATGCGCACGCATTGGCTAGACAGAGAGTTCAGTGTAGGTTCTGGTTGGTGAATGCGTACGCATTCAGAGAAATGCACACGCATTGATCAAACAGCAAGTTTCAGCAGGTTTCAGAGGTAGGGAATGCGTACGCATTCCAGCTAATGCGTAAGCATTGCCCCCAGTTTTCATTAAGTGTTGTTTAAGCCTTTTAATAAGATGTTAAATGTTATAATATGACCCGATAACATTAATTAAACATGAACAAGCTTCGATTGAACTTCTGATTCATTCAGTTAAAACACCGAATGTACTCTTAAAGGGAGTTGAAGTTCGGATCCGTCGGAAGGGCATGAAAGGGCTTGTGCTTTGATGAAATAGAGTTCATCAATGTCTGTGTATTTGCTAGGACTTGTCCGTGTCTAGTGGTCTAGGAAAGAGAGTAGTGTATGTGAGGGAGCTTACCTGAAAACACTTAGGTGGCTAGTTAATTCACAGTGATAATTACATACGTGTAGTAAAAGATAAAACATCATTTATTCTTGGTTAGGCACTATTACATATCGGTGATGTGATACATTCATAAAAGGTGAACAACGCTGCTGGCCTATAAATGGCTGAATGGCAGTGGAGGAAATTAATCGGACGTATATGCATACCGGAGAGACCCCGGAGCTAATCGGTGCTAATCACCGTTAGTTAGCAAGTATATCTTCAAGCTGATGAATGCCATGCGTAGTGTCCTTGAGTGTTGACGTAACTAAGATAAGCTAAGCTAGAAACGTTTAGTCATGACGTGTCGATGGGCATGGATTGAACCCTAGATTGAGTCGGTCTCATAAAGAAAATTTAATAAACATAATAATAACCCTTCGTTGTACAACTTAGTTATTCTTTAGCTTCTCACTTTTACTAAGTACTTTGTACTTACCTCCTTTGCATTTTATTTTGTATGCATTGTGGGGTGAGAAGACGAACAGGTTGACCAAGTGTAGACGACGACTTTTGAAGACTTGAAGTATTGGCGAAGCTTTTAGTTTGTTCCTTTGTAAAGGTTGTACTAGACTAGTTGTATTTCGTTTCTTAGACTTGTTGTACTTATACTTTTAAGACATCGTATTGTATAAGTCTTTGGGTTTTTCGTCGTTGTGTTTTTAACTATCCATCTTTAGTATGGTTACTTTCTATTCACAGTAGCATTTATGTTTTACCCGAGTCCTTTTAGGTTCCGTTTGCTTTTATTTGATACGACAACGTAGAGGCTTGCGTATAATATTAGATTTATTTAATGCTATATGCGCCGAACGTTTCTCTTCCGGATAAGGGCTCGGTATCCGGGAGCGGGGCTTTACAACATGAACTTAAGCTATAAATCAGACTCTGAAACATAAAAATTGACTGGACAAACCAGCAACAGCCTAGACTAAAATCAGTATAAGTAAAGTATTCTTCAAAACTGAATAGTTACCAGAAATCCATGATGGGAACACTACAAGAAAATTGAGCTTTTGTGACAAAATAAAATATGACGCTTAAAAATCTGTCACATATTCATAGGTTGCGGGAGGAATTTTTAAAGTCCTCACAAATGTGTAATTTATGAGCTTTTGAATATTGTAAAAAATCATTCGTCACATAAAATTTCATTTTCGTCACAAATATATTAGCGGGAATGTTTGGCGCCTTATTGAATTGAATTGTCATTGGTGATGAATGTTACAATATGTCACAAAATTTTAACATGACAAGAATAAAAATAAATATGAGAAAAATTTGTTGTCACATTATTATCTCGAAGAAAATTATATGCGTCGTCTCTTCTCTTGATGGCGCTAATTCTTAAAAAAAAAAAACCCTATTAACTACGGCCACGATTTTTCGGCCAATTTTTTTAGCACCAATATAATTCAGTCCTAGTAATAATACAATTCTATCGAGTCTTTGGTTCGTGATCAAAGATGGATAGAAAGCGGGTTCCCAATTTCCCCCTTTTTCTTTTGATTCTACCAAATTCAATCACTTAGCCTTCAATCGCTGTTCAAAGTGCGAATATGTGCCTCCCATCGTTGCAATACTGATATTACAGGAAAAGGGATTTTTCAATCCTGTACATTGACTGCTGGTGATTTTTGGTAAATTGGGACCCGTTAACTCTAAAAAACAATCCGATTTTCGGTGATTTGCATAGACGAATACAAGGATTAATTCAGCCATCACATGTTGGCAAGACCAGTGTTTCATCATTTGCTTCACTTGTGCTTGTGGTACGTTTATTAGCTATGCTATGTGGAAATAAATTTACAGACCTTTTCAATTTCCTATTTGTTTTTAACTTGACCGCCAATAGTTAAAGTTTATCTCATCATCTTCTCTATTGTTATCTATTCATCTTTTTTCTATTGGGTTCGTTGAACTACACTTGGTTTCAATTTTGTTCCTATGATGTGTAAACGAAATTGTATAGCTGACTGAAAAATGTGGAATTTTAATTAGGTGGCATATTGTTTTTACTTTTGAAATATTTTTCTTGTTTCTCATATGTTTCTTCTCATCTACTTCAGGAAAGGTGAGTTTTTGACTTGTGATTGATTTTTCGATTTTTTTTTTGGACTCATTTTCATTTTTTCCTGGTGCAACCGTGAAAATCTAATTTGAAAAGAATCTACAGTTATTTTTTTATGCTCATTACAATGGCTCTTATATTATATATTGGTGTTAATAAATTAACGATTTGTTTAATCCTTTCATTCGTGTTTCAACCAAGAAGTAGACGTAGCTAGAAGAAAAAGCACAGCTCATCCCACTTATCAACCGGCACAACTTCTGTTTTTATCCCTCTTTCCAATTTTGTTTGTGTTTCCACTCTTTGTATTTCTAACTCTCATAAAGGCGCTAATCCATCAAGTTCTCTCTTTCAGCTCCCTTTTCATCCGGTGATTGTAGCGGCTTAGACAGAGATATGGCATGTAGCGGCTGAGGACAGAGATATACTATGTACTTGATGGGAACGTTTTTTCTTTTTACTAAGTTTCCCATTTTATCCACTAATTTGCTTC
The DNA here is from genome assembly GCA_026214975.1 of Gentiana macrophylla. Lineage (NCBI taxonomy): Eukaryota > Viridiplantae > Streptophyta > Magnoliopsida > Gentianales > Gentianaceae > Gentiana > Gentiana macrophylla. Next base: position 131,512,710 of record CM047805.1, on the reverse strand, counting down.
ACTTTATTCTTTTTCAATTTTTAATAGGCTTCTCCTGAAAATTTTTCATTTGCAGAACATGCTGAGATGTGCTCTCAGTCACCTACTGTGAGATTATCTCTATGTTGATGCAACGACATGTCATGGTTGATAGGAAGGTCAAGACAGACAAGACTTAGCTTATCCTTCAGATTTCATGGGTATGGATGTTTCTTAATTTTTTACATTGGTGTATCCTTTTTTTTGCTTGTTATATACTTTGAAATTGCTTGTTGTGCTTGATAAGATTGTAGAGTGTTCTGGGACATGTATCCGGTGATCATTGCTTTGTATTTTGAACATCCGTCTTCTTTATGACACAAAGAGTTATTGTCGTCTTCATTCAATCATGGATGAAGAGGCCAAATTTAGCCATGTTCATATTTTTATATAATTTCTTACTGTTTATATCTGTCAATTCGTTTTTAGTGTCTAAACATCCATCATGCTTGTTATTACCTGTTTCAGGAATGTTTTGTCTGTACAATGATTATGCTATAATTTTATAAAGAAGTTTAACGTTTACAGGTCAAAAAGTTTTACGGTTAAAGTTCTGCAATGTACGATCTGTACACTTTCGTAAGAAAAACATTCGTTACTTGAACATTTATGTTGGAAGAACCATCCTCTATTCAGATCCATTGATTAAAGCGAATGATACCATCAAACATGATTTGATGTCTAACAAGATTGTGGACTTCCACCGGTAATGTTGTGATGGTTAGTGGAAGGAATCGGGATTGGCCGGATCATAAAAATTGTAGAGAAGCGAGTAAGGACATTCGGCTTCATGTCCAATATGTTGGTCACGAGTTCGCTACTCACCTTGGAAATGTCTTCACAATTAGCAAAGGTACTAAACCTTGTGTTTCTCTTCCTAAAGGCAAATGTATTAAGTTGCATGCTATCGAGGAGTCGCATAAGAGACAAGCTAGCCAAGTTTCTATCGGTGTTTTATGAGTTGTGCAGCATTCTATGCGTTCTCCATCTATGGTAGTATAGGTGGTATTTCCTGATAGACTATTACAAACTTTTTTATACATGAATTGTTCAACTATCTTACGGTTTATGTTTGTTGGGTGAAATACCCTATTCCACTTGTAACCTTTGGTTATCAATAAAAGAGTCATGTTTTGATCAATAAAAAATATTTGTTGATCCATTTATATTTCAACTTTGGTTGTTCCGTTGTTATGCGCTTTTGATTTTGTTGAAACTTAAATTGGATAAATTAATCACATATAATATGAATATGTGATGATGTGGAGGTTGCAATAATAGTATTAAGTGACATAAACTTCGTTGTATAAAGTCATATTAATGAAGCATAATTTATCACCTATCATAAGAATTTGAGACGAACTTGAGGTTAAAAAAAAAATTGGTTGACGTGCACTTCATCACATATAACCACTTATAGTGATGAAGATTTCACCACATATCGTAAAAATATGTGATGAATTGATGGTCATAAATGTTTTATTTTGTATTTTAATTCTACTTTGGGTGACAAATTAATCATTACTTAAACATACAACACGTGAGAAAGTTAAGATGTCACTTATTTCAGCAATAAGTGACGACTTTGGCATCACCAATATATATAAGAAGACTAGGTGTAAAATGTAATATGTGATGAAATGTTCATCACATTTGCAACAAAAAAGTGGGGAATGGTAAATTCGTCACATAATACTTTCTGTGACTTATGATAGGTGACGACTTGAGTGACGCACAAATTACGTCACATATAACCAAATGTGACGAAATTTACACATTATGTGACGAACACTGATCGTCACAAAATATCAATTTTCTTGTAGTGGAAGAATCGGTTTGATTGCGGGAGATATCCTGATAATGAAGTATGAGCAGAAGCAGGACCTAAACTTAACTTTGCTAAACAAACTAATTCATAGCAGAAAGCAATAAAGACTGATGATGGCGGCGGACGCAGGATCCCGGGCGAGGGGGGGCGATACTAAGGGCGAGTGTAAATTTTTAGGGGGGGCAAAAAAAATACACAACATACATAATAGTGTATTTTCCGGATCTAAGGGGGGGCGCTTGCCCCCCCAAGCACTAAGGTACATCCGCCCTCATGATGCATACTTTGAATTTCAGAGACCAGAAAACTTTAGCAACAGCAAGTACAACGGTAGTACCACAAAACAGAACATGCTAAATGAATTAAAGCAAATGTCATAAACCAAAGTCCACTAATATGTTCGTTTTGTTTCATGTTTGATGAGTTAGGGCAGCTGAACAATATTAAAATAAATGCTTGGCATTCACCACAAAACTGATTTGAATTGTAGAAACACTTCTTTTGTGGAACCTTTGCGCCAAACTAGCATACCCTATACCAGAGTTATTTCTTGTATGCCTTTTGTACATAACATAGTGCATGTCATCAAACATTGACATAAACCTTTTTAAACATTAGCAGTTGATTCTAGCCCATAATGTCTACAATACAAGGCCTCTTACATCTTAAATATAGTAAACGTGCACAATATAATCGAAACTAAGTAGTTTCCGTATTTATGGGGAAAAATGAAGATAATAGTTAAAATGAAAACGAATTTGTAATTTATAACGTTCACAATGGTTCGACTCAAAATACTCCCTTTTTTGCATTCGTAGTTCAATAGTTAGAAAGCAGTAGCACAAAGTACTTGATGATGAGCAAACTAATTTTCCCCACTAATACATGAAAGTAACAACTTGGAAGAATTATGAACGAATATCAATTTTACAATCAAACTGAACACATCAATTCCATTTTGTTAAAGGTTGCTCAAATTGTGAAGTTCCCGACCAAGAGGTTTACTACAAGGAAATATATATTCCAAAACAAAAAGCAAAGTCTGATACACTTCAATGCCTAGATCTGAAGAAAAATAAACTTGACCTAGGTCTAAAAAAACTGAGCCACAAATTATGCTGCTAATTATTTATCAGAATAAGAAGATTTAAAATAAAAAAAATACAAAATAAAATAAAGAACTAGTTGGCCACAACCTAGACAAAAAAGAAAATTCAGTAAGGAATATCAATAATCAAGGCTTATTGATATTCTGATAAAGAACAAAATAGCAAGCCCAAAAGTGAATCCAAACAGCAATGATCCAGTCTTCTCGCAAACATGCTTGGCCCAGGCCCATTATCACAATACACAAATCTACAGCATGAGGCAACCTTCTCAGCATCATAAGGAAGAAGGGATACTTGGGGAACAAGTTTGTACTACTGAATATTTCGAGGAATATTCCCTTGTTGACTAGAATATTCTAGGAATATTCCTCCATTGACCGGAATATCCTGAGAATATTCCCTGTGCATAAACCTGTGATTAGCCAATCATTAGATAGTATAAATAGACAGCAACAGTGTATCATAAATAACAACAAAATAATGAAATTACTTTGATCATTACTTTTCTACATGGTATCAGAGCGAGGTTAAGAACTTACCTTTTATGTTTTTTTTTCCCTTCTGTTTTCATGGCCAATCAACAACAAATTGCACCAATTAGCCCATATTATCTTCATCCCAATGAAAATCCTTCATTGGTGCTCGTCCAACCACCACTTGCAGGAAACAATTATCATGCCTGGTCTCGATCAATGAGAATGGCTCTCATGTCCAAAAATAAGCTGGGATTCATCAATGGTAACCTACCAGCACCTCCTGTCAATGATCCGGATCACCACGCATGGGAACAATGTGATAGCATGGTATTATCATGGCTGCTCAACTCAGTTTCAGGTTCCATAGCACACAGCGTTATGTGGTTAAATTCAGCAAGAGAGGTATGGCTTGACATCCAGGAAAGGTTCTCCCATGGTGATCATTTCAGATTGTCAGACCTGTTAGAGGAAGTGAATTCTGTTAGGCAAAACGATTTATGTGTCACAGATTAATACACAAAGCTTAAGATTCTGTGGGAAGAGTTATTGATTCTAAGGCCTTATCCTAATTGCACTTGCAATCCTATATGTAATTGTGGAGCAATCAGAGTGTACAGAGACTACTTTGAGTCAAAATGTGTTATAAGATTTCTGAAAGGACTCACTGAAAGCTTTGCACCAGTTAAGGCGCAAGTGATGCTCATGAATCCGTTGCCACCAATTAATCAAGTGTTTGGCATGGCCATAAAGCATGAAAGGCAGCTCAGCTATTGCATTGGACATCCTGACAGGCCAGATAATCCAGTCATGGCTGTCCAGAGATCTAATTCTGGTCAAAACAGTGTGCCTAGTGGTAGTACTCAGTTTCCAAAAAGGCCTTTATCTGGAAGTAGAAATTTCCAGTGTAACTACTGTGGATTGCAAGGACATACAGAAGATAGATGTTACAGAAAGCATGGTTTCCCCTCTAGTAGTAGGGGAAGGAGCAGAAATAACACAAATACAGGTAGGGGAGGAAGAATTGCTGTTAATCATGTTGATTCTGGTGAGGAATCCCTGTCAGAACCACCAGGGCAAACAAGCACATTCAATTTTACTCAGGAACAATTGGATGAACTCAAAAACCTGCTGAATGTGGCTCCTGCAACTGGAACTAAGGATGACACAGAGCACATGGTCAATCAAGCTGCTGTCCTGAGTGCAAATTTTGGACAGCACACTGGTAAGTATGGTGGTAAGTCTGAAAGTTTTATCTCAAAACAGTGGATTATAGATTCTGGTGCCTCAGATCATATAACATGTAATCTTAATATTCTTCAATCACATTACCCTATTCAAGCTACCTATGTCACCTTACCTGATGGAAGCACTACCACTGCTACTCATAGAGGCACAGTTCAATTAAACCACAAACTGATACTGTATAATGTTCTATACATACCTGATTTCAAACACAACCTAATTTCTCTTAGCAAATTGCTGCATGACAAAACTTTATATGTTATTTTCACAACTATCTTTGCTTAATTCAGGAACATATGACCAAGATGCAGATTGGATTAGCTAAACAAGTCCATGGCCTTTACTATCTCCTTCCTGATCATCCTCAACACATTTCCAGCTCTATCAACTTCAATCAGCTTGTCAATAAATCTGGTTTTTCTATGCTTTGTAATAGGCCTGATGCCTACATATGGCATCTTAGGTTAGGGCACATGTCCAATAAAGTTCTTAATGATGTAAAGCTCATAGAGTCAGCTGTCAGTTCTTATGAAATAAAAGATTGTACTATCTGTCATCTTTGCAAACAAAAGAGACTGTCTTTTCCCTTAAGTGATTCCATGGCAAAAACAGCCTTTGATCTTATTCATGTGGACATCTGAGGACCCTACAAGAAGGCAACCATATATAATGAGTACTATTTTCTAACTATTGTTGATGATTTCACCAGATACACCTGGGTTTTTCTTCTTAAAAACAAATCTCAGGCTAGTGTCACAGTCAAACAATTTCATGCCTTCACCCATAATTAGTTTAATAGACAGATTAAAATACTAAGATCTGATAATGGTCAAGAATTCATACTTAAAGACTTTTATGCATCTAATGGCATAGTGCATCAGACTACTTGTGTACATACTCCTGAACAGAATGGGATTGTTGAGAGAAAACACCAACACATCCTTAATATGGCCAGAGCCCTAAAAATCCAATCTAACATACCTATATCATACTGGGGATTCTGCATTCAGCATGCAGCCAATCTTATCAACCTCACTCCATCTCCTAGATTACTGCATCAGACTCCTTACCAAAAGCTCTTCAATACTACTCCATCATACTCCAACCTTAAAGTCTTTGGATGTCTAGTGATGAGAGTCAACTTTACTATGATCCGGTTCATGTTTCAACCTCCTTTTACGGCACTTTTGGTTCATTCCGGGTAGTTTTAGACCTTATTTAGGACAAAATCGCATTGCACATCCACCTTGAGGTAAACCGTTATCTAGACGGAAAACCTCGACATATTACGATGTTTTTGGCCCTTTTCGAGCCTTAGTTATTTTGCGGAGTTATGCTCGGTTTGTGTTAGATGTTGTGACGCAGGATCTAGGTGCTCGTGATCCCGGGAGACAAAGCATGGAACGTATGAAGGTGAAACCAATGGTTGGAGATAGAAGAAAAGAGAGAAAAGTGAAGAAATTGGAGTTTGAGCTGTTTGGCGCACGCCAAAAGGGTTGGGGCACGTCAAAGTTGAACAGAGAGGCTCAGAACCACAGAAACAGTTTTGGGGCACGCCAAAATGTTTGGGGCGCGCCAAGTTGAAACAGAGAGTTACCAGAGTCACTGAAGCAGTTTTGAGGCGCGCCAAAGCCTTTGGGGCGCGCCAAAATGACTTTTCCAGCACATTTTTGGAGAATATAAATACAACTTGCACAAATTTTTTGAGGATTCGGTAGACACTTTTACACTTAGATTTTTACACTTTTCTCCCTTTTAGGTCGAATTCTTCCCTTCTTCTCCCCTAGATTCACTATTTCATCATCTTTTGCTTAAATTAAACACAATCTAGCTTAGATTTTAGCAAAAGTTTCTTCTCTACTCTTGGATTTTCTCATTTTGGGTCTTCTCTTCACCAATTGACATGGGTGTTGAAAAAGCTTGATGTAAACTCCGCTTCTCTACGATTTTGGTAATTAATTTCAGTTTCTCTTTCATTTATGGCTTTAATTCTACCTTTGATTGTTGTTTTTAGTTTTATTATGAGTAGCTAAACTTTTCATAGCCAAATTATATGAAAATTGAAGAAATCACCCTTTAATTGATGAAATTGGGAATGGGTAGTGTTTAATTGTTGTTATATTGACGAATTCATGTCTTAAAACTTGTTATCAATGCTTGAATTAGACTGTACACCTAGTTCATGAACAAACACACCACTTTTATAAATGTATGTTGCGAAGGGGTGTGGGAAAAGGGGGTTTTAAGATCATTCTTTATAATCAACTGAGTTGTTTAGATTGATTAGGGAGTGAGGTTCAATCGGTTGTGAAATCGGGCAACTCTAACACGTTAATCTTGTTTCGGTCAATTAAATTCTTAAAGGCGGACTGTTGAACCGGGCAAAGGGTGTTCGATTGTTGAATGGCGTCGTACACTAGATTAGGAGTTTGCACCCATGAATGAGTCGATATAAGTAGAGGTTGGTAGGTTGGTTAATCCCATTCCCGAGCTAATCGATTGGAGGTGTGAAAGTCATCAATTGGATCATAGTTTGGCTATATCTCTTTCTCTTCTTAATTTCTTTAGTTTATATTTTGTTTTAGTGTAATCAAACTTGAAATATCTTGGTTGACCTAAACTAAATTTGAAAACGGCTTTGGTATTCGATAAATTCCTCGTGGGATACGACTAAAGTCATCCATAAAGACTTCCAAGAATTTCTCAATCATCTAGCCTTTGCCAGCACCCCCATTCAATCCAGAACTAAGTTTGATGATAGAAGTGTTCCTTGTGCCTTTCTAGGATACCCCCCAAATGTTAAAGGGTATATATTACTAAATCTCAAAACTAAAAATATCTTCATCTCCAGAATGTGTTGTTCCATGAACACATCTTTCCCTTCAATCTTAAAATAGCAACCAATCATCACTCCCTATCATATTCACATCCTTTACCAGCCTGTGATTCTCACCTGCCCTTTAATCTTACCACACCAACAGAACCATCAAGTCCAACACCAAACCATCTTAATCCTGAATCCACACCAAACCAGTAATCACCATACTTCTCAACTTCCAGTCCAGATTCCACATACCCTAACCTCAATCAAAACAATGATCCTTCATCCTCAACACAATCACCTCCCTCACCTCCACCACTACCAATCAGGCATTCCACAAGAACCTCAAAACCACCCACATATCTTCAAGACTATGTTTGTAATACTTCCACTACCACCACAGCCAAATACCCCATCCAAGATTACATGTCTTACGATTTGTTGTCATCTAACTATAAAGCATTTGTGTTGAGTGTAAACATTTCAGATGAACCAACATCCTACCAGCGAGGCAGTCAAGGATGAAAGGTGGAGACAAGCAATGGATACAGAGATCACAGCCATACAAAGTAACAACACCTGGGATGTGGTTTAATTGCCCCCAGGGAAAAAGGCAATAGGGTGCAGATGGGTATATCGGATTAAGTACTTGCCTGATGGTACTGTTGAACGATACAAAGCACGTTTAGTGGCAAGGGGCTATACATAACAATTGGGGGTAGACTATACAGATACATATGCTCCAGTGGCAAAGCTAACAACAGTCAGAATTCTCATGGCTGTTGCAGCAGCAGCAGGTTGGCATTTGGAACAACTTGACATTAACAATGCTTATCTACACGGTGAACTATATGAAGAGTGTTCATTGAAATCCCTCCTGGATTTCACAAGTCCATTCCTCATCCCGTATGCAAGTTAAAAAAGTCCTTTTATGGACTTAAACAGGCAGGTCGCCAGTGGAATATGAAGCTCACATCCTATCTACTAGACCTTGGTTTTCATCAGTCAAAGAGTGACTACAGCCTATTCACTCATGGTCAAGCTCATACTTTCATTGCCCTACTGGTTTATGTCGATGATATCCTAGTGGCTAGTCCTACCCCTCAACTGGTTACCGAAATTAAGTCACAATTGGACTCCAAATTAAAAATCAAAGACTTGGGCAAGGTTCACTACTTCTTAGGAGTTGAAATAGCAAGAGGACCACAGGGAATTACCTTATCACAGCGAAAGTACACACTGGATTTGTTGTCTGAATATGGTCTTCTGGCTTGCAAACCTGCTTCTACTCCCATGGCCACAAGCTGCAAACTTGAAAAGGATGACTCCCCTCATTTGTCGGACAACTCCGGCTATTCGCAGCCTGGTCGGGAAGTTAATCTATTTGACCTTCACACGACCGGACATCAGCTACGCCGTACAGCAATTGTCACAATTCCTAGATTGCCCAACGGTAAATCATCAGCAGGCCGCACTCCGTCTTCTCTGATTCCTCAAAGGCTCCCCAGGTCAAGGTTTACTTTATCCCGCTGCCACAGATTCCACTCCAGTCTCCATCACCGCGTACTCCGACTCGATTGGGCTAGATGCCTTGATACCCGTCGATCTACTACTGGTTGGTGCATATTTTTGGGTAAATCGCTGATCTCCTATAAAGCAAAAAAGCAGTCAACGATTTCCCGGAGCTCGGCGGAGGCGGAGTACCGGGCACTAGCTTCGACTTCTTGTGAACTTTAGTGCATCATATATTTGCTATGAGATTTGGGCTTCAAGCCCACCTTGCCTATCCCATTACATTATGATAACCAAAGCGCCTGTTACATTGTCGAGAACCCGGTTTTTCACGAACGGACCAAGCATATCGAATTAGATTGTCATCTTATCCGTGAGAAATTTCAAGCTGGCCTTCTAATTCCCACATCCATATCCACTGCCCATCAGTTAGCCGATATTTTCACGAAACCTCTCGACGGCCCACGTTTCACTTACTTATCGGCCCAACTTGGTACTTATTTGATTTTCCCGAAGTCCAGCTTGCGGGGGGGTGATAAAGAACAAAATAGCAAGCCCAAAAGTGAATCCAAACAGCAATGATCCAGTCTTCTCGCAAACGTGCTTGGCCTAGGCCCATTATCACAATACACAAATCTACAGCATGAGGCAACCTTCTCAGCATCATAAGGAAGAAGGGATACTTGGGGAATAAGTTTGTACTACTAAATATTCGAGGAATATTCCCTTGTTGACTGGAATATTCTAGGAATATTCCTCCATTGACCGGAATATCCTGAGAATATTCCCTGTGCATAAACCTGTGATTAGCCAATCATTAGATAGTATATATAGACAGCAACAGTGTAGCATAAATAACAACAAAATAATGAAATTACTTTGATCATTAATTTTCTACATATTCTGACTTGAAGGAGAAAAAAAACACTACAAAATCTGTACGAAAACATGTAAATCAGTTCGAAATTGAACGGTTACCAGAAAACCATGATGGACACACTCGCACTTCTCTCAGTTTGCCGGAGATGCGCGCAGATGACAAAAATTAAAGGATCGTCGAATCGGTCGGAGATGAAGATCGATCGAAGATGAAGATCGATCGGAGATGAAGCTGAGATTTGCTAAAGAATCTTTTCAGCCGATGATAAAATCAAAGGGACGGAGCTAGAAAGGATATAGAGCTTCAGTGGGTGATGAAGGGTTTCTTCTGTTGTGATAAGCGAGAAATAATGAAATTATGAAAAATATTTGCTCGTGTCCGATTTCTCCTGACGACTTTTATTTATTTATTTTTTTCTATAACTTCCGGTGACAATTATTTTACTTATCACTAAAAATTTGTCATAAAAGCATCAATTTTTTGTAGTGTAATTACACCACGTATTCAGCCTGTCTATGAGCCTTGTCACGCTACAACAAAAGACCTTTTTGTGACTAAAAAAATCGTCAAAAAAGCACATATTTTCGTCAGTGAAGCTTTCGCGACGAAAATAATTTCACGGCGTTTGTCGTATGTGCGGTGGCGTTAAAAGGTTTTATCGATGAAAATCTTGGTCGTCACCAAAGCGGATTCTGCAATGACAAGCATTAATATTTCCAAAGGTCTCTAGATATTCATGGCAATCCAGAATATTCGTCACCATAAAGGCTGTTCATGTGACAATTTTTTTTATCACAATAGAATAAAAAATTTATCACTAATCATTGTTGTCACCAAAGGGTAGACCTACATTTTTTTCTTCAACACGTAATTCGACAAACACTTTATCAATATAAGTCATCTATTTCATAAAAACTTTTCTAAATCAACAACGACAAAATCGACAAATTTACAAACACATAATTTTTATCAATATAAGAATCGAAAATCTATGAATCCCGAAATCATGAAAACGGTGAATTTCGACGAGTGAATCCCGAAAATTATGAACATGAAAATAAACAATGAATTTAATAATAATAATTTCGATTGATGAATAAATAGTTTTGTCCTTTATGCAAAATAATCTTCTTTTTGAAATATTTTTGTCCTTCTCCTCATTCCCTAATAATAATGATAATCTTTTTTTGTAGTGATAATCATAAATAATAACAACAACAATAACAACAACAATAATAATAATGATAATCATTTGGAAAAAATTGACCGAATGATGAACTAATGCTTCATTGATTTCCCAAGAAAATCTGATTGTAATGGATTTTTCCTCCTAATTTTCCTGAATTTTTGTTCACTGATGGGAAGAATAAATTAGGATTGATATTCATTTACTAATTTCAGTGATATGGTGAGATTTAGGTAGTGTCATATTTTTTTCTTTGTAAATGATGAAGCCGTGAATTTTGATCAATCAATTAAAGAGCGGGGATAAGTGTAAAAAAAGAGCGGATAAAACGGTCAAAACATTCTTTAAGTTGTCCTAAATGCTAAGGAATTTTAAAGTTGTCCTATTTGCCTAATAACATTTATATTTAGTCCTTATGCCCCAATATCCCTTAATTATATGCATTACAATAGTTTGATGAATGAGAGGTGTTTTAACTATTAAATTAGTAAGTTATTGATCATATATCTTTTGATAGAATTGACTTTTTGAACAAGTATAACTTTTATTGGTCTTGCTTTCATGAAAAGGGAAAAAATTATGCAAGTTATATTCAAATACCGATCAACAAGAACAAATTTCATTTTCTTTTGAGGCGAAATAGAAAGTCAGTCCTTGAGTTGACTTAGGCGTGACAAAAAGGCGCTTATTTGACCCGATCATAGCCAAATTTTCATCCTCGGTTATCTTATTCTACAAATCCCCGCCTCGACCTTTGTTTATAAGGGTGTTGAGACCACACCCGCAAGTATTTCGTTTATTAGCTCATTGACTACCTTGATTTAAGGAGGTTTTTCTATTTTCCTTTCCTTTGAATCCCTATAAGAATGCTTTCTTATACACTTATGGATTTTGAAGAAAGCAACACAAGTTCTTGACACACGTGTTGGAACGTATTGAAAAGAAAAAATGGCACTTGTGCCGAATTGTGAAAAAAATTGAAAAATTGTTAAACTACCGGACCTGCGGTATGTGCCGATGGACATCCGATGGGGCAAGATGTTGAGAGAGCACCGACTCTCTTGACCCATCTATAGGTCTCTAGATTATTCTATTGCTTACTAATTGCTAAAGAATTCTAGCATCCTTGGAAAACATAAATAATATAGCCATAAATTAAAATTGAAAAAAGTAGGGTCTATATTATGCTAGAGTTTTCTAGTTGGACATACTAGATTGTTCCAATGAGCCGACACTGAAACCTATAAATAGGAGTAATTTGGTCTCCAACTAGCACCAAGAAAATGGGCAAATTAGGATTTTAGTCCTCTATGTTGGCCTATTTTGGATTTTAGTCCTGCTCCTGCTCCGGTGAGGAAAATAGTCCTATAAGTTGGCTTTTTTTTGGATTTTAGTCCTATCCGCCGGTTTATGCTGACTGGACACCGGAATCATAAAAAATAACTTATATGGACGCCACATCATATGCCATGTTGGATCTACGTGGCGGTGGGTCCCATTTCTACCCCAAAAGTAAAAATTTGATGCATGAAGGATTCAAACCGGCAACCTAGTGGTAAACTATCAAGTACTTTGCCATCTAAGCTACAACTTTAATGTTTATACTATGACAAAATTTTGTTACTTATGCATAATATGGTTTCCTTTGGTTTTTTTTCCTTGTTAATTTGATGTAGTTCTTTTTTATAAAAAAAAATACTATCTACGTCCCTAAATGTAAGTAGATTTAGAATTATCATATACATTAATAAAATGATTAATTTTTTTTTGAAACACAGTGATAAAATATATTAAACTATAATGTTTGGTTCTCAAAAAAGACTATAGTGTTTGATATACTATTTGATTATCATTAATTAATGTAATAATTATGATATTAAAAAAGTTGACCGAATATATACAAATTAATAGTAAGATAAGAAAAAAATTTATAATTATTACTCTTCTGGTAATGTAAGGTCGACTTACATTAATAATAATAATAGGTTATAAAAAAAACATTATGCAAGAGCTCTTATATATATATATCATCTACAGTAAAATTAATTTTGTAAATAAGTTTATTTAAATTCAGCACATACAATGTTGGAAGAAATGTTATTGTGCATAAGTAATTACTTGTGTCGTAATATACATATTGAAGTTATAGCTTGGATGGCAAAGTGCTTGGTATTTTACCACAAGGTCGTTGGTTCGAATCCTTCTTCCCTCAACTTTTTATATTTAGTAAATGTAGGAGAAATGGGAATGTAGGAGAAATGGGACCCACAAGCCATGTAGGATCCCACGTGGCAGCCTAGTAGCAGCCACGTCATCAATTTTAAAATATTCCGGTGCCCAGTCAGCAATATTCGGCGGATAGGACTAAAATCCAAAAAAAAGGCCAACTTAGAGGACTATTTTCCTCACCGGAGCAGGAGGAGGACTAAAATCAAATGGGACCTACAAGCCATGTAGGATCCCATGTGGCAGCTTAGTAGTAGCCACGTCATCAATTTTAAAATATTCCGGTGCCCAGTCAGCAATATCCGGCGGATAGGACTAAAATCCAAAAAAAAAAAGCCAACTTAGAGGACTATTTTCCTCACCGGAGCAGGAGGAGGACTAAAATCCAAAATAGGCCAACTTAGAGGACTAAAATCCTAATTTTGCCCCAAGAAAAGCAAGTCCACTTTCATGCATACAACTTCTCTTGCAATATAAAAGACTTGGCATTTTCTTATTTAAGTTGAGTGTCCAATTTATTCTAATATTTAATATTAGTCACAAAAAGTGGTATTAGAGCCTTGTCGATCAGGCGTAGTTTTTTTTGTGGTGGTTATATTTGGTCGGGGACCAACGACGTCGTCACTCTGCCGGAGTAAACGGTCAAAGGATATTATTCACCATTTGAGAAGAATCAATCAAGGATTCTTGTTCGTGCAGTCCGGGACTGTGGAGCTATTTGGTCTGGGACCTAGTTTACTTAGTGTTTGACGGTGCAACAAAACTATGTTACGATGGTGGATTTTTCGGTGAGTAATATTAAGAAATTAAATAATCATAACTATAGCACATGGCAATCGTGTATGGTGTCCTACCTGGAGAGCCAAGACTTATTGGAGTATGTCATCGGAAGTGACGCAACACCGCCCGCTTCAACGGTTGCAGCGGCTCTGCGTAAGTGGAAGGTGAAAGCTGCGAAAGCCATGTTTGCTATAAAGACATCGATCGAAGATGAGATGATGGAACATATCCGGAGAGCCACCACGCCGAAGGAAGCATAAGACACGTTGGCAAGTCATTTTTCGAGGAAGTACATTTCGCGCCTGCAGATCTTGGAGAATGAGTTGATGTCGCTCACCCAGGGAAAACTAACAATCAGAGATTATTTCACCCAGGTAAAATCTTTTTGTTAAGAGATTCCGAATTAGATCCGGAGTCCAAAATTGGCGAGTCTCGGATGAGAAGAATATTGATACACGGTTTAAAACCCGAGTATCGGAGTTTCACAACAGTGATACAAGGTTGGGCCACACAACCAACCATTGATGAGCTAGAAAATTTATTAGCAGACCAGGAATCGCTGGCTAAGCAAATGGCAGGCATAGTTATAAAGTCAGAAGAAGAGACACTATATGCTAGTCAAGCAAGAGGAAAACCAAATAGATATTACAATAAGGGTTTTAGAAGACAAGATGATGGAAAACAACAAAAAGATGAAGGAAAGAGTTACCAATGAGGGGGAGCTCAAGAGAAGAGACATGATAATAAACAAAGAGATGATAAACCACAAAGAGGTGATAGGCGTTTTCACAAGAAACAAGATGCTTGCTTCAATTGTTGCAGAAAGGGACATTTCGCAAGAGATTGTAGATTCAAGAAGAGACAAGTTGAAGGAAACGTTGCCACTTTAGATACCTAAAATGAACAAAGTGAAACAGAGTGGGATGTCCACACATCCTTCTCAGGGTTGAAGAGCGAGGAAGCAAATATTGACACTACTATAGAGAAATAATAAGGCCAAGTAAGTTGTGCAGCAACTATGACAAATGATATTGGGCGTGGTAACTTTCACAATCCGTGGATCGGTGACTCAGGAGCTGAAAATCATATGACCGGTGATAAAGATAGACTTCAAAGCATAACATAATACAAATGTGGTCATGTTGTCGTAATGGCGGACAACACAAAGCTTCCAATCAAGCACATTGGAGAGACAGTGATCACGTCAAGCTCAAGTTCTCAGCCAGTGATACTGCAAAATGTGATGCATGTTGATGGAATGAAGAAAAATCGCTTGTCAGTATCACAACTCACAGAGACAAGAAATTATGTATTGTTCAGTCCACAAGATGTGAAAGTTTATCGCGATCTTAAAGTTGTTGGGACTCCTATCCTAGAAGGTGGAAAAAGGAGTCAGTATATGTACTGACTGTTGAAACAACATATGTATAGAAGACAAGGAAAATTGACAGGTTTGTCTGGTTGCTCATTCTCATGCATATTTATCTTTTCAGTCGCACTAAAGTGTCATCGTCATCAAATGTGTCTGATCATTAATTATGTTTGTTGTCATTTTTTATTATCAACGATTTATGCGTCATTGGAGTTGCTAAAATTACCGGTTTAATTTATATCTCCTTTTGACACGATCCTTCTTTTATGTGTTTATTTCTCCGAAAGACTTATGTCTTTATTTCTATTTCAACTTTTTAATCATAATAAAATGATCTTCAATAGCTAGCGTGCAAAACGTTAATAAAAAATCCGTGTAAAGGCTCACCCTTCACTTGTATTTTTCCATATCACTTCCGGTGTGGAAGTTGTATCTTCCTAAGAATTTATTAGCGAATAAACCATGGTTTCATTAAAAATTTTGAATTATGAATTGAGAAAATTAATTATAGCACTGTGAAAATTGTGGTGGAAGTTGTATCTTCCTACCGATTTTGTTTTTATATATAAAAAATAAGGGGTTAAGGGTTGATTGGTGAATCAACCATTGTTTCGATACATTTTCAAATTATAGCACTGTGAAAATGAGTGAAAATGATTATACTGTTGGAGAAAATATCAATCTAGCATGCTGTTTAACACGAAATTCAAACAAAAACGAAAACAGAAAATAGGACACAAAACTTATTGATTGAGGCGAGTGTAGCAATCTGTCCTTAAGACGTTTATGCCCCGATTATGTGCACACGGTAATAGCAATCGTCTCTCAAGATACAACAGTCTCCTTGTTCTAGTCTTGCACTTAAATGTGAACAAGCGGCGAACTGATTCGGCCTTGAATATCTCTGACTATGCACAAGTGTTTATGCAGAAAATTAGCTTTTTATTTGTGCAGAATTTTGGTATGTATATGTGCAAAAAACTGTCTAAATTTTCATTCAGCAATGCAGGGATTTTATAGGCATAAATGAAGACTATTCACTATCGGTTGCATCCTTTCAAAATGATTCAACCGAACAGGTGCAACCCTTACTTGGTTGCAACCTTTCACCGAACCGATGCAACTCATTTGTCACATGTCAATTCGGATTTTCCCGCCATTATTAATTTTTTATTCAAATTTATCCAACAATCCCCCACATGAATGAAAATTAATGCAAGTGCAATGCAGACTCTGAAGAGATATCAAACGGAGTTCTATTGCATCGGGCGAGGTGGTTTGCTGCCTTGAACCTTCCCTAGTAGAATACCATCGGACATACTCGGCTAAGCAGTGAACTAGGTCTTGAACTAATCAGGATTTGGTGCATGCCTAGACAATGATATCAACACAATAGACCCCCTAGCCTTCTCGAAGTTCTCATGGTTGTGTCCATTTTGGCCCTGGAACACCTTGGTTTCAGAAAGTGTGTTAGAGAATTCAGCCCTTAAATTCTCACAGAAGCGGCCCAACTTCCACTTACATAGGTGACCTACTATAAAAAGTACTCTGCAATACCCCACCTGGCTTAACCAAGATATAGGAATCATTAAAAGCTTAATGCTTAACTTAACAAAATCACAGAAAGCACTTTTGTTTTTAACAGAATGGGTAAGTGCTAACTGTCCCTCATAACTTAGTTGTCCCTTTTGAACCATGATCTTGGGATCTCCAGTCACTATGGTTGGGTTGCCATTATAAGGGAACATGCGTAATAGGCTTAAGTCACATTCTGTTTGTCAAAATTGACGTATGATCTCTAGCTAAACTTTTTTTGTAAGCGGATACGCAAGATTCTCCTTCAACTTTATACAATCGAGGAAATCAAACCATTAGAGATCAAATCTTAATGGTATTATGTGTGCAACATATATGTCGAGATTTACCATTATACATACAACTTTGTGCACGTCCTATAGCCGACATTCTATCACAATGTATGCCAATAGGAGGAATTGGCTTTGGCCAACAAGGAATATCCTCTAAGAAAATCCTAAGTCACTCTGCCTCTTCTCTAGCTTTATCTAATGTACTAAAGTCCGATTCCATAGTGAATTGAGCTATGCATGTTTGCTTTGAGGATTTCCAGGACACTGCACCACCAACAATAGTAAATACATATCCACTATTGAATTTTGAATCCTTACAGTCAGATATCTAGTTTGCATCACAATATCCTTCAAATACTGGTGGATATCTTGTACACTGTATCCTGAGGTTCATTGTAAACTTCAAATACCTTAACATCCGGTCAAGGGCTATAGATTGAACTTGAACCTTCTTTCTCCTTGTCTTTACAAGGAAATATCTCCTCAATAAATAAAACATTCCCTCAATCAATGATTACATTTTAATGTACATCAGGAATGTCTGATTTGTGCACCAGAAACCGATAGCCACTAATGTTATTTACATATCCAAAGTTGTTTCAGGCCCCTATCTTGACATGCTTTGGCTTAGGTACCAACCTTAACCATACAACCCCCACACTTCTATGAATTTGTAGCTAGGCTTGAGGCCTTTCCACAGTTCATACAGGGTTTCATCCTTCTTCTTAGAAGGGATCTTACTCAGAATGAAGTTCACTAAGAGGATAACTTCCCCCACAAGTTCTAAGGTAAACCCGAACTTATCAACATAGCATTCATCATATCTTTAAGAGTTTGGTTCTTGCGTTCAGCAATACCGTTTGACTAAGGTATGTATGATGTAGTTGTTTGATGAATGATGCCGGCGCCTCAACAAGACTCATGAAACAATAAATCATATCCACCACCAAGATTACCACGGAAACATTAAATCCTTTTGCTATGTTTTCTCACCTTCATTCTGATAATTATAAAAGACATTGCCGTTGCACAACATGATGAGATTAACCAGTCACGGGTGCAGCATACAGTGCCACAACCGGCACGTACACATGTGTCACAACAGACAAAGTCTTATTTGGATTCACTTCAGTGTTTCCTACCATTTCTGTTTAGTGACAGAAGATGAACATGTCAAATTTCACAAGTACTCCAACCTCTAGTACCACACTTGGCACAATCTTTACAAGTTGAATAAGTACACCAAATTGAATCAATACCTCTTTTATCAAGTAGCAATAAAGAAGAGTTACACCAATAAAATGAACCACCACATTTAAATGCAGTTTCAAGTTATTATTGAATATATATATATATATATACACATTATTTATTAAAAACACAGCAAATAAAGTGTGTTATTATCGTAAACCTTCATATAATGTCTCTTCATTAACGGTCATGTCCATAATAATTTTCTCAAAATAGAAAAAATATGCATGACATTAGAAGTTATAATAGCTTCTCTTAATTTAAACACCACCATTCATTTGATAAGACATGACCATTCCATTTATCAAAACAATAATTATTTTAATTTCAACTAACAATTATTCTGTTGCTGCACAGAGCCAATTTGCACTACAACCATCGGTAGTAGTTGAAATCACTTCGCATGATATGTAGAACAGGAAGGCAACAATATGAAATTGTGTTACCGTATGCATAATCAAATTAGTATGCTAATCTTAAAAGAAGCAAAATGCACTAATCAAATTTACATATACCCCCCCAGGATTCATAGTCAACAAATCCTTGCATTAAAAGAGATAATGGCATTTCCCCAAAGATCGAAAATGCACTAATCAAATTTACAAGAGAATAACAACTATCCCCATAATTCTTACAAAATCACAAGCCAAAAAAATGTATGGGTTTGTTAACTAGAATTCTATATATTGTGCTAAATTTCTTTAACCGAAATAATTCAAAAGCAAATACTAATTGTCTACAACATATTGTTAAAGCAACAAGAGTAGACGCAAAATGTTTATGTCCCATGACCAGATGCAAAGAATTCTTGACAATAGTTCTATCAATCAAGAAATATACAGAAGAGAAGAGTTTTACCAGAAAGATTTCGGAAGCAAAACTTGTGACTTTTAAACAAAATTCTGCATACTTACGTACAACTACAATATATTTAAAGATGCCAACAATTGGAAGATTGCACTGGTCTACCACAAAATATCATTGGCACGACATCAATTAATACAACGACGACCAAAATATCATTGGCACGACATCAATTAATACAACTTTAAAATGATGCAAATACGGTGCTGCCTAAACATGTGGTGAATCACCCATAATTACACATTCCATAAAATTGTGCATACGTTTCCTTTGCAAATAAAATTTTCTGTTTTTAGGATCATGAATTTTCAGATCACTTTGACTAGTGATGATGGTAAAAAAAAAAATTTACTAGTCACGAAATAGCAACATGCCACAAATATTAAGATGTGAATTCTTTAAACAAGTGACCACTACATGTAAAATCCTATTCCATTCAAATGCTAGAAACAAAGATGTTTACTGCAACTCAAAGTAATAAAATAATGGGGGAACGAGGGAGAAGGACATAAATATTTCATCAATTGAGTAAAAGGACAGTTTTTTGAAACTTTTGCATAAAGGACAAAACTATTTATTCACTGTCGAAATTCACTTGTGTTCGAAATTCACTATTTAAATTCACTGCCGAAATTCACTGTCAAAATTCACTAATTTTCAAAATTCATTGTCGAGATTCACCGATTTTTGGGATTCTTCATCAAAATTCATTCGCATCGAAATTCATGATTTGGGATTTCTTCGGGAGATTCACTTTGATTTTAGGATTCACTGTTTGTCCTTCTCGCTATAAAAATTATGCAGTTGTCCTTCTCCCTATAAAAAATATGTAGTTGTCCTGTTACTTAAAAATATTCCAGATTGTGTCCTTATCCCTAATTTTCCATAAAATATTTCTTGTAACTTTACAGAAAAAATGCAGATTATAAGCATCCATACTGGCAATTCACATTTACCATTTACTTTGTGGTTATTAGATTTGAAACAAAATTTTCACAGCAGCAGTTTCCAGATTTTAAACCAGCATGCATATAAACAGGAAACGTCTTAAGATTGTTGGAGAAAATATCAATCTAACATGCTGTTTAACACGAAATTCAAACAAAAACGAAAACAGAAAATAGGACAGAAAACTTATTGACTTAGGCGAGTGTAGCACTCTGTCCTTAAGACGTTTTTGCCCCGATTATGTGCACACGGTAATGGCAATCGTCTCCCAAGATACAACAGTCTCCTTGTTCTAGTCTTGTACTTAGATGTGGACAAGCGGCAAACTGATTCGGCCTTGAATATCTCTGACTATGCACATTATGCAGAAAATTGGCTTTTTATTTGTGCAGAATTTTGGTATGTATATGTGCAAAAAACTGTCTAAATTTACATTCAGTAATGCAGGGATTTTATAGGCAGAAATGGAGACTATTCACTATCGGTTGCATCCTTTCAAAATGATTCAACCGTACAGGTGCAACACTTATTTGGTTGCAACCTTTCACCGAACCGATGCAATTCACTTGTCACATGTCCATTTGTATTTTCCCTCCATTATTAATTTTTTATTCAAATTTATCCAACATATACATGTATAATGCGAGATTATACGGTTTGCTGAAAGTTTTAATATTTGAAATTCCTTTAGTCTTTTGTTTTCTAACTGACAATTATGTTGCTCATACGGTCCACATTTCTTACTAATAATATCATTAATATTGATTGGCATAATTGGTACTTTTGTTTTACGTTTGATCCCTTTTTTTGTCTGTGCGCCTTTCTATGTAACGATACATCTATTTTTAGTTGTTTTGCCTTTTTTTTCTTTGACCTTTTCTGTTGAGCTTGTCCTTTTAAATTAATTTTGTAGTTTTCCCTTGGTTCTGATTTGTCCATTCTCAATGTGAGAATAAACATTGATAATATCGACCCTCAGAATTTATCGCGTAAATACAAAATAAAATAAATAGCGCTAGCACATAACGATGATTTTATCGGTTTGTCTTCTTCATTTGACCATTTTTTGTGATTTTGTATTCCATAATTAGTTAAGTTTGGTTGCATTGAAAAAAAAGAAAGTACTAACAATATCTCACCACGTGCTAGTCTTCGATTTGTATTGTGTATATAAAGTAGTGACGTTACGAATAATAAACGGTAACTATAGCGACCACCACAAGTTAGCCTACGATTTGTGTCGCGTAAATACATGAAGTGAATAAATACCGTCGATATCCGCCACCATGTATAATTGTGAAGTGATAAATAAATGCTAATCATATATTTCGCCACGAGTTAGTCTTTCATTTGTGTTGCATAAACACATGAATTAGTGAATAAATAGCATCTGTTGTACCCTCCCTCAATAAACAGGCGCAGAATCCGACCAATCCAGCCATTACCTCCATCTATGACCTATTCAAGCCCTCATCGCCGAGGAAGACAATAGCTTTTCCCAATAGTTCGTATATTTCTCAGCCCAGTGGAAGACTGGAAGTTTGAATTTATTTCATCAAAATAATGGTAGAGCCACACCATTGACTATTCTAAACTGTAATATTAATTAGTCTTTTAATATTTGGGAAATTAGGGATAATGACACAATCTGGAATATTTTTAATTAAGTAACATGACAGCTACATATCTTTTATAGGGAGAAGGACAACTGCATAATTTTTATAGCGAGAAGGACAAACATTGAATCCCAAAAATCAGTGAATCTCCCCAGTGAATCCCGAAATCAGTGAATTTCGACAGTGAATCCCGAAAATCAGTGACTTTCGACAATGAATTTTGAAAATTAGTGAATTTCGACAGTGAATTTAAACACAAGTGAATTTCGACAATGGATAAATTGTTTTGTCCTTTATGTAAAAGTTTCAAAAGATTGTCCTTCTACTCAATTGATGAAATATTTCCGTCCTACTCCCTCATTCCCATAATTGGCTTAATTAGAGATTTTGTCGTCGCGTAATTAAAGCCACACACACAAATCTCTAACAAGACCAAGTTATGGAATGAGTTTCGCAGTTTTATAATGTTTTCCGAATTCGTTTCTTGTTTCAGGGCTGTCTTAAGGACAAAATGGTGCTGCTTATAGCCAATTGCAGGAGCTGCCTTCAGCTGAATTATTTGCTCCTACTTTTGGAAATATTGGTGCAAGTGGTCATGCAAATCTTGGAATACAGGGAGAAGGAAAATGAAAAGGGATTGCAATTGCGAGTTCGTCTTTTACTGATGCTGCTGCCCTCACACTTAATATCTTCTTTGGTGAGCTATATACCCTCACACTTAATATCTTCTTCTTCTTCTTTTTATTTTATTTTTTATTTTTTTACTGTTAAAATTGGAAAATTTGTGTTTTCTAATGTTCTACTTTACGTAATTTACTGATTTTTAGCTTTTTTTTTTTACTGTCAGCTACCAATCTTCTAAATCGTTTCACCTCACTAAATGATTTTCTTAAAAAACATAATCTTTAATTTTATATATAAAAGCTACATTTTTTTCATTTTACCGCACACAATCGTGTTATAAGGATGAAATGGTGCAATGTTCAAACATAGACGATTATAACGAAAAGTAATATAAATGACGAGTTTTATGATTTTGCCCTTTATTTTTCCAAGTTAATTGGCATGCTGGAGGGCGTGATTTGGGCGATCCGTCCATCTTAAGGCGGGGGATACGCAAACTCTGGATCCGCCATTGGCCCCCCCGATGCATTCTGTTTATGGATCCAACACTAAATAGGAGCAGCTATTGTTTCTTTTAGAAAAATAGGAGCTGCGGGTCGGATCCTGAAATATTGTTGAGGGGTCGGTAATAATTTTTTAAAGTAAATTTTTTTAACGGGTCCGAAATATCTTTTTACAGGTAAAATGTAGAGTTTTTATTTTTTAGAGGGCCTCATCAGTACCGCACAGTTTCATTATGCAAACTCTAGATCCGCCATTGGGCCCCCCGATGCATTCTGTTTATGGATCCAACACTAAATAGGAGCAGCTATTGTTTCTTTTAGAAAAATAGGAGCGGCCGGGTCGGATCCTGAAATATTGTTGAGGGGGTCGGTAATAATTTTTTAAAGTAAATTTTTTTACCGGGTCCGAAATATCTTTTTATAGGTAAAATGTAGAGTTTTTATTTTTTAGAGGGCTTCATCAGTACCGCACAGTTTCATTATGCAATGAAAGTGTGTGGTCTAGATGAAGCCATATAGGCGTTTCTCCATATGAGAGTCTCCACTTTAGAATTTCCCGTCCGCCCACATTACACAATTTTTTATTCCAGTTCATAAGTAGCTAATCACATATACTCATTGGAAAAGATTAATACAAGGTTTTTGAACATGGAGCGTCCATTCTTTTAACCAAAAATAAAATAAAAATAATAGTAATAACCATGCGCGCACACACGCACCCGTGAAAAGACATCAGTGAAAGATGCAGTTGTTGGTATTTTAATGGTTTCCTTGCAGTATATATGTGTAACCCTAGCTTTTACGGGTATGCAATAAAAGTTTCCGGCTACTACCGTTTTTTTGTTTTTTCTTTGTTTCTGCTGCTCAAAATTAACATTTAACTTTTAATTATTTTTAAATGGAACCAAAAATAGCTGCTGCTTTGCCCAGGAAACAAGTAATGTGGATGCCGAATTATTAAGCCTACTTCGCACCCTTGCAATAACCATGTCAATGAATGATTGGTTCGACAAAGATGGAAATATATTGCCCAATAATGATCATACCCCGAGTTTTGGTGGATGGTGAATCAGTTGATTGTGGACTATATATATGTTTGTGGAAGAACATGAAGAGAATTTACAAGATTTGAGTACAAGAACAACTTTCAGTTTTTTTTTTCTTTAACTAATTTTCAGTTTTAAACTGCTTAATGATGTATTGGTAATTGTTTTCTATATTGTGGGACTTGGACTTGTTCTAGTTTGGGACTATTTTCGATTTTTTGGGTTCTAAAGTTGGATATTTTGTTTGGTCTTTTCTTCGCGCATATTTTCTTTTGGCATTTGCGACTTATTTAAATTAGTTGGGACAAATCGTAAAATTTCTATTTGATCTACTATGTGTTTTAATTAGATGGGCAGTTTCTTGTTTAATTAAAATTTACAAACAATATCTTTTTAAAAAAGTTGTTCTACTTATGTTGAAGTTTGTAGCAATGCAGCAGCAAACTGAACTCATCAGATCAACCAAGGGCAACTTCAAATTCTCTTAGAGCACTCGCATCAGTGTCTCGTATCAGATTTTCTATTTTCCAGTCTTAAACATCACTTTTGTCCATTTTCTGAATCTTTATCGACGGTCAATTGTATCGAGTCTCGAGAATAATGTATACAACATTAATTAAAAACCATAATAAAAGACATATTCTCAAGTATATATATATATATATATATATATATATATATATATATATATAGGGAATGAGGAGAAACAAAAATATTCAATGATTGAGTAGAATGAGTCTTTTGAAACTTTTGCAAAGGACAAAACTATTTATTCTTTATCGAAATTCCTTTATTTAAATTCTTTGCCGAAATTATCGAAATTACTAATTTTCAAAATTCATTATCGAAATTCACTAATTTTCGGGATTCATATCAGAAATCAAATTCACCGATTTCGGGATTCATCGGGAGATTCAACGATTTTAAGGATTATATAAAAATTATCTCCTATAAAAAATATGTAGTTGTCATATTCTTAAAAATAATCCAGATTGTGTCCTTATCCTAATTTTCCAATATATATATATATATATATATATATATATATAAGAGCTGCTCTGATCAGTTCAATAATTTACAGGATGGTCGGTTTTTAATCATCACCGTTAAAAGCGTATCTCGAATAATTATATTCGTTAGATTATTTTTGGTACAATATAACTATCGTGTACTTTAACACATCTAATCGGTTATTCAAACCTGTCAAAAATTTGCGCCCATTATTTAAACGTGTGATTAATCCATTGCTCTGCTAAATTTTTCTTGCTCTTTTTATGCCTTTTCCTTTTGCTTCTGTCAAAAAAAGAATAAAAAAAACAAACGATTATGGATAATTTTCCCTTTTTTATTTTTTTTATTTTTTTTCACTCTTCAGTTTTTTTTGGGTGGAGAGGAATAACAAAAACAGAGATCAGTCCATTGTTAATTGTTTAAGTCAAACTCATCATATATTCTTCATCATAAATTTCGAATTGGAAAGGTTCCAACTAAAGTTGAAATCCGTGATTACTCATCATCTCTTCTTCATCATCAATTTCCTGCTTTATTTATAATTTCTTTTTCCTCTCATGGAATATTACAATAACTGAAAATAAAAACGAGGAAGAAGAATCGTTTTAATTTTAATGGAGGGAGACGAATGGGTTGCGGAGAAATTCGAAAATATAAGAATGACTTTTAATATGTTATGGTGTATCAAATACATATATCCAACAGTCATAATTATTTTAATGTTAATCCAATGGTAAACTAGATAATCATGGCTTTTTTTGTCTTGATTGAACAGTAGTATTTTCTTTTTATATATATATATATATATATATATATATATATATATATATATATATATATATATATATATATATATATATATATATATATATATATATGAAACAAAAAAAAATGAAAGAGCTGTTTGTTTTTTTTTAGTTATTTAGGAAGGTCTTTGATCATATTAAAAAACAAGAATTTGGCAAACAAAATTGAGGAAGAAAACATAAAACTTTAAACAAAAGACCATTCATCGTAAAAAGAAAAAAATAATAAATAAATAAGAAGAGTCCAGCAAGATAAAACAATTGGGGAGGACAATAAATGGTTGTACAGATTATGTGTTCATACGGTATATCCAACGCAAATGGTCTAGGATCTGAGACATCCAGATTCATCCTACAGATTCTAATGCATTGCTATTTTAGGTAAATCTGAAGTATTAAATCAGTAAAAATACTGATTTAACATCATTTAGAGACACTACTGCAAGTGCTAGGCAAATGGTCGAACACTTACACCAAAAGGTTGTTAGGAACGGTTAATTAAGTTAAACACTTTGTAACTACTTTCTTTTATGATCAGAGGTTCCATACACCAACTTAAGCTGTAAACCGGCACTTGTAAACATCAATTGAGTTTTAATCAAAGCAATAAGAAGTTCTTCAATTCTTTAGTTTTTCCCGCTCATCTTGGGACATGCCAGTTCTTGATGAATCCAACTATCACAGTTGGAAGACTGCACTGCTTAATGCACTTTCATCCAAGAATAAGCTTGGATTCATTGATGGTTCCATTCCTATGCCATCTTTAGGTGACAGACAACTATCGCTATGGAGACAGAACAATAGCATCAAGTCTTGGTTTCGAAATTCAGTTTCTAAAAGTATTGTCCAAAGTGTAATGAGCTATCAGACTGATAAGGAGATATGGGATGATCTTGAAGAACGTTATGGTGATGGTGATACATATAGACTTTCAAATCTGATAGATGAAATTCAAAATATGAAAGAAGGTGATCTTTCTGTTTCAGAAAATTTTGCCAAACATAAGATCTTGTGGGATCAATTACCGTCTTTGCTCCTCCCCCGACTTGTAATTGTGGCCGGAAATGGTATAAAGATAACAATGAACGTCACCATGTTATCAGATTTCTTAAGGGCCTTAATTAAAGTTTTTCAACTATAAAATCACAAGTTTTGATGATTTCTCATTTTCCTACTTTCAAAAATGTGTTTTCTATGACCTTGAAATAAGAAAGAAAGCAACATGATAGGGTTACTGGTAATAATGTTAGTTTTGTTAATGTTCTTAGGGATACCAATGCTGGGGCAATTGATCAGACTGCTATGCTGGCTCAGAATCATAATAATAGTTCATATTTCAGAAAGAAGTATAACAATGGATCCAAGAAGCCTTAATGTACTCATTCAGGGATGCAAGGTCATACAATATATATGTGCTATAAGAAGCATGGGTATCCTGCCAACGTTTGAGGCGAGAGGAAGAGGTAGATCTCATTGCGACCAAAAATGTGTATGCAGAGAGGGTATTTGAGGCAAAGGACCTCAAGATTGATGGTAGATCGTAAATCTCCTATCACACAAGAACAATACCAGCAGAGATATTGAATATATTGAGGATCGTTCTTTGTCTCGATCCATGTCTCAAGAAATTTACGATCTTTGGATTCAATTTGGTTAATTCAACAGTGCTTTCTACAGACTTTGGTCCCATGAGGATTCAGGTTTGTCTAAATCTTTAAATTGCTTCGAATGGATAGTAGATGATGGTGCTACTGACCATATTGTGTTTGATAAGGCTTTAAAATGTTCTTGTCATCATGTTGAAAACATGTTTGTAAGTCTGCCAAATGGAAAAGAGATAAGAATTTCTTTCATTGGACAAGTGAAAATCAATGCTGATTTAATATTAGACAATCTGCTTTGTGTGCCTGATTTTCATTGTAATATGTTGTCCATCAATAAGCTCATAAGTTCTAGAGCTTATAATATTAAGTTTTTTTATGGATTGTTGTGTTATACAGGATGTGATTAGTCTTAAGAGGATTGGTACAGCTGATCTTATCATGGGAGTGTACATCTTAAAGGCGGATAGTTCTTGCTATAGTTTTCATGTTGCTAATAATGTTCAAATTGCAGTTGATCAAGCCTTACTGTGACACTACAGGCTTGGTCATGCCTCTAATCAAAGACTTAAAGTCCTAAAGCAAGAAAATGAGCAAGTACATGTTCCAGATATGCTTATCTGTGAGCTTTGTTCTTTGGCCAAGCAACAATCCAGACTTAGTTCCACTTAAGCCATTCTACTTCTAAAGTATGTTTTGATTTGGTCCATATGGACATTTGGGGTCCATGTAGGGTAGTTGGTGTGAACAGTCATAGATTCTTTCTTACTATTGTAGATGATCATATCAGATTTTGTTGGATTTACTTGTTAAAGTCTAAAGCTGCAGTTAGAGGTCTTGTTCAGTAGTTTTGAAATCTAGTACAAACTCAGTTCGATGCAAAATGTTAATATTTTGAGGTCAGATAATGGCAAAGAGTTTGATATTCCTGAGGTTTATTCTGCTAAAGGAATCTTACATCAGAATTATGTAATAAAAACTCCTCAACAAAATGGTGTGGTGAAAGAAAACATCAACATATCCTAAATATTGCTAGAAGTTTGAGATTTTAGTTTGATTTGCCACTAAATTACTGGTATTATTTTGTTTTTCATGCTGTGAATCTTAATAATATCACTCTTTCTCCATTGTTGCAAAACAAAACTCCTTATGAGATGTTGTATTATGTGAAACCTTCATATGAGCATTGGTTGTTTGACTTTTGCTTATAATCTCAATCATGATAATAACAAGTTTGGAGCCAGATGCATTAAATCTGTGTTGTTAGGTGGAGTTCCTAATGTCAAGGGATTTTACCTTTTGAACTTGCAAAATAGACAAATTTTTGTTGCTATGGATGTTATATTTCATGAATTTAGTATTCTCTACAAGGATGGTACAGCATCAAGCAAAATCAAGGACTTACCCCTACCTGTTCATTTTGACCAAATTTTTTTTTTATTATCTTGTCTTGACTTTGCCATCACAAGTCATTGTCCCACATAATAATTCTCTTGAAGTTGAAGATCACCAAGAACATGTTCATTATGGTGCACATCCGTAAGAACATGTTCCTGACTCCTTGCATCCTCAAGAGCCTATCCATGATATGATTGAACAATTACCCATTGATGACGTCCAGTTCATTGATTATGTGGATGAATTGCCTCATAATGAGGACTCACATATTAGAAAATCTTCCAGAAGTAGGGAAGTACCATCTTATATATCTTAAAGATTGTGTATGCAATAATATGATTACAAAAATTTCACCACATTTTCTGGCAAAGTAGACACTTTAAATAACGTTTTTTATGCTCGTAAATCCTATGTCCTTAGCACTAAGATACTGGCATGACCTAAATCTTATAATGAGGCAGTCAAGCATACAGAATGGAGATAAGCTATGGATTATGAAATAAAGGCTCTTCAACAGACCAAAACTTGAGAGATTGTACCACTACCTAAAAGCAAACAGCCTATAGGATGTATGTGGGTGTATAGAATTAAAATAAGGATGGCTCAATAGAGTTGTATAAAGCAAGACTTGTAGCTAAGGGCTACACACAACAATTAGGTTTGGACTACTTGGATACCTTTTCCCATTTAGTAAAACTGACAACAATTAGAACTTTTCTTGCCATAGCAGCTGCAAAAGGATGAGATTTGCATCAACTAAATGTAAATAATGCCTCTTTACATGGAGATTTGATTGAAGAAGTTTACATGCAAGTATCAAAAGGATTTTAGAAAGATTAGGACCTGTTTGTAGGATAACAAAATCTCTCTATGGTCTCAAACAAGCCAATAGACAATGGAATATTAAACTAACCGAAGCTCTGCTTTAGAAGGGGTTCAGACAAGCAAAGCAAGATTACAGTTTAATTGTCAAGGGATTAGATGACTCATTTGTGGCAGTGCTAGTATATGTTGATGATGTGTTGGTAACAAGTCCTGACATGGAAGAAATAAAGAGTTTAAAAAGTTTTCTTAATGACAAGTTTGGCATAAAAGATCTTGGAGATCTCAAATTCTTTCTAGGATTGAAAGTAGAAAGATGAAAGAAGGGTATTGTGTAAACACAAAGAAAGTATTATTTAGAGATACTGGAAGAATATGGCTATTCAGATTGTAAAACTAGCCAACTCCTATTGATACTTCTATAAGTCTGCACAACAAAGATTCATCACCTTTAAAGTAAACAATTACTACATAAGTCTGGTTGGGAAGTTATTATACCTTGGACTAACAAGACCAGATATCACCAATGCCACACAACAACTTAGCTAAATTCTTGACAAACCTAGAGAATATTTCAAGCGACTCATAAACTTCTTAAATACCATCCATCCCAAAGCAACTGGAGCTAAAATGTTTTGTAGACTCAGTTAGGTGATGAAATGATACAGAGAAGGTCCATCATAGGTTTTTCTATGTTTTTTGATAGCTCACTTATAAGTTAGAGATCAAAGAAACAAACTAAGTCATTGTTAAGGGTGATTTTATATGATTTATATCGTTATATTTTGTAACAATTCTCTCCATATTCGTATAATTCGCATAGAAATTAAGTGTTTAATTGATTTATTGAGCAAATGAGTTTTTAAACGGTTTAATCGCAAAATTGGTTAATTTATGTGTTATATTGATGATTTTATGTTTATTTGAATATTATTACATTTTGCGATGTTTTAATGACTTGTAGATGCATAATTGCGGCTCAAAAGATGATTGAAAAAAGATAAATGTCGGATTTAATTGATGAAAAAGAGATAAGGAAGATTTGAATTGATGAAAAAGAGATAAAGATAGAGAAATCGAATTTCAAGTCACTGAACGAGCGTTCAAGTCCCGTCGATTGGACAAAGGCTCTCGGCATATTGGACGCGGCGTCAGTGAAGCGTTTGATTGAGTTTTGAGATATTTAGTGAGCAGCGTCCAAATTAAAGAAGGACGGGCGTTTGATCATGACTAGCCGATTCGAAGTTTGCATTGAAGGTTGGACTGGCGTTTGAATCTTTGGACGGGTGTCCATAAACCGACTTAGCCAAACCGCCTCTGAAATCTATATAAAGGCTGCGTTTTCTCCACATAATAACATCATTATTCGAACCCTAAACCCTAGGGGCGGCCTAGCTGCGATTTTTATTAGTTTTTACTCAAAGTTTATGCTTTTAAATTCCTAGTTTAGATCAAACACTTTTATGTACTTTTATCCAAGTAATTCGAGCTCAAAGGTGATGTTAAGAGGCTAGACCTCTATTGAACAAGCGTTGTGAAGCCATCCGATCAGCAATTCAGTTTCGTTTCTCGATTGTCTTGTGAGTTTTTAATTCAAGTTGTTTCTTTATTATGTTTATCATGTTTTTATGCAATTTATATCGAAAGATCTTTGCATGTTGATTGTTTATATTGATGAGAATCATGTTAAACCCTGGATCACCATGATAAAGAATAGATCTTTGATCTAAATAACGAGAGTTATTAGGTTAGATTTCTAGGTTAGAAACTTATAAATTTCACACCTTGGGTTGGTGAAGCGTTAATCTTTAGGATCGAAAGATAGAAGATTAATAGGCGAACTTGTCTAAGAAATTAGGAGTTCATACCTTGGCTAGGTGAATCACAACTTGGTTAGAAAACACGAGATAATCGAGGCGAAATTGATAGTTGTAGGATAGGTGGATCAATAGCTTGTTCGTTAAATAAATTATTGATTAAATCACTTGAACTTGAATTGCTTAGTAAATTTACAATCTTTATTTCATAATAGATTTAGTTTAGATAATTGTGTTCGCAACCATATTTTCCTGGCTTTAGATCTCGATCTTCTGTCTAGCTATTCTTATTGTTAGTTTCGTTTTTCGTTTTAGTTCTTCACTGTTTTATTTTCGTATCTTTTTAGTAGTAATCGTGACATAGTTAGGTTAGATAATAAAAACTAGATTAAGCAACCCCGATTCCCCGTAAGATCGACCCGGTATCAACCTCTATACTACGATCCCTACACTTGGAGTATACCGGATTTATAAATTTATTACTTGTTGTTTTCCGTTGATAAAATCCGTGAACAGTCATCTAGAAGCTCATCAGAGGCAGAATATAGAGCCATGGCTATGGCATCCAGTGAATTTCAATGGCTTACTTATTTACTTTCAGAGCTTAACATTAAACAAAGCAGACCTATTCCTCTATTTTGTGACAGCAAAAGTGCCGTATACATAGTTGACAATCCAGTGTTTCATGAGAGAACTAAACACATTGAAATAGACTTCCATGTGATAAGGGATAGGTACTAACAAGGCCCCTTAAAACCTCTACCTGTATCCACAGAACTTCAACTTGCAGATTTGTTTACAAAACCATTGGATAAAACCAGGTTCTAGACATTGCTAAGTTCTTATCCTCTAATAAACATATATCAGCCTTAGAGTTCAGTTTGAGAGGGGGTGTTGAAGTCTGTAGCAATGTAGCAAAAAACTAAACTCAGCAAATCAACCACGTGCAACTTAAAATTCTCTCACAGACAAATGGTCGAACACTTACACCAAAAGGTTGTTTGGAATGGCCAATTAAGTTAAACTCGTTGTAACTATTTTCTGTTATGATTAAAGGTTCCATACACCTATTTAAGCTGTAAATAAGCACTTGTAAACATCAATTGAGTTTTAATCAAAGCAATAAGACATTCTTCAGTTTTTCAGTTTTTCCCGCTTCTTTCTTCTTTGAATCATTGATTTTCTTCGTGAATCAAGGATTTCATCATCTTAGGAATGGCATAAATTTCAAAAATCCCGCCCAAACCCCGATCGACCATTGCTTACCGATTTTTCCGACCCAAACATTTAGGGACTTCTTCCATCTCCAAAGTGAGTGCATAACTTGAAGAGAAAAATAAGTCATTAATTATATTTGTTGAATTACCATCTCCAATAAAAGTTTAACCTTATTGGTAGGTAGATAATTCACGCTTTGTCAAGTGTGGCCTATAACAAGGCTTGCAAGATGCCCAACACTTAAATTTATTTTTTTTGGGAAGAAAATGTTTGTAGAGAGGTTTGATCTCATTACCTTCTGTTTTGATACCATGTTGAAGTATATAAAATGTTAATTATTTGTCTTCCCGTTAGCTCAAATTTTTGCAATTGACGAAAACAAGCTATATAGATTAGCACAAAGCTAATTAACTATGTGAAAAAAACTCAATTTTTCAAAGCGGTATCAATTCTACTAATGTTGTTTGTTTATTGAAACTTTTGTTTCTAGAATTCCTCAAGAAAATAACTTTACTTATCTAACTTTGTTGCTAAAAAAATCCTAAGTAATATAAGATTATGAATCACACATAGAGTAATCGACAAAGCAAATTCACCACCCATGTATTTGGGGTTTTCACTTTAGCCATGTTCTTCAACATATTCACTGAACGATTCACTAATGTTATTCAATCTGCAAACAATAAGCAATAAAATATCAGTTTTCAATCGGACGAATAAAATCCATTACCTATATGATGTGACGCAAAATTTTGTTGATTAGAGATATTTTTTGTGACGGATAAGGAAGACACATGCACGCACACTTTTGTCCCAACTGGAACTCGAACCCGAACCCGAAACCACAGGGTTAATGACCACAACACTTACCGTTGGGCCGATGTCATGTTGGCATTGATTAGAGATAAATACACACCACCAATTCAGCCTGTCTATGAGCCTTGTCACGCTACAAGAAAAGATCTTTTCGTGACTAAAAAACTCATCACGAAAGCACATGTTTTCGTCGGTAAATGTTTCGCGACGAAAGAAATTTGTCGTGTTTGATCTATGTGTTAAAAGGTTCTGTCGTGACAAAAATCTTGGTCGTCACCAAAGCGGATCTTGCCGTGACATGCCTTAATATTTCCAAAGGTCTCTAGATATTCATGACAACCTGTATATTCGTCACCAAAAAGCCTTTTCGGGTAACAATTTATTTTGTCATAATAGAATAATAAATTTATCACTAATCATTGTTGTGACCAAAGGGTAGACCTACATTTTTTTCCTCAACACGTAATTTGGTCTCACGGTATGAACAGAGCGATTTATGGTAAATAAAGGGCAAAGGTGTCGCTAAAAATGCAAATGTGTCGCTAAAAAGATTTTTAGCGACACATTTGCCCTGTATTTACCAAAAATTGCCCTGTTCATACCAGCTGCCGTAATTTGACACCCACTTTATCAATATAAGTCATCTATTTCATAAAAACTATTATACATAAAATAATAATAGTAAATCGATAAATAGGAAAATAGGACAACTTTATTTTTATAAGTACAAATGCATTACAGATGTACCAAATTACTCTTAAATTGAAAAATCCTATGCAGTTAATTGGAACAATTTTTTCAGCGGAAATAATGGGAAATTTTCACTTGCCATGAATCACAGGAAAACTGTATCATTTTTCAATAAATAAAAAATAAAAAGCAAAAAGCAAAAAGCAACCAAGACTCCACTTTATCCCAAATACCTAATTGTCGTTTATGTTACGACACCAGGGGAATTAGGTTTCAACTGAAGTAGAAGGAACAAAATAGGACAGAGAAGGTTTCTAGATGGAATAAATCATAATTGTCAGAAGAACCAAGCGATATCGAAATGCCGAGGCATTGAAGAAATGGCTAGAGGAAGAAGAAACGAAAACAATTACTAAGTCTAGATTTTTTTTACAGACCATAAAGTGGAAAAGTTGTTTAATTAGATCAATTTGTGTTACCTACGGTTGATGTTGCTTCGAAAATGTAATGTTACTTCATCATACACCGTTACTTCAATTACTATTCGAAATAGAAATGATATGTGTATAGTAGTGTCACACATGTAGTTACTTCATAGAATGTTTGTACGTCTGTACGTGTTATTGATTTTGTTGTTAACACACACACACACACACACACACACACACACACACACACATATATATATATATATATCAAAGTGTCCTTGTGATTGATTTTTATAAGACATCTATAACATGGTCTTTGTTTATGCTGTTACTACATTACCGTTATTGCATATCATATTGTTACTGCATCACTCTCTTCATTAGTATTACTTCATCTTTTTTTGTTACTGCAACTTATTATGTTGCTGCAGCTAATGTTACTGGAAACCTTCGATTGGACAAAGCGAATATCGACAAAAAATGATGACAAATACCGCAAACATAAAAATCTATATAAAAAAAAACTGATCGAGCAAACATGAACACTATGTCAAGCATCCTGACTGATCAAGCATAAATCAAGTGTATGGATAAAAATGAAAAGATTTAACTATAGAAGAAATACTCTTTTTTTCATTGCATAAGTGATAAGTTGAACAAGTACAGGTACACCACACCTTACTTATAAGCTTATCTTTAATAGAAAGGATAAAGCACAAGTTATCTCTTCTAAAACTAATATAAACTAATCAAATACTCAATAATCTTAACGGTACGTGGTCCTATATTTTAATTAATGGCTCTCCAATTGGTTTTTTCCCATCTTCCCGCGGCATCAAACAGGGTGATCCCTTGTCACCTAATCTCTCCATTATTTTGACCGAAGCTTTTACTCCGGTCTTAAAGCCATTTTCACTTCGCCAGGAATGGCCATTTATGCGGTCCCTAAAAACTTCCCTCAAGATCCACACATTATGTATGCAGAGAATCTTCTTATTTTCTGGATAGGACTTATCTGTAATGTCCGTAAAGTTTTTAAGCTCATTGATACTTACGAGCATGCTTCCGGACAAAAGGTTAATAGGGATAAAAGATTTCACGTCATCTCTAAACATTGTCCAACTACTTCAATTAGGAAAATATCCACCCTTATGAATATTCTCCACACACATTTACCCTTCATGTATCTCGGTTGTCCTATCTTCCAGGGGGGAGCCAAGCGTCACTACTTTCAATTTTTTATTGATAAGATAAAAAACGGCTAGAAGGGTGGCAACCCCTTCTCCTCTCCCTTGGTGGAACACTTATCTTAATTAAGAACATGTTGAGCTCGATACCTATACACACGATGGCTGCTCTACAGGTCCCTATATCTGTTTTACACAACATCCACTCTCGTTTTGCTAGTTTTTTCTGGGGGAATATGGGAGATCATTCTAAAAAACACTGTGTGCTTGGGAAAGAATTTGTGGCCTTACTGAAAGAAAATGGCATAGGAATTCGTAATATTTTTTAAGTTCAAAAGCCTTTTGCTTGTAAGCTTTGGTGGAAATTTCATAATAAACTTGGGATATGGGGTAAGAAGTTAGGCGATTACCCTTTCCCCGAGAAGATGCATACTTGGTGCACTGTGAAAATTGTTCATGACATCGTCAATGCTAATTTGAGATGACTCTTCATGGGTGGTACAGGAACTTGGGTTTGGAATTCTACAAAAATGGTATTTTTTCCATCCCTTCTGCTTACAACCTTATCAGAGAGAAAAAACCTCATCTACATGAAATAGGTGTGATTTAGAAGCCTAATAAACCGTTGAAAATATCTATATTTATGTGGCTTTGTCAATCTTCTCATTCCCATGCCGGATGTCATTCATCGCTTGGGCTTTGCTGGTCCTTATAAATGCCCTTTCTACCAAAATAAAGACTCCACACAACACTTCTTCCGCCATTGTGATTTTTCCACATTGGTTTGGCGGTTCTTCCAAACATCGCTTGGCTGCTATGTTAACAAGACTGACTTAAAACATATCTTTTGCGGCTGGTGGGATAATCACTCTACAGGGGCACTACAAATCGTTAAATCTTATATCCCTAGTTTTGTTTTCCGGGAACTATAGAAGGTGCGAAACAAATTTATTTTGGAAGGCATGTTCGCCACCCAACAAAAAGTGATTCACTCTATTATCTGAAATCCATCCATGGCCTTCCTTCAAAAGCCCATTTGTCATACTGATTATAAAGATGATGTTCTTCTGCATCTTGGCATCTTGAAGCAATCTCCTTGAAACCGAAAAGAAGAAGAAAAAACGGCGATACATAGGTTTATAGTAAAACTCAAATAAGGACGCTT
This sequence comes from Gentiana macrophylla, assembly GCA_026214975.1. Taxonomy (NCBI): domain Eukaryota; kingdom Viridiplantae; phylum Streptophyta; class Magnoliopsida; order Gentianales; family Gentianaceae; genus Gentiana; species Gentiana macrophylla. Next base: position 131,475,581 of record CM047805.1, on the reverse strand, counting down.
ATATATTCAATCAAAATTCAATACATTATGTAGTCGATAAGAACAATCACTCTTTAGATGAAAAATGTGTCGTAATGATCTTAGATGAAGCGAGAGATTTAACCCGCCATTCATTATGAAGTGAAGCTAGACAATGTCGGGCAACAAATACGGAGATTTGATTTGGCAGTTATACATGTGACAAAAATTACACAAAGGGATAGTTTAGTCAAGGAAAATATAATTTTTCCTTATTAACAATGAGGTTTTAATAGTGTCCTAATTCCCTTATTATGCTTCTACACGGTCCTTTTAATAAAAAATCTATAATAATAATACCAACAACAACAACAACAATAATGATAATCGACCAAGCAATTGGGCATCCTACTCACTCATGTAATTTCTTTGCCTTTGGTGAACACCAAGCCCGAGCAGAGTTCAAATTAGAGAAATTATACTGTTGGCATCCCACAACCTCTGCTTGGCGTCCGCCAATACCAGCTTGCAGAGGTTGGCATCCGCCAAGCACCCCTTTGGCGACTGCCAAAGTGTGCAGATGTGGCATTAAAGACATAGCATTAATACAATTTTGAAGCATATTCTTACTCTCTCTCTCTGTACACCAGCTTGGAGGCATCTCTATCTTCATCCTTCTCTAGCCAAAATCCACCATAGTTTAGCTTGTAATTCAACTTGTAAACATTAAGAATTCTTGTTTTGATCCTTAGAATCTTTCTTGGAACAAGTTTCCATCTTTTGGTATAAACTCCATTGGAGCTACTTTTGATTTGAATGTAGGTTTCCTTCTTGAATTCCATAGCATTTAGCTGGTAAATTCTTAGCCTTTACTTGTTATTTAGTTGTTGTCATAGATATGAAATCCATTCTTGACATGTGGGATTTCATAGCTATGAGTGGCTAGTTTTCTTACTAGCCGGTGTGATGTCTTTGTGATAGTTCTTTATCTCTATTAGTTGAATGAGAATGTTTGTGCATTGTTCTTAGCCACTTGTGTTGTTATCTCTTCCTATTTGCATTTCATTGCATGTTTTTGTTGGATTCATGACCTCAAACTTGCACACACACACACACACACACACACACACACAAACACACACACACACACACTTAGTTGAGTCCAAAAGGAGCTTTGTGTGGGAAAATAGATAAAAAGACCAAAAGGTAAAACCAACCTTAAATGGAACTCGGATTCTTATATGGGGTTTATTGTTCATGCATTGCATCCTTAGAGCCTCATCATGTTGAATCATTAGGTCTAGAGTTTCTTTAGAACAAAGAGGAGGCATAGAGTAATCGCAGACACCAGTATGATGGGTGATTTCTAGATAAGAGGTGGCACCGGTAACACACACTTGAGCACTTTTGGAAGGTTGAAAGGTTGTTTATTCCCATTATTCTAGTAGAGACATAATTTGATCATTGCATTGCTTTGGCTAGGCCTTTAATCATTTGATTACCCTTTAGTTTAGTTGTAGTTGATTGAGCTTCTAGCTTGATCTTTAGACCCATTACTTTCTTGATAATTGTTGACTTAGACCAAGATAAAATAGTTAATTGGTACTTGACCTTATAATCCTCGTGGGATACGACCTTGACTCCACTTACTAGACTACAATTGACCCGGTATACTTGCCGGCGATTTTGGATGCCTAGAAAAGATCGATCAGCACTCCAAGCGTGTGCTTGAGCTGGGCAATATGACAGAATGAAATCAGGCCTAGGCTTCACACATCCGAGCATGTGCTTGACCCCTTCTCATCATAAAAAACCAATTTTATTCGTTTTTGCTTGATTTCTTTACTTCATAATCACTTCCTTTCATCCATAATCCATCTTTTGACACTCCTTCATAGCCTAAAACCTGAAATCACAAACAAGTACAACGAGAGCTTAATTCCATAGGGTACGATGTACTCCGTGTGTGCTATAAATGTGCACATTTTACGATAAAAAATGAGGTTTATATATCTAATATATGCGATGAAAAATCAAAAGTGATAATATAATCGAGATTCAGCGTCTATATGATGAAATTACGGCCCGAAACACTATAAAATGGATTGAAAGATGTGTGAAATGCATGAAAAGGTTGGCTCTGGTCATAATGTTTGTGTAAGAATTGTTGGATCTAACTTTATGTGATATGAATCACTTGAATCCAGGATCTTTATGCTAAACTATCAAGAATCAAAACAAGAACTAAACTGTAAACGTACCTGAATCCATAGCAGCGGAAGACTCTGTAGTTATTGTAGGATCAGCGGAAGACTCTATAGTTATTGTAGGATCGATCTTCCAGATCTATACACCTCCTATTTCTTGTCAGAAGAACCCTTTTGTATTCTTTGTATTTTTCTCTTGTGATAATGGGGTCAAAAGAGAGTAGAAAAGTGTATGACCTAGGGACCATAACCTACCCTTATATAGTAAAATATTTATTAGGTCTTTCAAATTTTACCCATCATAAAATTAGAAATTACCTCTGAGTTTCTACACATTAAAGGTCCACACCCTAGCGTCGTTCGGTCCAATAATTATAACCGTAGTAGATCACTTTAAAACGGACTAACATTTATTGACAGTCTACGACATAACAATTATTTCACATATAAGCCCAACGTTGGATATATGATCCAACAAGAATTGCTAGTGATCTTGTCAATGACGTAGCTAGTATATGGGCTAGCGGCTATGCCCACCTAGACCTATTATTTTTATTTTATATATACATATATACTACATTAATAATATAAAGGTAAACCATATTAAAAGATAAGACCTTTTCACACGCGTACACATATACGTATGTATTCATCACATTCATTAATTGGATGATGACTGGTGGTGTGACGACAGTGACGTTGCATTCATAATTTTTTATTTTTATTGGCGATATCTGAAAGAAAGACACGCTCACACACTTTTTTCACGCATTCATAAGTTAAAAGAGTATAATAATCCTACATTAAAAGAAAAAAAAAAAAAAGTATTACGGATACATTAAAGTGAGAAACATTTGAAGATGTAAGAGGGGTTTTCAGCTTTGTGTGTGAGGTTGCAGGGGAGGTCAAGACATAGGTATCTCAAATGCGAAATGGATGGTTCCAACATCTAACCTAAAGATACAAAAAATAATAGCATATGCATTTTTTTTAAACAATTGAATCGTATGTTTAGTGTTGGGATCGAGCAAATTAAAAAAAATATAATCATTTTGGAGGGTTTCGTAAGTTTTTCATATGCACGTTACCAATGCCGGCCCATAGCTAAGGCAAATTAGGCGGCAGCTGAAGGCCCAACCGTTAGCAGGGGTCCGGAATTACATGTTTCGAAAAAAAAAAAAAAATCGTGTAGATTCAATCTCAACCGACATAATATAATGTGTTAAATTCTTTTGTAAATATGTTTTAAAAAAAAAAAAACAATTCCGAACTAAAAGGCCCTTTCGGCAAAGTCGCCGAAGACCCAAAAATATCCATGGCCAGCCCTATACGTTACGGTACGTATGTAGAAGGTTCAACAGTATGGCAGTCAATCATACCTCTATTAAAAAGATCAATCACTCCTACTACTACTACCAGAGGGTAAAGTTGCAGACCCTTATAATTAAATCAACAAATAAGGCTAAATTGCAATTTTAGTCCTGTAACTGGCACGTTTTGCGATTTTGATTCTGGTTTTTCTCCGGCGACACTTTTAGTCCTGTAAGTGGTCTTTTTTATGCAAAAATAGTCCTCATTGAGGGAAATTGCTGACTGTACACATTTTCCGGCCAATAATTACTCCATGTCATAAAAAAATGTCACATCAGATTTTTTTTTAAAATTAAAATTCCATGTCACAATATACTACCATTTATTTAATACATAAAAAATTTCCAAAAAAATCCAAATTCCCTCTCTTGCCCCCTCTTCACGACAAACACAAACCCATTCCCCGCAAAACTTTAAGTCCCCTCCTCTAACGTAAGTCTTCGTCTTCATCCTCCTCTCTTCCTCAATCAACATATAGCACCGACAAATCCACAGATGTTTTACCACCCCAAAATAAAACAAGAACACAAAAAACCCAATTTTCATTAATTGAATAAACAAGCAACCCCATTGCATCCCACACCTCAAAACATGAAATTAGAACCACAAATTTCACCACACCGCATAATCAGAAGAAAACGAAAAAAAATTTAAGAGCTGCTTATCGGATGGGGAAGAAATGGGTTAGTGATTTGTGAAATTACCATAATACATTAGAAATTCTTAGAAGATTTCTGGAATTTTTGAATTGGACAAAGAACCATGCCGACGATTCGGTATCGTCACATGCTTTTTGCTGCTATTTTTTTATAATAAAAGAAGGGGATGAAGATGAAGACTTACATTGAAGAAGGGGGTAAAAGTTTTTTTGTGGGGAATGTGTTTGTGTTTGTCGGGTAGAGGGGCAAGAGATAAAGTGGGAATTTGGATTTTTGGGATTTGAATTATTAAATAAATGATGGTATATTTTTGATGTATTAAATAAATGATAGTATATTGTGACATGGAATTTTAACTTTTAAAAAAAAAAATTGATGTGGCAATTTTTGATGACATGGAATAATTATTGACCGGAAAATGTGTACAGCCAGCAATTTCCGGTATTGAGGACTATTTTTGCAAAAAAACACCACTTATAAGACTAAAATTGTCGTCGGAGAAAAAACAAGATCAAAATCACAAAATATATCGATTCTGAGGACTAAAATTGCAATTTAGCCCAACAAATAATTAAGTTGCTCATGGAATTAATGTGTAACCTTTCTCCAAAATCTACTTCTACAATTTAATTTTAACCGGAAGCGGTTCTAAAGTTCCCATCAAGTTTATTTGTGACAGACTCTCTCGATAATATTTACTGGTGAGTCATCTCTAAATGACGATATCCAGATATGTCTTTTCCATGATGCATTGGGATTTCCAACGATCATACATGGAAGGCACCCATATCAACAAGAGGGGTGCCAAACAGGTAGTGGCTTGTGTTGTTCTTGGTGTGGAATTTATCATGTGCCTTTTTTGCTCTTCTGTTGTGTGTTGCTTCCTTTTCAAGGGAGGGCAAAAAACTGTAACACATTGGGCGATGGTACCTAAAAATCAGGAATTTTGGATAATAGCGATGGACATCAAGGTCGCACCTTCCACTAGATAGTTAGGGTGAAAATCAGGATGGGTGACGAGGACCGTGATAGGGATTTCACGGAGGACCGTTCTATGGCTAAGACAGGATCCCAGTTGTGTTGGACCTTGAATTGCATCTTTGTAATTTTATTTTGGGGTTATCAGAGATTTGTAGACTGGGACATAGGGTGTTGTACTCTTTCCTATACACATGGATTTTCCCACACTGAGTTTTCCACACTGAGTTTGAAGGAGGCAGGTCTATGTCTCGATGACGCATTGCATGAGGGGCCATGACACGGCATGTACGGATTTTATTTTTTCAGCAATAAAATAAAATAATTTGCCGTTAAAAAAAAAGACTCTCTTGTTCATATTATTGCATGAGTCAATTTCTCTTTAGATTAATGTTTCATTCGTTAGGACACACTTATCAGGCTGCTTATATGGTGAGGCCTGGCCAGAACCTTAGTAAAATTATATTTCTCTACTTAAAAAACTACATGCTTTTAAGCGGCAATTTATTTAATGTTATGTTGAAGTATTTTACAAAGGTTTTTATTGAAAGTTGCATGTACATATTTTGCCAGCAGAATTATTATTATAATTTGACAAAAATAACTTCTAGTGACGAAGTGTTCGTAACTTTCAAGTGTTGAAGAAGCAAAGGTGTTTTACCTTTTTGTGACAAGCAATGATTTAGTGACAACTTCTTATTCTTTCGTGACAAATAATTGGTCATCTAAAGTGTTTCTTAGTGAAGTAAATGTTTTCACAAAAGATCCGGAATGTTTGGTGACGGTTATTAAGTTTCATCACAATAGAACCATTTAGCGTCGCCACATATGCGACAATCGTCACAATAAATTTTTTTGTCGCAAAAAGCCTTCAGTGACAAAAATTCAAGCTTTTCGTGATGATTTAATTTGTCAGGGAAAGATCTTTTTGTAGTGAGTGGAGAGAGAATTCACAATTCAAAGGTTTGCAAGACGCAAGTTCTGAAAGATGCATGTGGAGAGAGAATTTAAGATTTTATCGACAAGTATCATAGTAAATAATATTGTAAATGAAAAGTTCTGAAGCCACAAACATGAAGAAAGACCGTGAAATGAGGAAGAAACAACGATTTAGTGGAAGAAAATGAGTTTATCTGGTTTCGAAATTACAACGGGACTTATCTAATTATTGTGGTGCCTTTTGCAATTTTATGGAGGCATTGCCATTAATTATGGCGGCACATTCATATTTAACGTGAGAGTAGGAAACAATTCAGAAAAAAGAGGGGTGTGGAAAAACTATTTCGGGGACAGGGTGGGGGTAATTTTAATTAATTTTCCCATTAAAGTTAATCGCAAAACTAAAGATAATATATACGAATATTCAAATAATTATAGTTGCTAATAGAGAGTCCTACCTAGGTCTTTAAGCAATAATAATTATGGGGGCACATTCACTCTCAAATGTTTAATTTTCCTATTTGACATACTTGATTCAATTAAGAATTGAAGTGAATAGTGTTTTTTAAATTGTATTTCACATTAATTGAATGAGAATTCATTCCATTCAAATGTTTGAATATGATTATAATGTAATGCAATGGAATGAAATTTTATTTCAATTGAATTAAAATGTTCCGAAACTGGATGATGGAATGATACGACTTATGTGGGTGACGGGGTAAAATGAGACGAGGTTGGGTCGGTGGTAGACTGGGATAGGGTGCGGTAGGACCAGTAAGGTGGGTTGTGGGGGTAAGGAGGGTGGTAGCGCCAGGTTGATGGTGGGATAAGGTACATAATGTGGGGTAGGGTTACGTATTGTGAGGCATGTGGTAAGGTAGACCGGGTGGAGTGAGGTAATGTGGATTGGGTGGGGTATGGTAGGTCGGGTTAGGTGGGTGGTAAAGTATGATGAGTTTTATAGTAAGGTTACGGTGACAAGGTAAGGTATGTAGGATGGGTTAGGGTTACGTGTTGTAAGACAAGTGATAAGGTAGGGCATGTGGCGTAAAGTGCGGTAGGGTAGTCGGGTAGTATGGGGTGGGATGGGTAGGACAAGATACTATTGTCGGGTGTGGTTGAGTTGGGTGGAAAGGTAGGCGGGGATGAGAAAGCGTAGGTAAGATAAAATGGGTGGTAAGGGTTTGGTGGGGTAGGGTTAGGTATGGTAGAATGGATAAGGTATGGTGGGAGGTGGGATAAAACCACCCCACCTTACCCTACCTTTTGCACTTTACCCTACCTTACCCAACCGTACCCTAGAACCAACACTCTTTATCATCCTGCCCTAACACCCAACATTATCCCTCAGAACCCACTATCACCCGATAATTCATCTATAATAAATTTGTTTTATTACATTCGGTCACGTTCTAAACTCAAAAATGAAATAATTTTATTTACCTCCATTCATTGGATTTTATTACATTCAATTCCGTTATTGTGTACACAAATGTTCCGTAAGCCATATCCATTCCATGCGATAGTAAGTGAATATTATAGATACCCACGGTTGCAAAAAAGCCTTGACATAGTCAAAACCGTTATGGTTCGGTCAAACTAAAAATAAACATTAAATACGGTTATTTATGTTGATACTAAAACAGCATAAAATGTTCAACTCACGTTTATCATCCTGTATACTTTGAAATTGAAGAATATATAATATTAAATATAATTTTATGCGAAGGCTTGAGAATGCTTCTGGATGTCACAAAATTTAATTAGTATTGATGATGATGGATCTGTGGAAATGGGTGTACAGAATTAAAAGGCATGATGATGGATCTGTGGAAAGGCTCAAAGCAAGACTTGTAGCCAAAGGCTACACACAGCAACTAGGGCTGGATTATCTGGACACTTTCTCCCCTGTGGTAAAACTTACATCTGTCAGAACATTACTTGCTATAGCAGTTGTAAAAGGATGGAATCTACAACAACTGGATATCAACAATGCTTTCTTGCATGGTGACCTTACTGAAGAAGTTTATATGTCTATCCCTGAAGGATGCTCTGCCCCTCCTGGTCATGTTTGCAGATTAAAGAAGTCACTTTATGGTTTAAAGCAAGCTAGTAGACAGTGGAATATCAAACTAACACAAGCTTTGCTTGAGAGGGGGTTTAGGCAATCAAAGCAGGATTATAGTCTGTTTGTCAAGGGCCTAGATGATGACTTCATTGCACTAATAGTATATGTTGATGATGTGTTGATCACCAGTCCCAACATGGAATATATAAAGAGCCTAAAGGACTTCCTGAATTCAAGGTTTGGCATAAAATATCTTGGAAATCTCAAATATTTTCTAGGCCTAGAAGTGGCTAGGTCAAAAGATGGGATAGTATTATCATAAAGAAAATATTGCCTAGAACTCCTAGAAGATTATGGTTTACACACTGCAAACCTGTACAAACTCCCATGGATACAGCTCAAAAACTGCATAGCAAGGATTCCCCAAAATTAGAATCCAACAGCCACTGTAGGAGTTTGGTAGGAAAACTGTTGTACCTAGGCATAACCAGACCTGACATCACTTTGGCTACTCAACAATTAAGCCAATTTCTTGATTCACCTACAGAACTACAGCTTAAAGCAGCCCACAGACTTCTAAGATACTTGAAGAATGCACCTGGACAAGGAATCTTATTTTCAGCACAAGGATCCTTGGAACTCAAAGCTTATATAGATGCAGACTGGGCTGGTTGTGAAGAAACTAGGAGATCCATAATAAGTTTTTCAGTCTTCCTATTAGAATCACTGATAAGTTGGAGATCCACGAAACAGTCAACAGCTTCTAGAAGTTCTTCAGAATCAGAGTATAGGGCCATGGCTATGGTATCTTATGAGCTGCAATGGTTAACATACTTACTGGAAGAGTTCAATATGAAACAAAGAAGGCCTATACCCTTTTCCATTGATAGCAAGAGTTCTCTATACATAGTGGAAAACCCCATATTCCATGAAATGACAAAGCACATAGAGATAGATTGTCATGTAGTAAGGGATAGATATCAATCTGGTTTGCTAAAGCCTCTACCTATGTCCACACATCTACAACTGGCAGATTTGTTTACAAAACCACTGGACATAAACACTTTTCAAATTAAAACCTACTTTCCTATTATCCTCTATGTAACATTTATAAGGCAAAGTAATTCCATCTTGAGAGTGGATGCTAGATGTAATTACTAATGCTTTGCAGAATTAGTTAGGATGCTGTTAAATTTGTTAGTTAAAACTTATAACTGCCACAAGGCAATATTTAAGGCATGTGTGCACAATAGTCTAAGTTAAGTTAGTTAATAATCCCTTTTAAATAAGAACACTGAGTTGTAAATTCTTCTTCAACTTCATCACTGAAATGAATCCATCTTCTTATGATTCTGTTCTTGAGTTCTATTAGCAAGTTTTTCATCAGTTTTGTGAATAATATGCAACAAAGCAATACAAATGGGAGTTCATATGAGAATATTAGAATCCGAGAAAACCATGTTTTTAACGAAAATTTAGAAAATGATGCAGTTCATGATCACTCATTCACCAACTTTATTGATGGACTTCTCAGCGAACCAAACTACGGCGATGAATCAAACCCTGCCCATTCCTTAACTAGTGAGTTTATGAATTTACCAAAAAAATCCCCTAAATTTTTTTCCCTTCCAAAATCTTTTTTGCAACGTTTTTTTTTGAAGAATATACTAGTACCAACACTAATACTTAATCTTCTACTGTATCACAATCAGGGACGAATGTTATAACTAATACTTCGGCGCCCATGGATGCAAGTCCGGTGTATGATGATGAACTGAGTCATCTTCTTGAAAATTTTGCATCGGTAGCACCAACGGGTGACTGGTTCGATAGAGGTGAAACAGTTAAGGAAAACCGCAATCAAAATCCAGTCAATGACTAATGCTGGTGGTTCCAGTTCCTGGATGGACTGCATACGATTGACTGCAACATCAAGATTCTTATTTAATTTGAACATAACGTGTAATCGTGATTCTCTGTCAAAGTTGTAGAATTTGTAGACTTTGACAAACCGATGAATTTTTAGCTTCAAAATTAGGACCGATAGATGAATCTCAATTAGTTTTTCCTTTGTTTATCACTTAGACAATGTTACTCATCATCTTTTGATTAATATGAGTTTCACTTTTATTGTTTTTTTCTTCATTGGAGTATTGACACTTCCCAAACCAACCCTCCCGGCAAAAATAAGAAAAATGGTCCTCTAAGTTGGCCTACTATGGATTTTAGTCCTGCTCCGGTGAGGAAATGGTCCACTAAGTTGTTTTTTTTTTGAAAAATGGTCCTATCCGCCGGTTATTGCTGACTGGGCACCGGAATCTCTTAAAATTGCTAATGTGGTACGCCACTAGTCGCCCTCCATTTTCCGGAAATAAAAAGTTGCTACAAGAGGGATTTAAACTGGCGACCTAATGGTAAATTACAAAGCACTTTGTCATCCGAGCTATAACTTCAATGTTTATCCTATGACACACGTTATTACTTATGCAAAAGTAATATGGTTTCCTTTGGTTTAATTTGACATTTTAAGTTCTTGACTGAATCCCCTAAACAAATTTTTTTATGTTTATGATTTCAAGATTTAGAATGTCAAATATGCTGATTTAAGCCTTGATTTTACTTGTTAATTTGATGTAGTTCTTTTTTAAACTATAAAAAATAATACTATATACGTCCCTATATGTAAGTGGATTTAGAATTTTCATATACATTAATAAAGTGATTAAATTTTTTCATGAAACACAGTGATTAAATATATTAGACTATAATGTTTGGTTTTCAAAAAAGACTATAGTGTTTGATATACAATTTGATTATCATTAATTAATGTAATAATTATAAAATTAAAAAAGTTGACCGAATATATACAAATTAATAGTAAGATAAGAAAAAATATTATAATTATTACTCTTCTGGTAATGTAAGATCAACTTATAATAATAATAATAATAATAATAATAATAATAATAATAATAATAATAATAATAATAATAAGTTATAAAAAATAAATTATAAAAAAACATTATGTGTGAGCTCTTAACTTCTCTTGCCCCTATTTTCTACGCTTTGTCTAGTTGAACACCAGCATATCAAAATCCAATTCCTGGTGGGGCTATTTTGTCATTTATGCATCAACTTTCTTTGGTGTTCTATTATGGGTCATTTTGCACCTTTCTTTTCATAACATTAATCAATGGTCAAATAGTCATTGTACATAGGCATTGCTATATATATATATATATATATATATATATATATATATATATATATATATATATATATCATCTACAATCAAGTGACATTTGTAAATTAGTTTATTCAAATTAGGCACATACAATGTTGGAAGGAATCTTGTTGTGCATAAGTAATAACTTGTGTCATAATATGTGCATTGTAATTATAGCGTGGATGGCAAAGTGCTTGGTATTTTACCATTAGTCACTGTTTCGAATCCCTCTTACAGCAATTTTTTATGGCGGCTTCTATCGGCACCCTTTAATTTATTATTTTTCATTTACTTTTAAACACCACCTAATCGAAGGTTTCTATCGGCACTCTTTAATTTTTTATGTTTCATTTACTTTTACACACCACATAATCACTCAATGCACCACCTAAAAACAATCCATTTATAAACTTTTAAAAATTGGCGGCTTGTATCGGCACCCTTTAATTTATTATTTTTCATTTACTTTTACACACCAACTAATCACTCAATGCACCACCTAAAATAATCCATTTAATAACTTTTAAAAACTATACAGTTTAGTCCCTCATATTTTAAAAAATAAACACTTTAGTCCCCACTTTTTCTACAACCCATCTTCATTACTTCTTCTACAATCCTAAGAATACCGCCGGATTTGTGGCCGGAAATTCACTTTGAACAACATCACTTTTAACTCCTAATCTACGTATCTTGTTTTGTTTGTATTTCGGTTGCAAATTGGTAGAAATGGAAGGTTTTAATGGTGTAAAAACTTGCCGGCGGAACAAAAAAGTGCCGCAAACATTGCCGACGCCAGTATTGATGTCACTTAAATAATTGCCGTATTATGTGTCGGGAATGTTTTTACGGCGCTTAATTTCTATTGTCCCGGCATTTAATTTGTGTCGGCAAAAGCCAAAAATGTTGTAGTGAATTTATTTCAATTTATATGGAGTAATCATCGAAGATTTGCATTTTGATTTGTTTCACTGTAGTGTTTCATTTTCGGTTGAAATCTGGAAGATATAGGGTTGAAATCAAACGGTTCTTTTGGGTATTTTTCGATGAACTGACCGTTTCCCGATCGGAGGAATGAAGAATACGACCGGGTGCTTGAAACGTCGCTTACAGTGACGTGTCGGTGCATATACAATGTCAACTGAGATGACGTGTTGATCATAAAAGATCACTAAGGTAACCTAGTTGTTCGTCAGTGTGGATGTCGTTAACATTGTCTTCCAACATTGGTGTCGCTGATCATCGTTTAGGGCAACATTTGGTTCTAATAGAAACGCCAATGAAACTGACGTTATTCTTCATAACGTCACCGGCCATGACGCTAATTTGCTGAATAAACGTCAAAGTTGCTGGCGTTCTGAAAACAGTGACATTTTAAGTTCTAGATTCTAAAGTCATCACAATTGACATTCAACTTGCACATGAGCGTCAGCCGTACTGACGTTTTACAAGATGTCAGCCGGAGAATCCAATGGGCGTCAGAAAACTCTAAAAATCTTCATTTTTTTCTATAATTCATGAGGTTTCACCTAATTAAGAATGGTGTTTAAGTGTTATCTTATTAAATGCTCAAGATTATCATCTTTTTGGTGATGAGTTTGATGTAATGGAAAAGGTTGTTGAAGAAGATGAAGATGGTTGAAGAGGATGAAAATTATTGAAGAAGATAAAGATGGTTGAAGAAGGTTGAAGAATTTTTTTGAAGATGGTGATGAAGATGATTTTTTGAAGATGAAGATGAAGATGAAGATGGTGGAATAAGGTTGAAGAAATTTTTTGATGATGATGATGAAGATGATTTTTTTATGATGAAGATGAAGATGAAGATGAATTTGGGTGAAAATTAAGTTCGGGGATTATAATGTTTCATTTTAATTATCAAATGACTAAATTATATTTTATAAGATTCGTGGTATGAGAATTAAGTTTTTCATTTTTTTGGTGGTGCTTGGAGTACATAAATAATAAAAATATTCAATGTGGTGCCAGGAGTAACATATAGGGTGCCGGAAGTATTCGTGGTGTCAGAAGCGAAACCGTGGTCTTGATAAAACCGCCTTTTAATTTTCGGTAATGGAGGAGAAATGAGACCCCTGTACCACGTGGCATCCTAGTGGCAGCCACGTCGCCGATCAAGAATATCCGGCGGATAGGACCATTTAAAAAAAACAACTTAGAGGACCATTTTCGTTACCGGAGCAGGAGTAGGACTAAAATCCATAGCAGGAAAACATAGAGGATCATTTTTCTAATTTTGTCCAACCCTCCCCCTACCATGAAAAAATAAATTTTGTCAAATTCTTATATTTTTTATTTTTAAATTGGAGAAAGGGGAAGAATATTTTTATTATATTGAAGGAAGTGGCTGAGAATCAAACCCTGAATTTCACCAGGAAGCATGCCACACAACTCCTAAAGTCTGCCAAATCTAGCTGCAGCCTTAAATGAATCTGATAGCGATGTGGTAGGAACCACAGGCGTTGTGACGATATTGTGACGATTATGTGTCCACAGTTATCACGATAGTCCCCCAAGATACAACAATTTTTTTCCTTCTATTCGGCTAACACTTAACGGTATCAGAAGCATCAAATTGAGTTCGGTTTATGATCTTGATGTTGTGTGAATATTACAATCGGGTAATCGGGTAATTCTAATTAGGAAAATAATATAAGAACAATGAGATTTGTGTATAATTTTGGACTAAACTCTTTGAGAGAGCTGCCTACGTATCCAATTTAGATAGTAAACTGGAATCAAGTCCCCCTCGTAGTTCAGGGTGTTCCTTTTATAGTTGTAGATGGGGATCATCTTCCTTGCGTGATGGGAAGTTATCACCATTTATCTCTGTACGTTATTGGTCGTGGGGTCTACCCACATCTATAAGCGGTTGAACTGATGCTGACTTGGTCTTCATTGTGCCCAGCCGAGCATTCTGTCTAGAGATACTTCTGCGTAGCCGATCATTTTGTCTAGAGATACTTCTTCTGCGCAGCGCATGAGGGAGCCCTGCTCCTCTAACTACTCTGGTCAGCACTTGTAGTCCTGCCTTGCCAATCCATTATCTTGATTGTCTAACTTTGGGCATGGCCCAATTATGGATAACCTGGCCCAATGGGCCTACCTATCATCATATAGGGTGGATCGCTTCACACCGCCTAGTCAGAAAAATGCTTCAACTTCCATCATTAATATATATCGTGAATCGAGGCCAAATCACACCTGTTTAATATTATGACCGTGCACTGAACCGTCACCTCGCTTCCACTTGTGTCACATAATTAGACCTCTTATCAAACGACTCCTCTATTTTACACCTCTGGAACCGCTTTTCTACAATAACAAGTAAGTTTCCGTCCCCATTTTATTCTTCTGCTTTTTTTGAATCTTTGTTTCGTTCATGAGTTTGAGAGCCAATACTGCCTCTAGTGGTTCTGTAGAAAAATTGTTCGAGTCTCCAGAAAAGACTTCTATAGAAGTGGAGAGTGAAGAAGTGAATTCCTCCAACCCCATTCCTAATCTTGAAACTGTAGTAAACCTTGATCATCCGTCCTCTTCGATTGATTTGAGAAATACCTCCACTTTTGGGGATAACCCTCTTTGTATTTTGCCTTCTCATCTTCTTCCTCCTGGGATTTTTACTCCCACTTCCATTGTCCATCAATATCCGGAAGACCACTCTGCCTTTTTAAATACTCTAAAAAGGGAGATCAATCGATTTGATAAAACCAAAGCTATAATGGCTTGCCACGGTGTTGCTAGCAAGATGACCAAAACTGAGATGGCTGGTTTATTGAAAACTTATCAGATTCGTACTGAGTCTTTCAAAGTTGTTCTTCCTAAACCGACTGAGTATGCTTAAAATCCCCCGGCCGGTTTCTGCACAGTGTATGCTGACCAGCTTCATAGCGGTCTGAGATTTCCTCTTCCACCCGGGCACGTCGAGGTGATGAAGTATTATAAGTTGGGGGTTGGTCAATTACACCCAAATAGCGTCAAATTTCTCATAGGTTTTATGATCTGGTGTCGTTTGAACACCACTCCCTTCACCGTAACGTTATTTAGGAATTTCTACCAATGCAAATTAACACAGGGTAGTGGGGGGTGGCATCATTTCTGCCGTAGGGCCAGTGCTCCGATTATCCCTGTAACTGGAAAAGATAAGACCAAGAAGAAGTGGCAAGAGCACTTCTTTTTTGTGAAGCATAATACGGATGTCAACCTGGGGCGATGGAATACTTCTTCCATGAAAGACAAGTTGGAAGATTTCATTGATGCTACCCTGTCCCGATATCTCGTTAGTAACAAAATTTCCCTCAACTTAGACTTTATAAGTTCTTCCCTGATAGATTCTCCAAACAACAGTATAGAAAATGTACGTTTGTATTTGTCTTTGTTCTTATTTTTGAATGACTCTAATTGTTTTTTATCTTTGTAGTGGCCAATGTAGACGATTTGATCAACATCGATGCCGAGGAGGAGGAAGAGATAGAGCAGATGCCTAAGGTTTCTGGACAGACCTTGTCTGTCATTCCTGAAGGTGGTGAGATTTCTGGCCAGCAGGATGCCACGGAGACAGGCCTTGACTCTGGTAATACTGCACAGGAAACCATCTCTACTGCTAACCCTTCTGACCAGAACATTCTGAGCACGGTTAATCCTGTGGATCTGACTGTTGAAGAGGATCTTCCAGGTGGCCAATCTACCGGCTTGAGCGCTGTGCCCCTAAGGACCATTTCCCAAAGACAGAGGAAATGGCACAAGTTTGCTTCCTCTGGTAGTTTTGCAAGTGATTCCTCCTTTAATTTTGAGGATATGTCTGCTGGAGACTTTGTTGATTCTGTAAGTATCTCTTTTACAGGATTTTCATTTATTTCTTCTTTAACTTCTGTTTTCTAAGATTTGGCCTTCTACAGTGCTACCGCTAGGCAAAAGCACTACATAAGAAGACCTCTAACATGGCTAGGGATATTGCCGCCCTGCAGCAGAAAGTGGTGCACCTGGATGAGGCTAATGCCAAGGTGACTAGCTTGGAAGAGGCCAATCTTGTGTTGTTATCTTCTGAGGCTGCTGCTCGACAGGAAATGGAGCAACTAAAAGCCAATCTTGCCAAAGCTGAGGGTTTGATATTCACCCAAGAGGAGCAATTAAAATTCAAAGACGAGCAGCTGAAGAAAATGAATGAGGAGCACCAACAACATCTTGCCACAAGAAAAAGAAGATGAAAGCCGATTTCGATTTAAACTTTGAGGCGAGATGGAGGAAGCTCCCGCCTGAATGTTGTCCGAAAGTTGTTTCGGGTATAAGGCTTCTCCTCAAACTTATGAGGAAATTCAGATTATTCTAGCTCCGGTGCTGCGCAGAGGATATACCCTTGGTGTTGATGAGGCTAAACCAGCTGACTTAGTGATTAGCACTCTGCCTAATCACAAGTTGTATGACAAGAAAGCCGGCGAAATATTCACAAAACGGTATGATGAATATAAGAGTGGAGAAGACATTATCTGCAAGTATGCCAAGAAGAAATCTGCTCCGCCTTCTACAACTCCTTCTGCTCAACCTTCTGTTACTCCGCCCTCTTAGTTTATATATTATCTTGAAACTTTTGATCTTGATGTGAATTTTGAACATCATTTAATGTAATAACTTATCTGTTCAGCTTTTGATGATACTTTGACCATTTGAAATATTTGAATTTGAATCTGCTTCTTTTTTGATATTTTCTGGGCTTTGAGTGTTATTTCCTTGTTGCACTGCAAAGAAGTTAGGATTATTTATCCTTATCTTCTTTATCTTTATGATATATGCTGCACAGAAATGCCTTGTTAGTTTAATACATTGGACATTAGTGTTCTCTGCACTGAATATTCTTGCACTGTAAGTTCTATATATTTTAATTGTGTGCATTGCACAAAACATCCTTGCAAGTTTTACACTTGAGGTTTTTACTTGGGACTTCTGCCCAAATGCCCTTGCGCTGCAAGTTTGGCACTTATCTTTTTTAAGTGGGTCCTCTGCCCAAAATGCCCTTGCGCTGCAAGTTTGGCACTTAAATATTTTTTAAGTGGGACTTCTGCCCAGAATGCCCTTGCACTGCAAGTTAGGCACTTATATTTTTTAAGTGGGACTTCTACCCAGAATGCCCTTGCACTGCAAGTTAGGCACTTGTATTTTTTAAGTGGGACTTCTGCCCAGATGCTTTTGCGCTGCAAGTTTACTGATAATCAAACATCCTGTGTTTAATTCCTTGTGCCAACATAAGTTAAAAATATTCATACGTATAATCACAAAATTAAAAAGGGAATAATAATTCAACGTAGCATTACTCAAGGAAATAAAGTTATCTTAAGGAAAAAATTTCCTTAGGTGAACAGCATTCCAACTTCTAGGAATTGTTTTTCCAGAGGCATTAGCTAGTTGATAAGATCCTTTTCCATGCACTTTGGTAATTTTATAAGGACCTTCCCAATTTGGGTCTAGCTTTCCAGTGGGACCTTGCTTGCTAGTATCATTTTGCCTCAGAACTAAATCACCTTCTTCAAAATACGTACCTCTAACTTTGGAGTTGTAGTACTGAACAACCCTCTGCTTGTATTTGGCCATCTGTATCAAGGCTATGTCCCTTTTGTGCTCCAACTCATCCTTGACGTGCAGCATGTCTACCTCTTGTGTTTCTGGACAGTATAATTCTGTCTGGGAGATTTGTGTCCAATCTCTGCTGGTATCACTGCTTCGCATCCGTATGCCAAGGAGTATGGGGTTTCCTGTGTAGCAGCATTCGGTGTAGTCCTGTATGCCCATAGGATATTTGGGAGATGGTCTACCCAATGAGATCCCTCATGTTCCAATCTTTTCTTGCCCCCTGTTTTATTTGCCTATTGGTGCGCTCTGCACGCCCATTGGCTTGGGATGAGCCAGCGATGTAAAGTGTTGGGAGATTCTAGGTTTGTGCACCAGCCTGCACTCCTTGATCTTCAAATTGTGTTACATTATCGAGAGATGAGAACTTTAGAATTCCATATCTCGCATAGAATATTTCTCCATAGGAACTTTTGTATTTGGTTGGCTGTGATGGTGGTTAAAGGTTCAGCTTCCACCCACTTGGTGAAATAATCCACTGCCACCACAAGAAACTTGAAATTTCCCGGTGCTCGGGGTAGTGGACCCACTAAGTCTACTCCCTATTGATAAAAGGCCATGGAGATACAATTGGTATCATCTCCTGTACAAGATTATGTGATAAATTGCTATGCACCTGGCATGTCCTGCAAGTTCTGACCAGATTCTCTGTGTCGTCTTGCATATTTGGCCAGTAATACCAGTAAAGCCTACATTTCCTGGCCAGAGCTCTTGCTCCCAAATGATTTCCACAAATTCTGAGATGGATTTCTCTTAGTACATAATCTACCTCATCTGGAGTAACGCACCTCAACCATGGTGCTGCATAAGATTTTCTGTACAGAACATCGTCGAACAGAGCATACCTGGCTGAGAGTCTTATCAGTTTTCTGGCATGTACATTTTCTTCAGGAAGTCTTCCATCTCTCAGATACACTACAATTGGATCCATCCAAGTCTCTGCCTGTGTGATTGGTTGTACTTCAATCTCGTCACAACTCTTCTGCTTTAACTGCTCAACCAATACCTTTTTGTTGGACAAGAAATTTGATCCTAGCTTTGATAAAGCATCTGCTCTGGTATTTTGGGCCCGAGTTATCTGCTCTACTTCCACCATTAAGAAATTCTGCAATTTCCTTTTTTGCCACTGCAAGGTATTTTTTCATAGGACCTTCTTTTGCTTCATATTCTCCCTTGATATGATTTGTTACAAGTTGTGAGTCCGTGTAGACTTTCAAATTTTGCACACCTAACTTCTGTGCTAGGTTTAATCCAGTTATCAAAGCTTCATATTCTGCCTCATTGTTAGTGTCTTGAAAGTCAAAATGAAGAGCATATGGGAATTCTTCACCTTTTGGGCTAATGAGTAGGAGTCCTGCTCCTGCTCCTTCTTTGTTGGAGGCTCCGTCCACATAAAGCTGCCACTGTTCAGTTATGTTCTTCTCAGCCTTGTTCTGCTCAGCCTTTTGCTCTATAGCCAAGGCTTTTTCTTCTGCCAAGAAATCGGCTAATGCTTGGGCTTTAATTGCTGTTCTTGGTTTGTATTCGATATCAAACCCTGCCAATTCAACTACCCATTTTGCTAACCTTCCAGACTTGTTTGGTTTATCCAAAATTTGCTTTAAAGGTTGATTTGTCATCACAATCACGGGATGACTTTGGAAGTATGGTCTTAATTTCCTTGTGGCATGTACTAGGGCTAAGACCAATTTTTCCACCTCAAAATATCTAATCTCAGGTCCTTGTAGGGCTTTGCTTACAAAATATACTGGCCTTTGTATCATGCCATGTTGCTTCACTAACACAAAGACTTACTCGCCGTTGCAAAAAAGACAAGTAAAGAAATAGTATCTCACCTTCACGAGGAGGAGTTAGAGTTGGCGGTGATGATATGATCTTTTAAATCCTGAAAAAGACTGTTTACATTCTTCATTCCACTCAAATGGACTGGCCTTCCTGAGAATTTTGAAGAATGGCAATGACTTCGGTTTAGCGTTGCTAATCTTCCTGTTAATCGCTGAACTTCTTTAATATTCTTCGGTTCAGGCATGGTCTTTAAAGCCTCTAATTTATCAGGGTTGGCCCTGATACCTTTTTAGATATCATATAACCTAGAAATTTGCCTGATCTTACCCCAAAAGTGCACTTTTTTGGATTCAATTTCATTCCTGTTTGTCTTAAAACTTGACAAACCTCTGCTACATATTTCAAATATTGGTCAAGAGTCCTGCTATTGATCAATAGATCATTCTCATATACTTCCATGGATTTGCCAATCTGTTGCTTGAAAATGGTGTTGACTGCCCTTTGGTAGGTAGCCCCTGCATTCTTTAATCCGAAAGGCATAGACACATAGTAGTAGGAACCAAATTCGAAAAAAAAGCAGCTTTATAAAGCATCTACGAGGGTCCATCATAACTCGATGATATCCCTTATAAGCATCTAAGAAAGCAAAGATTTCATAACCAAGCTGTAGAATCTACTAGCTAGCTGTCAATTCTGGGGAAGTATAACTATCTTTAGGACAAGCTTTGTTTAAATCGTGAAGTCCACACACATTCTCCAAGCGCCATCTCGCTTCTTGACTAGCTTTGGGGTTTGCTAGCCATTGCAGGTAGATAACTTCTCTAATCATGTTGGCTGCAACAATTTTTCCACTTCTTCTTTGGATGACTGCATCCTTCTACGGGGCAAAAGATCTCTTCTTTTGTTTCACTTCAGTTTCTGGTTGGGTCGATGTTGAGCTTATGGATGACTAACTCTGTTGATGATCCGGGCATGTCACTTGCTTTCCATGCAAACACATCTTTGTAATCTTTCTAAACCTTAACCAACGTCTGTTTCTGTTCAGCAGGTATCCATGATCCTATCTTGTCGTGGATTCGAAGTCGATTCGTCTAGATTATTGATTCCACAGGATCGTTGGACTGCCAGCTCTTTTCTTCATCTAGAACCAGATCTTCCATTGTCACCTGTTGCACCTTCATTATTCCACTGATTGTGGCTGTATAGCCATTTTTGGCAGCATCCACATCCCCTTTAATGGTAGCTTCTCCTTCAAAAGTTGGGAATTTGATACTGTTATGTGCCGGTGAAACCACTACCCTTAGATCAATCAATACTGGCCTTCCCAAAATCACATTATAAGCTGATGGAGCTTTCACCACTACATAATTGACCATCAGAGTCCTGCTCTGCGATCGTTTGCCAAAAGTCGTCAATAGCTTTAACATACCCACAGGGTGGATTGGTGGCCCGGTAAATCCAAAAAGAGGAGTTGACACAGGAGTCAGCTCCGAATCTGTTAACTTCATTGCCTTGAACGCACTGTAATACATCACGTTTACTGCGCTGCCGGTGTCTACGCAGATTATTCTGACCAGGTTTTTATGAATAACCACTTCTATTACCAGTCCTTCGTTGCTCACGATGGCTGGTAATGCATCTCTTAGGCCGTACTGAACGGTTCCCATCACCTTCTGTTTCTTTGCCTCTCCGTATTTTTACCGATTGCCGCTTTTTTTCTTCTCGGGCGGCTTTATTAATCTCTCTGGCCCCCAACGATCGTATTCTTTGTGTTGATTGGGGCATTTTCTCTATGTCCATCAGCATCAGGAGATGGATCTCTATGTCTCATTTGATTGTACCTGTCATGATTGTTGTGCTGTTTCTTAAATTCTCTCCTTCCTCTGGGGTTGTCCCCCTGTCCTCGATCGATGCACTCATCGATCTTTCCTTCCATGGTTGCTGTGTCTATATCTCTGATCAGGTCTGCCTTTGCTTTCGAGTCATGTCCAATGTCTTTATGATACTTGCACCATCGGGTATGGTCTCTCTTCTCCCTTGGACCCCTCAATGGAGGAGGAGTCTTGGAGATTCCTTTCTTCTCCATAATTGCCAGAACTTGGTCACGTGATCTGTTCAGAGGAATAAGGTCTCTGTCTTGCAAAGCACCTTTTTTCCCTAACCTTTCAGAAATGGGAGCGGTTACCCTATCCCAAACATATTTTCGCTTCTTATCAGATCTATCCTCATTTTTTTCCTTTTTTGGAATCCCTGTGGGATTTCTCTCTTTATTTCAGTTAGCCTCTTCTTCATTGGCAATGTCTGTATGCAATTTCCAGACATTCTTCCATTGTGCTCGGATTCTTGCTGCTCAGCTTTGCATGCAACCGCCCCTCTCTAAGACCTGCTATGAAGGATGCTACTAAGAATTTGTCATCCAGATATGCTATCTGAGATGATTCTCCATTGAACCTTTTGATAAACTGCAACACTGTTTCATCACTTTTTTGCCTAATGGTCAACAAATATGTCCGGTTTCTCTAGAAAGGTCTTTCCGCGATGAATGCATGCATGCATTTCCTAGTCAGAGTGGGAAAATCTAGGATGGACATGGGGTTCAACTTGTTGAACCAATCCTCGCCTTTCTGTGAGAAGAGTTGCAAATGCCCGAAGACTTCATCTCTTACAGTGCGTTGTATGAGTTCATATCTTTTGAATATCTTTGGTGCATATGATCATATGGATCTTTTGTGCCACCATACGCTTGAATCTTAGGAATTTTAAATCCTGGAGGACAAGGAAACGCATCAATGTCCTTAGTAAATAGGGATACTAGCCTAAATTCATCTTGTTTGGGCTTTAGGATAGCATCTAATTCTGCTTTGGCGTTATCACCACCTGGGTGAGTAACCACCACTCGTATGCTAGATTCTGCTTCTTGCTTTTCTTTTTTAGCTGTTCGAAATTCACTATTAAAATTCACTGCCGAAATTCACTGTCGAAATTCACTAATTTTCAAAATTCATTGTCGAGATTCACCGATTTTCGGGATTCATCATCAAAATTCACCTTTTAAATTCACCGATTTGGGATTTCTTTGAGGAGATTCACCGATTTTCGGGATTCCTTTGTTTGTCCTTCTCGCTATAAAAATTATGCGGTTGTCCTTCTCCCTATAAAAAATATGTAGTTGTCCTGTTACTTAAAAATATTCCAGATTGTGTCCTTATCCCTAATTTTCCATAAAATATTTCTTGTAACTTTACAGAAAAAATGCATATTATAAGCATCCATACTGGCAATTCACATTTACCGTTTACTTTGTGGTTATTAGATTTGAAACAAAATTTTCACAAAGCAGAGTTTCAGATTTTAAACCGGCATGCATATAAGCAGAAACGTCTTAAGATTGTTGGAGAAAATATCAATCTAACATCTTTGTTTAACACTAAATTCAAACAAAAGCGAAAGCAGAAAATAGGGATGTAAAACTTATTGACTTAGGCGAGTGTAGCACTCTGTCCTTAAGGCGTTTTTGCCCGATTATGTGCACACGGTAATGGCAATCGTCTCCCAAGATACAATGATCTCCTTGTTCTAGTCTTGTACTTAGATGTGGACAAGCGGCAAGCGATTCGGCTTTGAATATCTCGACTATGCACATTATGCGAGAAAATTGGCTTTTATTTGTGCAGAATTTTGGTATGTATATGTGCAAAAAGCTGTCTAAATTTACATTCGAGAATGCGAGGATTTTATAGGCGAAATGGAGACTATTCACTATCGGTTGCATCCTTTCAAAATGATTCAACCGTCATGGTGCAACACTTATTTAGTTGCAACCTTTCACCGAACCGATGCAATTCACTTGTCACATGTCCATTTGTATTTTCCCTCCATTATTAATTTTTTATTGAAATTTATCCAACATATACATGTATAATGCGAGATTATACGGTTTGCTGAAAGTTTTAATATTTGAAATTCCTTTAGTCTTTTGTTTTCTAACTGACAATTATGTTGCTCATACGGTCCACATTTCTTACTAATAATATCATTAATATTGATTGGCATAATTGGTACTTTTGTTTTACGTTTGATCCCTTTTTTTGTCTGTGCGCCTTTCTATGTAACGATACATCTATTTTTAGTTGTTTTGCCTTTTTTTTCTTTGACCTTTTCTGTTGAGCTTGTCCTTTTAAATTAATTTTGTAGTTTTCCCTTGGTTCTGATTTGTCCATTCTCAATGTGAGAATAAACATTGATAATATCGACCCTCAGAATTTATCGCGTAAATACAAAATAAAATAGCGCTAGCACATAGCGATGATTTTATCGGTTTGTCTTCTTCATTTGACCATTTTTTGTGATTTTGTATTCCATAATTAGTTAAGTTTGGTTGCATTGAAAAAAAAGAAAGTACTAACAATATCTCACCACGTGCTAGTCTTCGATTTGTATTGTGTATATAAAGTAGTGACGTTACGAATAATAAACGGTAACTATAGCGACCACCACAAGTTAGCCTACGATTTGTGTCGCGTAAATACATGAAGTGAATAAATACCGTCGATATCCGCCACCATGTATAATTGTGAAGTGATAAATAAATGCTAATCATATATTTCGCCACGAGTTAGTCTTTCATTTGTGTTGCATAAACACATGAATTAGTGAATAAATAGCATCTGTTGTACCCTCCCTCAATAAACAGGCGCAGAATCCGACCAATCCAGCCATTACCTCCATCTATGACCTATTCAAGCCCTCATCTTGAGGAAGACAATAGCTTTTCCCAATAGTTCGTATATTTCTCAGCCCAGTGGAAGACTGGAAGTTTGAATTTATTTCATCAAAATAATGGTAGAGCCACACCATTGACTATTCTAAACTGTAATATTAATTAGTCTTTTAATATTTGGGAAATTAGGGATAATGACACAATCGGAATATTTTTAATTAAGTAACATGACAAATACATATCTTTTATAGGAGAAGGACAAATGCATAATTTTATAGCGAGAAGGACAAACATTGAATCCCAAAAATCGGTGAATCTCGGTGAATCCGAAATCGGTGAATTTCGACGGTGAATCGAAAATCGGTGACTTTCGACAATGAATTTTGAAAATTAGTGAATTTCGACAGTGAATTTAAACACAAGTGAATTTCGACAATGGATAAATTGTTTTGTCCTTTATGTAAAAGTTTCAAAAGATTGTCCTTCTACTCAATTGATGAAATATTTCCGTCCTACTCCCTCATTCCCATAATTGGCTTAATTAGAGATTTTGTCGTCGCGTAATTAAAGCCACACACACAAATCTCTAACAAGACCAAGTTATGGAATGAGTTTCGCAGTTTTATAATGTTTTCCGAATTCGTTTCTTGTTTCATGGCTGTCTTAAGGACAAAATGGTGCTGCTTATAGCCAATTGCAGGAGCTGCCTTCAGCTGAATTATTTGCTCCTACTTTTGGAAATATTGGTGCAAGTGGTCATGCAAATCTTGGAATACAGGGAGAAGGAAAATGAAAAGGGATTGCAATTGCGAGTTCGTCTTTTACTGATGCTGCTGCCCTCACACTTAATATCTTCTTTGGTGAGCTATATACCCTCACACTTAATATCTTCTTCTTCTTCTTTTTATTTTATTTTTTATTTTTTTACTGTTAAAATTGGAAAATTTGTGTTTTCTAATGTTCTACTTTACGTAATTTACTGATTTTTAGCTTTTTTTTTTTACTGTCAGCTACCAATCTTCTAAATCGTTTCACCTCACTAAATGATTTTCTTAAAAAACATAATCTTTAATTTTATATATAAAAGCTACATTTTTTTTTCATTTTACCGCACACAATCGTGTTATAAGGATGAAATGGTGCAATGTTCAAACATAGACGATTATAACGAAAAGTAATATAAATGACGAGTTTTATGATTTTGCCCTTTATTTTTCCAAGTTAATTGGCATGCTGGAGGGCGTGATTTGGGCGATCCCGTCCATCTTAAGGCGGGGGATACGCAAACTCTGGATCCGCCATTGGCCCCCCCGATGCATTCTGTTTATGGATCCAACACTAAATAGGAGCAGCTATTGTTTCTTTTAGAAAAATAGGAGCTGCCGGGTCGGATCCTGAAATATTGTTGAGGGGGTCGGTAATAATTTTTTAAAGTAAATTTTTTTACCGGGTCCGAAATATCTTTTTACAGGTAAAATGTAGAGTTTTTATTTTTTAGAGGGCCTCATCAGTACCGCACAGTTTCATTATGCAAACTCTAGATCCGCCATTGGGCCCCCCGATGCATTCTGTTTATGGATCCAACACTAAATAGGAGCAGCTATTGTTTCTTTTAGAAAAATAGGAGCGGCGGGTCGGATCTGAAATATTGTTGAGGGGGTCGGTAATAATTTTTAAAGTAAATTTTTTACGGTCCGAAATATCTTTTATAGGTAAAATGTAGAGTTTTATTTTTAGAGGGCTTCATCGAGACTTACGTTTCATTATGCAATGAAAGTGTGTGGTCTAGATGAAGCCATATAGGCGTTTCTCCATATGAGAGTCTCCACTTTAGAATTTCCCGTCCGCCCACATTACACAATTTTTTATTCCAGTTCATAAGTAGCTAATCACATATACTCATTGGAAAAGATTAATACAAGGTTTTTGAACATGGAGCGTCCATTCTTTTAACCAAAAATAAAATAAAAATAATAGTAATAACCATGCGCGCACACACGCACCCGTGAAAAGACATCAGTGAAAGATGCAGTTGTTGGTATTTTAATGGTTTCCTTGCAGTATATATGTGTAACCCTAGCTTTTACGGGTATGCAATAAAAGTTTCCGGCTACTACCGTTTTTTTTGTTTTTTTTCTTTGTTTCTGCTGCTCAAAATTAACATTTAACTTTTTAATTATTTTTAAATGGAACCAAAAATAGCTGCTGCTTTGCCCAGGGAAACAAGTAATGTGGATGCCGAATTATTAAGCCTACTTCGCACCCTTGCAATAACCATGTCAATGAATGATTGGTTCGACAAAGATGGAAATATATTGCCCAATAATGATCATACCCCGAGTTTTGGTGGATGGTGAATCAGTTGATTGTGGACTATATATATGTTTGTGGAAGAACATGAAGAGAATTTACAAGATTTGAGTACAAGAACAACTTTCAGTTTTTTTTTTCTTTAACTAATTTTCAGTTTTAAACTGCTTAATGATGTATTGGTAATTGTTTTCTATATTGTGGGACTTGGACTTGTTCTAGTTTGGGACTATTTTCGATTTTTTGGGTTCTAAAGTTGGATATTTTGTTTGGTCTTTTCTTCGCGCATATTTTCTTTTGGCATTTGCGACTTATTTAAATTAGTTGGGACAAATCGTAAAATTTCTATTTGATCTACTATGTGTTTTAATTAGATGGGCAGTTTCTTGTTTAATTAAAATTTACAAACAATATCTTTTTAAAAAAGTTGTTCTACTTATGTTGAAGTTTGTAGCAATGCAGCAGCAAACTGAACTCATCAGATCAACCAAGGGCAACTTCAAATTCTCTTAGAGCACTCGCATCAGTGTCTCCTAACAGATTTTCTATTTTACAGTCTTAAACATCACTTTTGTCCATTTTACAGAATCTTTATCGACGTTCAACTGCATCAGAGTCTCCAGAATAATGTATACAACATTAATTAAAAACCATAATAAAAGACATATTCTCAAGTATATATATATATATATATATATATATATATATATATATATATATATATATATATATATATATATATATAAAGCTGCTACTGATCAGATTCAATAATTTAACGGGATGGTCCAGTTTTTAATCATCACCGTTAAAAACGTATCTGAATAATTATATTCGTTAGATTATTTTTTGGTACAATATAACTATCGTGTACTTTAACACATCTAATCGGTTATTCAAACCTGTCAAAAATTTGCGCCCATTATTTAAACGTGTGATTAATCCATTGCTCTGCTAAATTTTTCTTGCTCTTTTTATGCCTTTTCCTTTTGCTTCTGTCAAAAAAAGAATAAAAAAAAAAAAAACGATTATGGATAAATTTCCCTTTTTTATTTTTTTTTTAATTTTTTTTCACTCTTCAGTTTTTTTTGGGTGGAGAGGAATAACAAAAACAGAGATCAGTCCATTGTTAATTGTTTAAGTCAAACTCATCATATATTCTTCATCATAAATTTCGAATTGGAAAGGTTCCAACTAAAGTTGAAATCCGTGATTACTCATAATCTCTTCTTCATCATCAATTTCCTGCTTTATTTATAATTTCTTTTTCCTCTCATGGAATATTACAATAACTGAAAATAAAAACGAGGAAGAAGAATCGTTTTAATTTTAATGGAGGGAGACGAATGGGTTGCGGAGAAATTCGAAAATATAAGAATGACTTTTAATATGTTATGGTGTATCAAATACATATATCCAACAGTCGTAATTATTTTAATGTTAATCCAATGGTAAACTAGACCGTTCAGTTTTTTTATACTGACTGAACCGTAGTATTTTCTTATATATATATATATATATATATATATATATGAAACAAAAAAAATGAAAGAGCTGTTTGTTTTTATTTATTTATTTAGGAAGGTCTTTGATCATATTAAAAAAAACAAGAATTTGGCCAACAAAATTGAGGAAGAAAACATAAAACTTTAAACAAAAGACCATTCATCGTAAAAAGAAAAAATAATAAATAAATAAGAAGAGTCCAGCAAGATAAAACAATTGGGGAGGACAATAAATGGTTGTACAGATTATGTGTTCATACCGTATATCCAACGCAAATGGTCTAGGATCTCTGAGACATCCAGATTTATCCTACAGATTCTAATGCATTGCTATTTTAGGTAAATCTGAAGTATTAAATCTGTAAAAATACAAATTTAACATCATTTAGAGACACTACTGCAAGTGCTAGGCAAATGGTCGAACACTTACACCAAAAGGTTGTTAGGAACGGTTAATTAAGTTAAACACTTTGTAACTACTTTCTTTTAT
Organism: Gentiana macrophylla; assembly: GCA_026214975.1. NCBI lineage: Eukaryota > Viridiplantae > Streptophyta > Magnoliopsida > Gentianales > Gentianaceae > Gentiana > Gentiana macrophylla. Next base: position 131,446,726 of record CM047805.1, on the reverse strand, counting down.
GATCAGAGGTTCCATACACCAACTTAAGCTGTAAACCGGCACTTGTAAACATCAATTGAGTTTTAATCAAAGCAATAAGAAGTTCTTCAATTCTTTAGTTTTTCCCGCTCATCTTGGGACATGCCAGTTCTTGATGAATCCAACTATCACAGTTGGAAGACTGCACTGCTTAATGCACTTTCATCCAAGAATAAGCTTGGATTCATTGATGGTTCCATTCCTATGCCATCTTTAGGTGACAGACAACTATCGCTATGGAGACAGAACAATAGCATCAAGTCTTGGTTGCGAAATTCAGTTTCTAAAAGTATTGTCCAAAGTGTAATGAGCTATCAGACTGATAAGGAGATATGGGATGTTAGAATTATAACATCATAATGCATTGTTTATTGATATTGATATGGATTGATTGATACCTAGAGTAGCTATTACAAGATGTTTATATAGAGAGCCACAAGGGCTATAAACGGAAATAAAAAAGTAAATATAAAACCCTAATATAAAAACAAATAAATATAACGACTGTTGCAGGCCATCCGTACGGACAGACTTCTGTGTCCGTACGGATGATTTACTGTTCACGTTCTATAAGTTGTCCGTACGGACAGACTTGTGTGTCCGTACGGATGTATTGTCTAACACGCCCCCTCAAGCGGACGGCGCTGTGCAAAGTCGAAGCTTGGAAATAATGTCAGCAAAGAGAAGTTTTCATCCCTCAACAGGACGAGGGAGGTGTCATCGCAGCGGCGGCAAAGAGAAGATCCGGCGGCGGCAGACCTAGCAGCAGCGGCTGCTAGGGTTTGTCTAGTAGTTGGATAGAGAGTCGTCATCGCGGCGGCGGCGGCAAAGAAGATCCGGCGGTAGAGACCTAGCGGCGGGCGGTCGCAGGGTTTGTCTAGTAGTTGGGATATACCTTGCAGAAAATAAAATATTTTGGGATTTTCCCCGTGCAGAAAATAAAATATTTTGGGATATACCCATGCAGAAAAAAAAATATTTTGGGAGTGACCCGTGCAGAAAATAAAATCAACCCGTGTTAGCAGGAGGTAGAGATTTGCGGTAGCCATGGAGCAAGGGACGGCGCTGGAGCCATGGATGCCGGCGGCTAGAAGAGAGGAGAAAAGAAGACGGAAAAAAAGGATTTAGGGTTTAGGAGGAAGGGCGGCAGTGAGGGAAGGAGAAGAATCAGAAGGGGAGGAGGGAGTAGTCATCACGGAGGCTTGAAGGTGGCAGCGGCGGCAAGGCTGAAAAAAAAAAGAATTTTGTGGCGGCAGAGGAGAGGCTGAAAAAAAAAGACGGAAAAAAAAATTTAGGGTTTAGGACCGATGTCTCTGATACCATGTTAGAATTATAACATCATAATGCATTGTTTATTGATATTGATATTGATTGATTGATACCTAGAGTAGCTATTACAAGATGTTTATATAGAGAGCCACAAGGGCTATAAACGGAAATACAAAAGTAAATATAAAACCCTAATATAAAAACAAATAAATATAACGACTGTTGCAGGCCATCCGTGCGAGATGACTTACGTGTCCGTCACGGATGATTCATATTCATGTTACGTAAGTTGTCCGTACGGACAGACTTGTGTGTCCGTACAGATGTATTGTCTAACATGGGATGATCTTGAAGAACGTTATGGTGGTGGTGATACATATAGACTTTCAAATCTGATAGATGAAATTCAAAATATGAAAGAAGGTGATCTTTCTGTTTCAGAAAATTTTGCCAAACATAAGATCTTGTGGGATCAATTACCGTCTTTACTCCTCCCCCGACTTGTAATTGTGGCCGGAAATGGTATAAAGATAACAATGAACGTCACCATGTTATCAGATTTCTTAAGGGCCTTAATTAAAGTTTTTCAACTATGAAATCACAAGTTTTGATGACTATGAAATCACAAGTTTTGATGATTTCTCATTTTCCTACTATCAAAAATGTGTTTTCTATGACCTTGAAATAAGAAAGAAAGCAACATGATAGGGTTACTGGTAATAATGTTAGTTTTGTTAATGTTCTTAGGGATACCAATGCTGGGGCAATTGATCAGACTGCTATGCTGGCTCAGAATCATAATAATAGTTCATATTTCAGAAAGAATTATAACAATGGATCCAAGAAGCCTTAATGTACTCATTCAGGGATGCAGGGTCATACAATATATATGTGCTATAAGAAGCATGGGTATCCTGCCAACGTTTGAGGCAGAGGAAGAGGTAGATCTGTTGCAGCCAAAAATGTGTCTGCAGAGGGTATTTGAGGCAAGGGACCTCAAGATTCAGTGGTAGATCCTAAATCTCCTATCACACAAGAACAATACCAGCAGATATTGAATATATTGAGGATAGGTTCTTTGTCTCAGTCCATGTCTCAAGAAATTTCTGATGCTGGATTCAATTTGGTTAATTCAGCAGTGCTTTATACAGACTTTGGTCCCATGAGGATTCAGGTTTGTCTAAATCTTTAAATTGCTTTGAATGGATAGTAGATGATGGTGCTACTGACCATATTGTGTTTGATAAGGCTTTAAAATGTTCTTGTCATCCTGTTGAAAACATGTTTGGAAGTCTGCCAAATGGAAAAGAGATAAAAATTTCTTTCATTTGACAAGTGAAAATCAATGCTGATTTAATATTAGACAATATGCTTTGTGTGCCTGATTTTCATTGTAATATGTTGTCCATCAATAAGCTCATAAGTTCTAGAGCTTATAATATTAAGTTTTTTTTATGGATTGTTGTGTTATACAGGATGTGATTAGTCTTAAGAGGATTGGTACAACTGATCTTATCATGGGAGTGTACATCTTAAAGCTGGATAGTTCTTGCTATAGTTTTCATGTTGCTAATAATGTTCAAATTGCAGTTGATCAAGCCTTACTGTGACACTACAGGCTTGGTCATGCCTCTAATCAAAGACTTAAAGTCCTAAAGCAAGAAAATGAGCAAGTACATGTTCCAGATATGCTTATCTGTGAGATTTGTTCTTTGGCCAAGCAACAATCCAGACTTAGTTCCACTTAAGCCATTCTACTTCTAAAGCATGTTTTGATTTGGTCCATATGGACATTTGGGGTCCATGTAGGGTAGTTGGTGTGAACAGTCATAGATTCTTTCTTACTATTGTAGATGATCATAGCAGATTTTGTTGGATTTACTTGTTAAAGTCTAAAGCTGCAATTAGAGGTCTTGTTCAGTAGTTGTGAAATCTAGTACAAACTCAGTTCGATGCAAAATGTTAATATTTTGAGGTCAGATAATGGCAAAGAGTTTGATATTCCTGAGGTTTATTCTGCTAAAGGAATCTTACATCAGAATTATGTAATAAAAAATCCTCAACAAAATGGTGTGGTGAAAGAAAACATCAACATATCCTAAATATTGCTAGAAGTTTGAGATTTTAGTTTGCTTTGCCACTAAATTACTGGTATTATTTTGTTTTTAATGCTGTGAATCTTAATAATATCACTCTTTCTCCATTGTTGCAAAACAAAACTCCTTATGAGATGTTGTATTATGTGAAACCTTCATATGAGCATTGGTTGTTTGACTTTTGCTTATAATCTCAATCATGATAATAACAAGTTTGGAGCCAGAGGCATTAAATCTGTGTTGTTAGGTGGAGTTCCTAATGTCAAGGGATTTTACCTTTTGAACTTGCAAAATAGACAAATTTTTGTTGCTATGGATGTTATATTTCATGAATTTAGTATTCTCTACAAGGATGGTACAACATCAAGTAAAATCAAGGACTTACCCCTACCTGTTCATTTTGACCAAACTTTTTTTTTATTATCTTGTCTTGACTTTGCCATCACAAGTCATTGTCCCACATAATAATTCTCTTGAAGTTGAAGATCACCAAGAACATGTTCATTATGGTGCACATCCGTAAGAACATGTTCCTGACTCCTTGCATCCTCAAGAGCCTATCCATGATATGATTGAACAATTACCCATTGATGACGTCCAGTTCATTGATTATGTGGATGAATTGCCTCATAATGAGGACTCACATATTAGAAAATCTTCCAGAAGTAGGGAAGTACCATCTTATATATCTTAAAGATTGTGTATGCAATAATATGATTACAAAAATTTCACCACATTTTCTGGCAAAGTAGACACTTTAAATAACGTTTTTGATGCTCGTAAATCCTATGTCCTTAGCACTAAGATACTGGCATGACCTAAATCTTATAATGAGGCAGTCAAGCATACAGAATGGAGATAAGCTATGGATTATGAAATAAAGGCTCTTCAACAGACCAAAACTTGAGAGATTGTACCACTACCTAAAAGCAAACAGCCTATAGGATGTATGTGGGTGTATAGAATTAAAATAAGGATGGCTCAATAGAGTTGTATAAAGAAAGACTTGTAGCTAAGGGCTACACACAACAATTAGGTTTGGACTACTTGGATACCTTTTCCCATGTAGTAAAACTGACAACAATTAGAACTTTTCTTGCCATAGCAGCTGCAAAAGGATGAGATTTGCATCAACTAAATGTAAATAATGCCTTTTTGCATGGAGATTTGATTGAAGAAGTTTACATGCAAGTATCAAAAGGATTTTAGAAAGATCAGGACCTGTTTCTAGGATAACAAAATCTCTCTATGGTCTCAAACAAGCCAATAGACAATGGAATATGAAACTAACCGAAGCTCTGCTTTAGAGGGGGTTCAGACAAGCAAAGCAAGATTACAGTTTAATTGTCAAGGGATTAGATGACTCCATTTGTGGCAGTCCTAGTATATGTTGATGATGTGTTTGTAACAAGTCATGACATGGAAGAAATAAAGAGTTTAAAAAGTTTTCTTAATGACAAGTTTGGCATAAAAGATCTTGGAGATCTCAAATTCTTTCTAGGATTGAAAGTAGAAAGATGAAAGAAGGGTATTGTGTTAACACAAAGAAAGTATTATTTAGAGATACTGGAAGAATATGGCTATTCAGATTGTAAAACTAGCCAACTCCTATTGATACTTCTATAAGTCTGCACAACAAAGATTCATCACCTTTAAAGTAAACAATTACTACATAAGTCTGGTTGGGAAGTTATTATACCTTGGACTAACAAGACCAGATATCACCAATGCCACACAGCAACTTAGCTAAATTCTTGACAAACCTAGAGAATACTTCAAGAAGCTCATAAACTTCTTAAATACCATCCATCCCAAAGCAATCTGGAGCTAAAATGTTTTGTAGACTCAGATTGGGGCTGATGAAATGATACAAGAAGGTCCATCATAGGTTTTTCTATGTTTTTTGATGGCTCACTTATAAGTTAGAGATCAAAGAAACAAACTAAGTCATCTAGAAGCTCATCAGAGGTAGAATATAGAGCCATGTCTATGGCATCCAGTGAATTTCAATGGCTTACTTATTTACTTTCAGAGCTTAACATCAAACAAAGCAGACCTATTCCTCTATTTTGTGACAGCAAAAGTGCCGTATACATAGTTGACAATCCAGTGTTTCATGAGAGAACTAAACACATTGAAATAGACTGTCATGTGATAAGGGATAGGTACTAACAAGGCCCCTTAAAACCTCTACATGTATCCACAGAACTTCAACTTGCAGATTTGTTTACAAAACCATTGGATAAAACCAGGTTCTAGACATTGCTAAGTTCTTATCCTCTAATAAACATATATCAGCCTTAGAGTTCAGTTTGAGAGGGGGTGTTGAAGTCTGTAGCAATGTAGCAACAAACTAAACTCAGCAAATCAACCACGTGCAACTTCAAATTCTCTCACAGGCAAATGGTCGAACACTTACACCAAAAGGTTGTTTGGAATGGTCAATTAAGTTAAACTCGTTGTAACTATTTTTTGTTATGATTAAAGGTTCCATACACCTATTTAAGCTGTAAATAAGCACTTGTAAACATCAATTGAGTTTTAATCAAAGCAATAAGACATTCTTCAGTTTTTCCCGCTTCTTTCTTCTTTGAATCATTGATTTTCTTCGTGAATCAAGGATTTCATCATCTTAGGAATGGCATAAATTTCAAAAATCCCGGCCCAAACCCTGATCCTGACCATTTCTTACTTGATTTTTTCCGACCCAAACATTTCAGGACTTCTTCCATCTCCAAAGTGGGTGCATAACTTGAAGAGAAAAATAAGTCATTAATTATATTTGTTGAATTACCATCTCCAATAAAAGTTTAACCTTATTGGTAGGTAGATAATTCACGCCTGTCAAGTGTGGCCTATAACAAGGCTTGCAAGATGCCCAACACTTAAATTTATTTTTTTTGGGAAGAAAATGTTTGTAGAGAGGTTTGATCTCATTACCTTCTGTTTTGATACCATGTTGAAGTATATAAAATGTTAATTATTTGTCTTCCCGTTAGCTCAAATTTTTTCAATTGACGAAAACAAGCTATATAGATTAGCACAAAGCTAATTAACTATGTGAAAAAAACTCAATTTTTCAAAGCGGTATCAATTCTACTAATGTTGTTTGTTTATTGAAACTTTTGTTTCTAGAATTCCTCAAGAAAATAACTTTACTTCTCTAACTTTGTTGCTAAAAAAATCCTATGTAATATAAGATTATGAATCACACATAGAGTAATCGACAAAGCAAATTCACCACCCATGTATTTGGGGTTTTCACTTTAGCCATGTTCTTCAACATATTCACTGAACGATTCACTAATGTTATTCAATCTGCAAACAATAAGCAATAAAATATCAGTTTTCAATCGGACGAATAAAATCCATTACCTATATGATGTGACGCAAAATTTTGTTGATTAGAGATATTTTTTGTGACGGATAAGGAAGACACACGCACGCACACTTTTGTCCCAACTGGAACTCGAACCCGAACCCGAAACCTCAGGGTTAATGACCACAACACTTACCGTTGGGCCGATGTCATGTTGGCATTGATTAGAGATAAATACACACCACCAATTCAGCCTGTCTATGAGCCTTGTCACGCTACAAGAAAAGATCTTTTCGTGACTAAAAAACTCATCACGAAAGCACATGTTTTCGTCGGTAAATGTTTCGTGACGAAAGAAATTTGTCGTGTTTGATCTATGTGTTGAAAGGTTCTGTCGTGACAAAAATCTTGGTCGTCACCAAAGCAGATCTTGCCGTGACAAGCCTTAATATTTCCAAAGGTCTCTAGATATTCATGACAACCTTTATATTCGTCACCAAAAAGCCTTTTCGGGTAACAATTTATTTTGTCATAATAGAATAATAAATTTATCACTAATCATTGTTGTGACCAAAGGGTAGACCTACATTTTTTTCCTCAACACGTAATTTGGTCTCACGGTATGAATAGAGCGATTTATGGTAAATAAAGGGCAAAGGTGTCGCTAAAAAATGCAAATGTGTCGCTAAAAAGATTTTTAGCGACACATTTGCCCTGTATTTACCAAAAATTGCCCTGTTCATACCAGCTGCCGTAATTTGACACACACTTTATCAATATAAGTCATCTATTTCATAAAAACTATTATACATAAAATAATAATAGTAAATCGATAAATAGGAAAATAGGACAACTTTATTTTTATAAGTACAAATGCATTACAGATGTACCAAATTACTCTTAAATTGAAAAATCCTATGCAGTTAATTGGAACAATTTTTTCAGCGGAAATAATGGGAAATTTTCACCTGCCATGAATCACAGGAAAACTGTATCATTTTTCAAGAAATAAAAAATAAAAAGCAAAAATCAAAAAGCAACCAAGACTCCACTTTATCCCAAATACCTAATTGTCGTTTATGTTACGACACCACCGGGGAAATTAGGTTTCAACTGAAGTAGAAGGAACAAAATAGGACAGAGAAGGAATCTAGATGGAATAAATCATAATTGTTGGAAGAACCAAGCGATATCGAAATGCCGAGGCATTGAAGAAATGGCTAGAGGAAGAAGAAACGAAAACAATTACTAAGTCTAGATTTTTTTTACAGACCATAAAGTGGAAAAGTTGTTTAATTAGATCAATTTGTGTTACCTACGGTTGATGTTGCTTCGAAAATGTAATGTTACTTCATCATACACCGTTACTTCAATTACTATTCCGAAATAGAAATGATATGTGTATAGTAGTGTCACACATGTAGTTACTTCATAGAATGTTTGTACGTCTGTACGTGTTATTGATTTTGTTGTTAATACACACACACACACACACACACATATATATATATATATATATATATATCAAAGTGTCCTTGTGATTAATTTTTATAAGACATCTATAACATGGTCTTTGTTTATGCTGTTACTACATTACCGTTATTGCATATCATATTGTTACTGCATCACTCTCTTCATTAGTATTACTTCATCTTTTATTGTTACTGCAACTTATTATGTTGCTGCAGCTAATGTTACTGGAAACCTTCGATTAGACAAAGCGAATATCGACAAAAAATGATGACAAATACCGCAAACATAAAAATCTATAAAAAAAAAAACTGATCGAGCAAACATGAACACTATGTCAAGCATCCTGACTGATCAAGCATAAATCAAGTGTATGGATAAAAATGAAAAGATTTAACTATAGAAGAAATACTCTTTTTTTCATTGCATAAGTGATAAGTTGAACAAGTACAGGTACAACACACCTTACTTATAAGCTTATCTTTAATAGAAAGGATAAAGCACAAGTTATCTCTTCTAAAACTATTATAAACTAATCAAATACTCAATAATCTTAACGGTACGTGGTCCTCTATTTTAATTAATGGCTCTCCAATTGGGTTTTTCCCGTCTTCCCGCGGCATCAAACAGGGTGATCCCTTGTCACCTAATCTCTCCATTATTTTGACCGAAGCTTTTACTCCGGTCTTAAAGCCATTTTCACTTCGCCAGGAATGGCCATTTATGCGGTCCCTAAAAACTTCCCTCAAGATCCACACATTATGTATGCAGAGAATCTTCTTATTTTCTGGATAGGACTTATCTGTAATGTCCGTAAAGTTTTTAAGCTCATTGATACTTACGAGCATGCTTCCGGACAAAAGGTTAATAGGGATAAAAGATTTCACGTCATCTCTAAACATTGTCCAACTACTTCAATTAGGAAAATATCCACCCTTATGAATATTCTCCACACACATTTACCCTTCATGTATCTCGGTTGTCCTATCTTCCAGGGGGGAGCCAAGCATCACTACTTTCAATTTTTTATTGATAAGATAAATAAACGGCTAGAAGGGTGGCAACCCCTTCTCCTCTCCCTTGGTGGAACACTTATCTTAATTAAGAACATGTTGAGCTCGATACCTATACACACGATGGCTGCTCTACAGGTCCCTATATCTGTTTTACACAACATCCACTCTCGTTTTGCTAGTTTTTTCTGGGGGAATATGGGAGATCATTCTAAAAAACACTGTGTGCTTGGGAAAGAATTTGTGGCCTTACTGAAAGAAAATGGCCTAGGAATTCGTAATATTTTTTAAGTTCAAAAGCCTTTTGCTTGTAAGCTTTGGTGGAAATTTCGTAATAAACTTGGGATATGGGGTAAGAAGTTTGGCGATTACCCTTTCCCCGAGAAGATGCATACTTGGTGCACTGTGAAAATTGTTCATGACATCGTCAACGCTAATTTGAGATGACTCTTCTTGGGTGGTACAGGAACTTGGGTTTGGAAGTCTACAAGAATGGTATTTTTTCCATCCCTTTTTGCTTACAACCTTATTAGAGAGAAAAAAACCTCATCTACATGAAATAGGTGTGATTTAGAATCCTAATAAACCATTGAAAATATCTATATTTATGTGGCTTTGTCAATCTTCTCATTCCCATGCCGGATGTCATTCATCGCTTGGGTTTTGCTGGTCCTTATAAATGCCCTTTCTACCAAAATAAAGACTCCACACAACACTTCTTCCGCCATTGTGATTTTTCCACATTGGTTTGGCGGTTCTTCCAAACATCGCTTGGCTGCTATGTTAACAAGACAGACTTAAAACATATCTTTTGGGGCTGGTGGGATAATCACTCTACAGGGGCACTACAAATCGTTAAATCTTATATCCCAGTTTTGTTTTCCGGGAACTATAGAAGGTGCGAAACAAATTTATTTTGGAAGGCATGTTCGCCACCAACAAAAAATGATTCACTTTATTATCTGAAATCCATCCATGGCCTTCCTTCAAAAGCCCATTTGTCATACTGATTATAAAGATGATGTTCTTCTGCATCTTGGCATCTTGAAGCAATCTCCTTGAAACCAAAAAGAAGAAGAAAAAAACGGCGATACATAGGTTTACAATAAAACTCAAATCAGGACGCTTATATATTCAATCAAAATTCAATACATTATGTAGTCGATAAGAACAATCACTCTTTAGATGAAAACTGTGTCGTAACGATCTTAGATGAAGCGAGAGATTTAACCCGCCATTCATTATGAAGTGAAGCTAGACAATGTCGGGCAACAAATACGGAGATTTGATTTGGCAGTTATACATGTGACAAAAATTACACAGAAGGATAGTTTAGTCAAGGAAAATATAATTTTTCCTTATTAACAATGAGGTTTTAATAGTGTCCTAATTCCCCTATTATGCTTCTACACGGTCCTTTTAATCAAAAATCTATAATAATAACAACAACAACAACAACAACAACAACAATAATGATAATCGACCAAGCAATTGGGCATCCTACTCACTCATGTAATTTCTTTGCCTTTGGTGAACACCAAGCCCGAGCAGAGTTCAAATTGAGAAATTATACTGTTGGCATCCCACAACTTCTGCTTGGCGTCCGCCAATACCAGCTTGGATCAACTACCATGCAGAGGTTGGCGTCCGCCAAGCACCCCTTTGGCGACTGCCAAAGTGTGCAGACGTGGCATTAAAGACATAGCATTAATACAATTTTGAAGCATATTCTTACTCTCTCTCTCTGTACACCAGCTTGGAGGCATCTCTATCTTCATCCTTCTCTAGCCAAAACCCACCATAGTTTAGCTTGTAATTCAACTTGTAAACATTAAGAATTCTTGTTTTGATCCTTAGAATCTTTCTTGGAACAAGTTTCCATCTTTTGGTATAAACTCCATTGGAGCTACTTTTGATTTGAATGTAGGTTTCCTTCTTGAATTCCATAGCATTTAGCTGGTAGATTCTAAGCCTTTACTTGTTATTTAGTTGTTGTCATAGATATGAAATCCATTCTTGACATGTGGGATTTCATAGCTATGAGTGGCTAGTTTTCTTACTAGCCGGTGTGATGTCTTTGTGATAGTTCTTTATCTCTATTAGTTGAATGAGAATGTTTGTGCATTGTTCTTAGCCACTTGTGTTGTTATCTCTTCCTATTTGCATTTTATTGCATGTTTGTGTTGGATTCATGACCTCAAACTTGAACACACACACACACACACACACACACACACACACACTTAGTTGAGTCCAAAAGGAGCTTTGTGTGGGAAAATAGATAAAAAGACCAAAAGGTAAAACCAACCTTAAATGGAACTCGGATTCTTATATGGGGTTTATTGTTCATGCATTGCATCCTTAGAGCCTCATCATGTTGAATCATTAGGTCTAGAGTTTCTTTAGAACAAAGAGGAGGCATAGAGTAATCGCAGACACCAGTATGATGGGTGATTTCTAGATAAGAGGTGACACCGGTAACACACACTTGAGCACTTTTGGAAGGTTGAAAGGTTGTTTATTCCCATTATTCTAGTAGAGACATAATTTGATCATTGCATTGCTTTGGCTAGGCCTTTAATCATTTGATTACCCTTTAATTTAGTTGTAGTTGATTGAGCTTCTAGCTTGATCTTTAGACCCATTACTTTCTTGTTAATTGTTGACTTAGACCAAGATAAAATAGTTAATTGGTACTTGACCTTATAATCTTTGTGGGATACGACCTTGACTCCACTTACTAGACTACAATTGACCCGGTATACTTGCCGGCGATTTTGGACGCCTAGAAAAGATCGATCAGCACTCCAAGCGTGTGCTTGAGCTGGGCAATATGACAGAATGAAATCAGGCCTAGGCTTCACACATCCGAGCATGGGCTTGACCCCTTCTCATCATAAAAAACCAATTTTATTCGTTTTTGCTTGATTTCTTTACTTCATAATCACTTCCTTTCATCCATAATCCATCTTTTGACACTCCTTCATAGCCTAAAACCTGAAATCACAAACAAGTACAACGAGCTTAATTCCATAGGTACGATGTACTCCGTGTGTGCTATAAATGTGCACATTTTACGATAAAAATGAGGTTTATATATCTAATATATGCGATGAGAAATCAAAAGTGATAATATAATCGAGATTCAAAGCGTCTATATGATGAAATTACGGCATCAGAAATGGATTGAAAGATGTGAAAGCATGAAAAGGTTGTCTCTGGTCTGTAAAATGGATTGAAAGATGTGTGAAATGCATGAAAAGGTTGTCTCTGGTCATAATGTTTGTGTAATTGAATTGCTAGTGATCTTGTCAATGACGTAGCTAGTATATGGGGCTAGCGGCTAAGCCCACCTAGACCTATTATTTTTATTTATATATATATATATATATATATATATATATATATATATATATATATATATATATATATATATATATATACTACATTAATAATATAAAGGTAAACCATATTAAAAGATAAGACCTTTCCACACGCGTACACATATACGTATGTATTCATCACATTCATTAATTGGATGATGACTGGTGGTGTGACGACAGTGACGTTGCATTCATAATTTTTTTATTTTTTATTGGGCGTATACGAAAGAAAGACACGCTCACACACTTTTTTTCACGCATTCATAAGTTAAAAGAGTATAATAATCCTACATTAAAAGAAAAAAAAAGTATTACGGATACATTAAAGTGAGAAACATTTGAAGATGTAAGAGGGGTTTTCAGCTTTGTGTGTGAGGTTGCAGGGGAGGTCAAGACATAGGTATCTCAAATGCGAAATGGATGGTTCCAACATCTAACCTAAAGATACAAAAAATAATAGCATATGCATTTTTTTTAAACAATTGAATCGTATGTTTAGTGTTGGGATCGAACAAATTAAAAAAAATATAATCATTTTGGAGGGTTTCGTAAGTTTTTCATACGCACGTTACCAATGCCGGTCCATAGCTAAGGCAAATTAGGCGGCAGCTGAAGGCCCAACCGTTAGCAGGGGTCCGGAATTACATGTTTCAAAAAAATAAAAAAAAATCGTGTAGATTCAATCTCAACCGACATAATATAATGTGTTAAATTCTTTTGTAAATATGTTTTCAAAAAAAAAAAAAACAATTCCGAACTAAAAGGCCCTTTCGGCAAAGTCGCCGAAGACCCAAAAATATCCATGACCAGCCCTATACGTTACGGTACGTATGTAGAAGATTCAACAGTATGGCAGTCAATCATACCTCTATTAAAAAGATCAATCACTCCTCCTACTACTACCAGAGGGTAAAGTTGCAGACCCTTATAATTAAATCAACAAATAAGGCTAAATTGCAATTTTAGTCTTGTAACTGGCACGTTTTGCGATTTTGATTCTGGTTTTTCTCCGGCGACACTTTTAGTTCTGTAAGTGGTCTTTTTAATGCAAAAATAGTCCTCATTGCGGGAAATTGCTGACTGTACACATTTTCCGGCCAATAATTACTCCATGTCATAAAAAATTGTAACATCAGATTTTTTTTTAAAATTAAAATTCCATGTCACAATATACTACCATTTATTTAATGGGGCAAAGGTCCAAAAGGACACAAAATAGACTTAATTAGGCAAATAGGACACTAAGGAATCTTATTTGGTTATAAGGACACAAATTAGATAGATAGACTCAAATACCCTTAATGAAGAAAAAATAATAATAATAAAAAGGGGAAGGGGAGACGCTGAATGTGTTGTTGTTGTTGTTTCTTTTTTTGTTTTTTATTTTTATTTTTATTTTTAAACACATGTGCTGAATGTTTGTATTTTTTTTTCTTTTTCTGAAACATACGCTGCATAAGTTTTTTTTTTTTTTTTTTTTTCTTTTTCTGGAGGATGTAAATTTAATTTTTTTTTTCTGGACGGAGAAAATTTATTTTTTCATTTTTTATTGACCACCATGATATATTGACCACCCCGATGCATAGAACACAGTGATGCAATGACCATCCCGATGCATTTACCACCGCGATGCATTGAACACCGCGATGCAGTGACCACCGTGATGCACTAACAACCGCGATGCATTGACCACCACGATGAAGTGACCACCGCGATGAAGTGACACCGTGATGCTCTAACAACCACGATGCAGTGACACCACGATGCATCGACCACCGTGATGCAGTGATCATCCCGATGCAGTGACCACCCTGATGGATTGACTACCGCGATGCAATTACCACCCCCGATGCAGAGACACAACGATGCAGTGACCACCCCCGATATAGGAGCATCGCGATGCAGAGACACATTCAATGCAGTGACCATCGCGATGCATTGACCACCGCGATGCATTGCCCACCCTCAATCTATTGACCACCGCGATACAGTGGCCACCCCAATGCAGAGACACCGTGATGCAGTGACCACCCCCGATGTAGAGACACCGTGATGCAGTTACCACCCCCGATGCAGAGAAACCGCGATGCAGTGACCACCCCGATGCAGAGACACTGCGATTCAGTGACCACCACAGATGCAGAGACACCACGATGCAGTGACCCTCTCGATCTGAGCGCCTCGTCTGAGAGGCGCCGTGATGCGCAGAGACATCTCCAATGCAGATGACCACCGCGATGCATTAACCACCTCAATCTATTGACCACCGCGATCTGATTGCCACCCCGATCACGATGACCACCCCGATGCGAGAGACACCGCGATGCGCGAGACGCCGCGCGATGAAGAGACACCGCGATGAGACACCACGATGCAGAGACACCGTTATGCAGACCAAGATGAAGTGACACCGCGATGCAGAGACACCGCGATGCAGTGACACCGTGATGAAGTGACACCGCGATGAAGTGACACCGCATTGCAAAGACACCGCGATGTAGTGACCACCCTTGATGCAGAGACACCTCGATGAAGTGACACCGTGATGCATTGACCACCCTAGGTCCATTGACTACCCCGATGCATTTAACACCGCGATGCAGTGACACCCTTGATGCAGAGACGCTGCGATGCAGAGACACCTCGATGAAGTGACACCACGATGCATTGACCACCCCAGATCCATTGACCACCGCGATGCAGTGGCCACCCCTGATGCAGAGACACCCCGATGCAGTGTCCATCCCGATGCAGAGACACTGCGGTGCAGAGACACCGCAAAGCAGTGACCACCCCGATGCAGAGACACCGTAATGCAGTGACCACCCCCGATGCAGAGACACCACGATGCAGTGACCACCCCGATCCAGAGACGCCGCGATGCAGAGACACCTCCAATGCAGTGACCATCACGATGCATTGACCACCCTCAATCTATTGACCACCGCGATGCAGTGGCGGACTCGATCTGAGAGACACGCGATGCGGTGCCCACCCCAATCACGAGAGACACCACGATGCAGTGACCACCCCCGATACAGAGACGCCGCGATGCAGAGATGCGTCGATGAAGTGACACCGCGATGCATTGACCACCCCAGATCCATTGACCACCGTGATGCAGTGGCCACCCCCGATGTAGAGACACCACGATGTTGTGACCACCTCCGATGCAGAGACACGACGATGAAGTGACACCACGATGCAAAGATACAAGGTTTTTGGGCCCTCCCGGAGATGCCTTCAATGTACTTCTATCACCTCCTTAAAACCCTCGTCCAGAAAACCCTATGTGGGAAAAACCGGGTGCTAGAAAAAAAACGTGGGTCTCCGTATATTGGAATAATTGAATTCTAAGTAAATAATCGAGTTTACGAGCCGAAACGAGTTATATCGAGTACTTATCGAGTCGAGTTCAATCTTGCCTTTTTATGGCTCGATCGAGCCCAAACTTTTTTAGTTGAGTCGAGCCCTTGGGGGGTATCGACTCGGATCGGCTCGATTAAACCCCTAATGTGAACGACACCACTTATTTTACAAAGTTACCAAATTTGTGTATCAATTTGTATATGCAGTGACATCAACGTGACTACATCAATTCTCTAATTGTAAAATGCAGTGACATCAATGTCATTTGCATCAATTTTATTTCAAATCATACACAAACCAACCATCAAATTAATGTCACTGCACCGTTACATTTTTTTTCCCGCTGAATGGGTAACCTTTTAATCAAGAAACCATGTCTAATATGATCCAGGCCAATCATTACATCCATCTTCTAAAGAACGAAAAGAAATCTTCAAAGCCACAAGTTCAGCTTCCACTTTCTTTGCATTTTTCACAATACTTCTCACTTTGTTTGGTAATTCTTCCAACCTGAAACACGAACCAGTAAATAATGAACATTCACACCAACAAGAACGTTTTCCTGGAATGAACAACATAAACATTATTATGCTTAAGGAATCGAAATGATTTGATTTTTAGCGCTAGTAGGAAGACGAGGAATCCAGCTTTGTCCTTGTCTTTCTCAGATCTAATATCAATCAGAACATAATTCTTTGATGACATCAATTCTAATGTTTGAGCAGGACTCAGGTCACCTAAATTATAGAAAAAAGACCAAAAGAAACCAGTCAATGAATCTTCCACAACATAATATATGTCTGAGAATGACAGAAAAGACATTTATTGAGTCAGATGATTGACCTTTGTATCCGCGAAGATTGTACTCCCTTTCTGTTAGTGGAAGAGAGGAGAGCCGAAAATGAATTCCATGAGTCAGGTTCTAAGTCTAAACCACGGCTCGAATCCTGCCTATCTTCCTTGTTAGTGACAGCTACAAACAATTAGTTCATATCAGCCACTGAAGTAGCAAAGGTTCATTAGTTCAATTTTTCGGACACGGTTCCTCTGCTGTAAAAGGGGCACAACACCGCGTGCTGTGACGCAAAACGGCGTCGTTTTGCATACAAACGACGCCGTTTGGTTCCGATCCAAAAAAAAAAAAAAAAACATCAACGCGGCGCCGTTTTTGCCCGAAACGACGTCGTTTCGGGCTCACAGCAGCATCACATCAGACGTGGGCATGGCAGGGGATCCCAACTCCGATTTTTCCCCTTTCCCCATAAGTAGTTGAACATAAAACAAAAGGAACTATAGTCAAAAACTTCCATGTCTACAATATCTATCTTCTCCCACTCATATACATAAGCAAGAGTGTTCACAAAGGTTACAAAAATGGGGTTTTCACATGTGAAGGTGGCATGAAGAAGAAGAACAGAGCAAGTACTTAGTCTACTAAGAATATTCTAATATACACCATATACCACTCTTTTTTTCTTCTCCAAGTGCTATTTATGTGATCATATCAAACTTTTCCACCACCTCAGCCAAGCCTTGCAACTCCATAATGATTTTCAAGTATTTGTGTATGAATTCACATCTTCATTTTTGTATAACAATCCTTAGTAGTACTTTTAATCTGTAAAGTTCACACCTTTATGCTTAATTTTCCAATTCGAATAAAAATAGCCATGATCCATTTGCAAAAATTTTAAAAAAAAAAAATTTCTTTGGAAAGTTCACAACTTTATGCTTAAATTATCGATGAATAAAAATAACTATGATCCATTTGCAAAAAATAAAACAGTTGCTCGACTCCAGATGGGTTTAGCTGAATCATTCTATCCACTTTAGTTCATCAAGAACTGTGCTTTACCTTAGTAGTAGTCGCAACCATTTTCTCCATGTTGATTCTGCAAATCAACATGGTTACTGAAGTAGTTAAACCGTACACCTCAAGAGCCAATCGCTTCCTACACCTTGTTCTCTCCATCAGGAATTTCGTTTTCCGTCGTCGGCGAGCTTCCATAACCACAACAGCTCCGTCGACCTAGAAGCTTCCACGACCAACCGCACTTTCATACACAATTCTAAACCACGACAATCCAATTCCAGCTAATAACAAGAGCTACCGAGCTAGCAGGCTGGAGTTACACTCAAGAGATAAAAGCTTAGACTGGGACGAATTGGAAGTTAGGGAAGAACCTAATCCGACCTACCTGGAGGACGACAAAAAGACAAAATTGATTAAAGGGTAATTTGGGAAAGTTAGAACAAATGTGTCCTTATAAACGATTATCTTTTTTAGGTGTCCTAAATGCCTAATTAAGTTTTCAAATCAGTCCTTATAAACAAATATCCATTATTTAATACATAAAAAATTTCCAAAAAAATCCAAATTCCCTCTCTTGCCCCCTCTTCCCGACAAACACAAACCCATTCCCCGCAAAACTTTAAGTCCCCTCCTCTAACGTAAGTCTTCGTCTTCATCCCCCTCTCTTCCTCAATCAACATATAGCACCGACAAATCCACAGATGTTTTACCAACCCAAAATAAAACAAGAACACAAAAAACCCAATTTTCATTAATTGAATAAACAAGCAACCCCATTGCATCCCACACCTCAAAACATGAAATTAGAACCACAAATTTCACCACACCGCATAATCAGAAGAAAACGAAAAAAAAATTTAAGAGCTGCTTATCGGATGGGGAAGAAATGGGTTAGTGATTTGCGAAATTACCATAATACATTAGAAATTCTTAGAAGATTTCTAGAAATTTTGAATTGGACAAAGAACCATGCTGACGATTCGGTATCGTCACATGCTTTTTGCTGCTATTTTTTTATAATAAGAGAAGGGGATGAAGATGAAGACTTACATTGAAGAAGGGGGTAAAAGTTTTTTTGTGGGGAATGTGTTTGTGTTTGTCAGGTAGAGGGGCAAGAGATAAAGTGGGAATTTGGATTTTTGGGATTTGAGTTAGTAAATAAATGATGGTATATTTTTGATGTATTAAATAAATGATAGTATATTGTGACACGGAATTTTAACTTTAAAAAAAAAATTGATGTGGCAATTTTTGATGACATGGAATAATTATTGACCGGAAAATGTGTACAGCCAGCAATTTCCGGCATTGAGGACTATTTTTGCAAAAAAACACCACTTATAAGACTAAAATTGTCGTCGGAGAAAAACCAAGATCAAAATCACAAAATATATCCAGTTACAGGACTAAAATTGCAATCTAGCCCAACAAATAATTAAGTTGCTCATGGAATTAATGTGTAACCTTTCTCCAAAATCTACTTCTACAATTTAATTTTAACCGGAAGCGGTTCTAAAGTTCCCATCAAGTTTATTTGTGACAGACTCTCTCGATAATATTTACTGGTGAGTCATCTCTAAATGACGATATCCAGATATGTCTTTTCCATGATGCATTGGGATTTCCAACGATCATACATGGAAGGCACCCATATCAACAAGAGGGGTGCCAAACAGGTTGTGGCTTGTGTTGTTCTTGGTGTGGAATTTATCATGTGCCTTTTTTGCTCTTCTGTTGTGTGTTGCTTCCTTTTCAAGGGAGGGCAAAAAACTGTAACACATTGGGCGATGGTACCTAAAAATCAGAAATTTTGGATAATAGCGATGGACATCAAGGTCGCACCTTGCACTACATAGTTAGGGTGAAAATCAGGATGGGTGACGAGGACCGTGATAGGGATTTCACGGAGGACCGTTCTATGGCTAAGACATGATCCCAGTTGTGTTGGACCTTGAATTGCATCTTTGTAATTTTATTTTGGGGTTATCAGAGATTTGTAGACTGGGACATAGGGTGTTGTACTCTTTCCTATACACATGGATTTTCCCACACTGAATTTTCCAGATATAGGTTTTAAGGAGGCAGGGCTATGTCTCGATGACGCATTGCATGGGGGGCCATGACACGGCATGTACGGATTTTATTTTTTCAGCAATAAAATAAAATAATTTGCCGTTAAAAAAAAGACTCTCTTGTTTATATTATTGCATGAGTCAATTTCTCTTTAGATTAATGTTTCATTCGTTAGGACAAACTTATCAGGCTGCTTATATGGTGAGGCCTGGCCAGAACCTTAGTAAAATTATATTTCTCTACTTAAAAAACTACATGCTTTTAAGCGGCAATTTATTTTATGTTATGTTGAAGTATTTTACAAAGGTTTTTATTGAAAGTTGCATGTACATATTTTGCCAGCAGAATTATTATTATAATTTGACAAAAATAACTTCTAGTGACGAAGTGTTCGTAACTTTCAAGTGTTGAAGAAGCAAAGGTGTTTTACCTTTTTGTGACAAGCAATGATTTAGTGACAACTTCTTATTCTTTCGTGACAAATAATTGGTCATCTAAAGTGTTTCTTAGTGAAGTAAATGTTGTCACAAAAGATCCGGAATGTTTGGTGACGGTTATTAAGTCTCATAACAATAGAACCATTTAGCGTCGCCACATATGCGACAATCGTCGCAATAAATTTTTTTGTCGCAAAAAGCCTTCAGTGACAAAAATTCAAGCTTTTCGTGATGATTTAATTTGTCAGGGAAAGATCTTTTTGTAGTGTGTGGAGAGAGAATTCACAATTCAAAGGTTTGCAAGACGCAAGTTCTGAAAGATGCATGTGGAGAGTGAATTTAAGATTTTATCGACAAGTATCATAGTAAATAATATTGTAACTGAAAAGTTCTGAAGCCACAAACATGAAGAAAGACCGTGAAATGAGGAAGAAACAACGATTTAGTGGAAGAAAATGAGTTTATCTGGTTTCAAAATTACAACGGGACTTATCTAATTATTGTGGTGCCTTTTGCAATTTTATGGAGGCATTGCCATTAATTATGGCGGCACATTCATATTTAAGGTGAGAGTAGGAAACAATTCAGAAAAAAGAGGGGTGTGGAAAAACTAATTCGGGGACATGGTGGGGGTAATTTTAATTAATTTTCCCATTAAAGTTAATTCCAAACTAAAGATAACATATACGAATATTCAAATAATTATAGTTGCTAACAGAGAGTCCTACCCAGGTCTTTAAGCAATAATAATTATGGGGGCACATTCACTCTCAAATGTTTAATTTTCCTATTTGACATACTTGATTCAATTAAGAATTGAAGTGAATACTGTTTTTTAAATTGTATTTCACATTAATTGAATGAGAATTCATTCCATTCAAATGTTTGAATATGATTATAATGTAATGCAATGGAATGAAATTTTATTTCAATTGAATTAAAATGTTCCGAAACTGGATGATGGAATGATACGACTTATGTGGGTGATGGGGTAAAATGAGACGAGGTTGGGTCGGTGGTAGACTGGGATATGGTGCGGTAGGACCAGTAAGGTGGGTTGTGGGGGTAAGGCGGGTGGTAGCGCCAGGTGGATGGTGGGATAAGGTACATAATGTGGGGTAGGGTTAGGTATTGTGAGGCATGTGGTAAGGTAGACCGGGTGGAGTGAGGTAATGTGGGTTGGGTGGGGTATGGTAGGTCGGGTTAGGTGGGTGGTAAAGTATGATAAGTTTTATAGTAAGGTTACGTAGGTGACAAGGTAAGGTATGTAGGATGGGTTAGGGTTACGTGTTGTAAGACAAGTGATAAGGTAGGGCATGTGGCGTAAAGTGCGGTAGGGTAGTCGGGTAGTATGTGGTGGGATGGGTAGGACAAGATACTATTGTCGGGTGTGGTTGAGTTGGGTGGAAAGGTAGGGCAGGGGATGAGAAACTGTAGGTAAGATAAAATGGGTGGTAAGGGTTTGGTGGGGTAGGGTTAGGTATGGTAGAATGGATAAGGTATGGTGGGAGGTGGGATAAAACCACCCCACCTTACCCTACCTTTTGCACTTTACCCTACCCTACCCAACCGTACCCTAGAACCAACACTCTTTATCATCCTGCCCTAACACCCAACATTATCCCTCAGAACCCACTATCACCCAATAATTCATCTATAATAAATTTGTTTTATTACATTCGGTCACGTTCTAAACACAAAAATGAAATAATTTTATTTACCTCCATTCATTGGATTTTATTACATTCAATTCCGTTATTGTGTACACAAATGTTCCGTAAGCCATATCCATTCCATGCGATAGTAAGTGAATATTATAGATACCCACGGTTGCAAAAAAGCCTTGACATAGTCAAAACCGTTATGGTTCGGTCAAACTAAAAATAAACATTAAATACGGTTATTTATGTTGATACTAAAACAGCATAAAATGTTCAACTCACGTTTATCATCCTGTATACTTTGAAATTGAAGAATATATAATATTAAATATAATTTTATGCGAAGGCTTGAGAATGCTTCTGGATGTCACAAAATTTAATTAGTATTGATGATGATGGATCTGTGGAAATGGGTGTACAGAATTAAAAGGCATGATGATGGATCTGTGGAAAGGCTCAAAGCAAGACTTGTAGCCAAAGGCTACACACAGCAACTAGGGCTGGATTATCTGGACACTTTCTCCCCTGTGGTAAAACTTACATCTGTCAGAACATTACTTGCTATAGCAGTTGTAAAAGGATGGAATCTACAGCAACTGGATATCAACAATGCTTTCTTGCATGGTGACCTTACTGAAGAAGTTTATATGTCTATCCCTGAAGGATGCTCTGCCCCTCCTGGTCATGTTTGCAGATTAAAGAAGTCACTTTATGGTTTAAAGCAGGCTAGTAGACAGTGGAATATCAAGCTAACACAAGCTTTGCTTGAGAGGGGGTTTAGGCAATCAAAGCAGGATTATAGTCTGTTTGTCAAGGGCCTAGATGATGACTTCATTGCACTAATAGTATATGTTGATGATGTGTTGATCACCAGTCCCAACATGGAATATATAAAGAGCCTAAAGGACTTCCTGAATTCAAGGTTTGGCATAAAATATCTTGGAAATCTCAAATATTTTCTAGGCCTAGAAGTGGCTAAGTCAAAAGATGGGATAGTATTATCATAAAGAAAATATTGCCTAGAACTCCTAGAAGATTATGGTTTTACACACTGCAAACCTGTACAAACTCCCATGGATACAGCTCAAAAACTGCATAGCAAGGATTCCTCAAAATTAGAATCCAACAGCCACTGCAGGAGTTTGGTAGGAAAACTGTTGTACCTAGGCATAACAAGACCTGACATCACTTTGGCTACTCAACAATTAAGCCAATTTCTTGATTCACCTACAGAACTACAGCTTAAAGCAGCCCACAGACTTCTAAGATACTTGAAGAATGCACCTGGACAAGGAATCTTATTTTCAGCACAAGGATCCTTGGAACTCAAAGCTTATATAGATGCACACTGGGCTGTTTGTGAAGAAATAGGAGATCCATAATAAGTTTTTCAGTCTTCCTATTAGAATCACTAATAAGTTGGAGATCCACGAAACAGTCAACAGCTTCTAGAAGTTCTTCACAATCAGAGTATAGGGCCATGGCTATGGCATCTTATGAGCTGCAATGGTTAACATACTTACTGGAAGAGTTCAATATGAAACAAAGAAGGCCTATACCCTTTTCCATTGATAGCAAGAGTTCTCTATACATTGTGGAAAACCCCATATTCCATGAAATGACAAAGCACATAGAGATAGATTGTCATGTAGTAAGGGATATATATCAATCTGGTTTGCTAAAGCCTCTACCTATGTCCACACATCTACAACTGGCAGATTTGTTTACAAAACCACTAGACATAACTATTATCCTCTATGTAACATTTATAAGGAAAAGTAATTCCATCTTGAGAAGGGGTGTTAAAGCATCCAATAGCAAGATGTAATTACTAATGCTCTGCAGAATTAGTTAGAATGCTGTTAAATTTGTTAGTTAAAACTTATAACTGCCACAAGTCAATATTTAAGGCATGTGTGCACAATAGTCTAAGTTAAGTTAGTTAATAATCCCTTTTAAATAAGAACACTGAGTTGTAAATTCTTCTTCATCTTCATCAATGAAATGAATCCATCTTCTTATGATTCTGTTCTTGAGTTCTGTTAGCAAATTTTTCATCAGTTTTGTGAATAATATGCAACAAAGCAATACAAATGGGAGTTCATATGAGAATATTAGAATCCGAGAAAACCATGTTTTTAACGAAAATTTAGAAAATGATGCAGTTCATGATCACTCATTCACCAACTTTATTGATGGACTTCTCATCGAACCAAAATACGGCGATGAATCAAACCATGCCCATTCCTCAACTAGTGAGTTTATGAATTTACAAAAAAATCCCCTAAATTTTTTTCCCTTCCAAAATCTTTTTTGCAACGTTTTTTTTTTTGAAGAATATACTAGTCCCAACACTAATACTTAATCTTCTACTGTATCACAATCAGGGACGAATGTTATAACTAATACTTCGGCGCCCATGGATGCAAGTCCGGTGTATGATGATGAACTGAGTCATCTTCTTGAAATTTTTTGCATCGGTAGCACCAACGGGTGACTGGTTCGATAGAGGTGAAACAGTTAAGGAAAACCGCAATCAAAATCCAGTCAATGACTAATGCTGGTGGTTCCAGTTCCTGGATGGACTGCGTACGATTGACTGCAACATCAAGATTCTTATTTAATTTGAACAGAACGTGTAATCGTGATTCTCTGTCAAAGATGTAGAATTTGTAGACTTTGACAAACCGATGAATTTTTAGCTTCAAAATTAGGACCGATAGATGAATCTCAATTAGTTTTTCCTTTGTTTATCACTTAGACAATGTTACTCCTCATCTTTTGATTAATATGAGTTTCACTTTTATTGTTTTTTTCTTCATTGGAGTATTGACACTTCCCAAACCAACCCTCCCGGCAAAAATAAGAAAAACGGTCCTCTAAGTTGGCCTACTATGGATTTTAGTCCTGCTCCGGTGAGGAAATGGTCCACTAAGTTGTTTTTTTTTTGAAAAATGGTCCTATCCGCCGGTTATTGCTGACTGGGCACCGGAATCTCTTAAAATTGCTAATGTGGCTGCCACTAGGCTGCCTCCTCCATTTTCCGGAAATAAAAAGTTGCTACAAGAGGGATTTCAACTGGCGACCTAATGGTAAAATACAAAGCACTTTGTCATCCGAGCTATAACTTCAATGTTTATACTATGACACACGTTATTACTTATGCAAAAGTAATATGGTTTCCTTTGGTTTAATTTGACATTTTAAGTTCTTGACTGAATCCCCTAAACAAATGTTTTTATGTTTATGATTTCAAGATTTAGAATGTCAAATATGCTGATTTAAGCCTTGATTTTACTTGTTAATTTGATGTAGTTCTTTTTTAAACTATAAAAAATAATACTATATACGTCCCTATATATATGTAAGTGGATTTAGAATTTTCATATACATTAATAAAGTGATTAATTTTTTTCTTGAAACACAGTGATTAAATATATTAGACTATAATGTTTGGTTTTCAAAAAAAGACTATAGTGTTTGATATACAATTTGATTATCATTAATTAATGTAATAATTATAAAATTAAAAAAGTTGACCGAATATATACAAATTAATAGTAAGATAAGAAAAAATATTATAATTATTACCCTTCTGGTAATGTAAGATCAACTTACAATAATAATAATAATAATAATAATAATAATAATAATAATAATAATAATAATAATAATAAGAAGTTATAAAAAATAAATTATAAAAAAAACATTATGTGTGAGCTCTTAACTTCTCTTGCCCCCTATTTTCTACGCTTTGTCTAGTTGAACACCAGCATATCAAAATCCAATTCCTGGTGGGGCTATTTTGTCATTTATGCATCAACTTTCTTTGGTGTTCTATTATGGGTCATTTTGCACCTTTCTTTTCATAACATTAATCAATGGTCAAATAGTCATTGTACATAGGCATTGCTATATATATATATATATATATCATCTACAATCAAGTGACATTTGTAAATTAGTTTATTTAAATTAGGCACATACAACGTTGGAAGGAATCTTGTTGTGCATAAGTAATAACTTGCGTCATAATATGTGCATTGTAATTATAGCGTGGATGGCAAAGTGCTTGGTATTTTACCATTAGTCGCTGTTTCGAATCCCTCTTACAACATTTTCTTATGGCGGCTTCTATCGGCACCCTTTAATTTATTATTTTTCATTTACTTTTAAACACCACCTAACCGAAGGCTTCTATCGGCACTCTTTAATTTATTATGTTTCATTTACTTTTACACACCACATAATCACTCAATGCACCACGTAAAAATAATCCATTTATAAACTTTTAAAAATTGGCGGCTTCCATCGGCACCCTTTAATTTATTATTTTTCATTTACTTTTACACACCAACTAATCACTCAATGCACCACCTAAAATAATCCATTTAATAACTTTTAAAAACTATACAGTTTAGTCCCTCATATTTTAAAAAATAAACACTTTAGTCCCCACTTTTTCTACAACCCATCTTCATTACTTCTTCTACAATCCTAAGAATACCGCCGGATTTGTGGCCAGAAATTCACTTTGAACAACATCACTTTTAACTCCTAATCTACGTATCTTGTTTTGTTTGTATTTCGGTTGCAAATTGGTAGAAATGGAAGGTTTTAATGGTGTAATTTATTTCAATTTATATGGAGTAGTCATCGAAGATTTGCATTTTGATTTGTTTCACTGTAGTGTTTCAATTTCGGTTGAAATCTGAAAGATAGTTGAAATCAAACGGTTCTTTTGGGTATTTTTCGATGAACTGACCGTTTCCCGATCGGAGGAATGAAGAAGACGACCGGGTGCTTGAAACGTCGCTTACAGTGACGTGTCGGTGCATATACAATGTCAGCTGAGATGACGTGTTGATCATAAAAGATCACTAAGGTAACCTAGTTGTTCGTCAGTGTGGATGTCGTTAACATTGTCTTCCAACGTTGGTGTCGCTGAACATCGTTTAGGGCGACATTTGATTCTAATAGAAACGCTAATGAAACTGACGTTATTCTTCATAACGTCACCGGCCATGACGCTAATTTGCTGAATAAACGTCAAAGTTGCTGGCGTTCTGAAAACAGTGACATTTTAAGTTCTAGATTCTAAAGTCATCACAATTGACATTCAACTTACACACGAGCGTCAGCCGTACTGACGTTTTACAAGATGTCGGCCGGGGAATCCAATGGGCGTCAGAAAACTCTAAAAATCCTCATTTTTTTCTATAATTCACGGGGTTTCACCTAATTAAGAATGGTGTTTAAGTGTTATCTTATTAAATGCTCAAGATTATCAATTTTTTGGTGATGATTTTGATGTAATGGAAAAGGTTGTTGAAGAAGATGAAGATGGTTGAAGAGGATGAAAATTATTGAAGAAGATAAAGATGGTTGAAGAAGGAAGAAGAAATTTTTTGATGATGGTGATGAAGATGATTTTTTGAAGATGAAGATGAAGATGAAGATGGTGGAATAAGGTTGAAGAAATTTTTTGATGATGATGATGAAGATGATTTTTTTATGATGAAGATGAATTTGGGTGAAAATTAAGTTCGGGGATTATAATGTTTCATTTTAATTATCAAATAACTAAATTATATTTTATAAGATTCGTGGTATGAGAAGTAAATTTTTCATTTTTTTGGTGGTGCTTGGAGTACATAAATAATAAAAATATTCAATGTGGTTCCAGGAGTAACATATAGGGTGCCGGAAGTATTCGTGGTGTCAGAAGCGAAACCGTGGTGCTAATAAAAACCGCCTTTTTTTATTTTCAGTAATGGAGGAGAAATGAGACCCCATAGCCACGTGGCATCCTAGTGGCAGCCACGTCGGCCAGTCAGTAATATCCGGCGGATAGGACCATTTTAAAAAAAACAACTTAGAGGACCATTTTCGTTACCGGAGCAGGAGTAGGACTAAAATCCATAGTAGGAAAACTTAGAGGATCATTTTTATAATTTTGTCCAACCCTCCCCCTACCATGAAAAAATAAATTTTGTCAAATTCTTATATTTTTTATTTTTAAATTGGAGAAAGGGGAAGAATATTTTTATTATATTGAAGGAAGTGGCTGAGAATCAAACCCTGAATTTCACCAGGAAGCATGCCACACAACTCCCAAAGTCTGCCAAATCTAGCTGCAGCCTTAAATGAATCTGATAGCGATGTGGTAGGAACCACAGGCGTTGTGACGATATTGTGACGATTATGTGTCCACAGTTATCACGATAGTCCCCCAAGATACAACAATTTTTTTCCTTCTATTCGGCTAACACTTAACGGTATCAGAAGCATCAAATTGAGTTCGGTTTATGATCTTGATGTTGTGTGAATATTACAATCGGGTAATCGGGTAATTCTAATTAGGAAAATAATATAAGAACAATGAGATTTGTGTATAATTTTGGACTAAACTCTTTGAGAGAGCTGTCTACGTATCCAATTTAGATAGTAAACTGGAATCAAGTCCCCCTCGTAGTTCAGGGTGTTCCTTTTATAGTTGTAGATCGTGATCCTCTTCCTTGCGTGATGGGAAGTTATCACCAGTTATCTCTGTACGTTATTGGTCGTGGGGTCTACCCACGTCTATAAGCGGTTGAACTGATGCTGACTTGGTCTTCATTGTGCCCAGCCGAGCATTCTGTCTAGAGATACTTCTGCACAACCGATCATTTTGTCTAGAGATACTTCTTCTGCGCAGCGCATGAGGGAGCCCTGCTCCTCTAACTACTCTGGTCAGCACTTGCAGTCCTGCCTTGCCAATCCATTATCTTGATTGTCTAACTTTGGGCATGGCCCAATTATGGATAACCCGGCCCAATGGGCCTACCTATCATCATATAGGGTGGACTGCTTCACAGCCGCCCTAGTCTGAAAATGCTTCAACTTCCATCATTAATATATATCGTGAATCGAGGCCAAATCACACCTGTTTAATATTATGACCGTGCACTGAACCGTCACCTCGCTTCCATTTGTGTCACATAATTAGACCTCTTGTCAAACGACTCCTCTATTTTACACCTCTGGAACCTCTTTTCTACAATAACAAGTAAGTTTCCGTCCCCATTTTATTCTTCTGCTTCTTTTGAATCTTTGTTTCGTTCATGTGTTTGAGAGCCAATACTGCCTCTAGTGGTTCTGTAGAAAAATTGTTCGAGTCTCCAGAAAAGACTTCTATACAAGTGGAGAGTGAAGAAGTGAATTCCTCCAACCCCATTCCTAATCTTGAAACTGTAGTAAACCTTGATCATCCCCATTCCTCCACTTTTGGGGATAACCCTCTTTGTCTTTTGCCTTCTCATCTTCTTCCTCCTGGGATTTTTACTCCCACTTCCATTGTCCATCAATATCCGGAAGACCACTCTGCCTTTTTAAATACTCTAAAAAGGGAGATCAATCGATTTGATAAAACCAAAGCTATAATGGCTTGCCACGGTGTTGCTAACAAGATGACCAAAACTGAGATGGCTGGTTTATTGAAAACTTATCAGATTCGTACTGAGTCTTTCGAAGTTGTTCTTCCTAAACCGACTGAGTATGCTTACAATCCCCGGCCGGTTTCTGCACAGTGTATGCTGACCAGCTTCATAGCGGTCTGAGATTTCCTCTTCCACCCGGGCACGTCGAGGTGATGAAGTATTATAAGTTGGGGGTTGGTCAATTACACCCAAATAGCGTCAAATTTCTCATAGGTTTTATGATCTGGTGTCGTTTGAACACCACTCCCTTCACCGTAACGTTATTTAGGAATTTCTACCAATGCAAATTAACACAAGGTAGTGGGGGTGGTATCATTTTCGCCGAGGGGCGGTGCTCGATTATCCTCAGAATCGGCAAAGATAAGACCAAGAAGAAGTGGCAAGAACACTTATTTTTTGTGAAGCATAATACGGATGTCAACCTGGGGCGATGGAATACTTCTTCCATGAAAGACAAGTTGGAAGATTTCATTGATGCTACCCTGTCCCGATATCTCGTTAGTAACAAAATTTCCCTCAACTTAGACTTTATAAGTTCTGCCCTGATAGATGCTGCTCAGCTTCGCACCGCTGGGCCTATCGGCTACGTGGAATTCTCCAAACAACAGTATAGAAAATGTACGTTTGTATTTGTCTTTGTTCTTATTTTTGAATGACTCTAATTGTTTTTTATCTTTGTAGTGGCCAATGTAGATGATTTGATCAACATCGATGCCGATGAGGAGGAAGAGACAGAGCAGATGCCCAGGATTCGGGCCGGATGACCTTTGTCTGTCATTCCCGAAAGGTTGTGAGATTTCTGGCCAGCAGGATGCCACGGAGACAGGTCTTGACTCTGGTAATACTGCACAGGAAACCATCTCTCTCGCTAACCCTTCTGACCAGAACATTCTGAGCACGGTTAATCCTGTGGATCGATCGTGAAGAGGATCTTCCAGGTGGCCAATCTACCGGCTTGAGCTGTTTGTGCCCCTAAGGACCATTGCCCAAAGCAGAGGAAATGGCACAAGTCCGCTTCCTCCGGTAGTTTTGCAAGTGATTCCTCCTTTAATTTTGAGGATATGTCTCTTTGGAGACTTTCTTGATTCTGTAAGTAACTCTTTTTGTGATTTTCATTTATTTCTTCTTTAACTTCTGTTTTCTAAGATTTGGCCTTCTACAGTGCTACCGCTTGGGCAAAGCACTACATAAGAAGACCTCTAACATGGCTAGGGATATTGCCGCCCTGCAGCAGAAAGTGGTGCACTTGGATGAGGCTAATGCCAAGGTGACTAGCTTGGAAGAGGCCAATCTTGCGTTGTTATCTTCTGAGGCTGCTGCTCGACAGGAAATGGAGCAACTAAAAGCCAATCTTGCCAAAGCTGAGGGTTTGATATTCACCCAAGAGGAGCAATTAAAATTCAAAGATGAGCAGCTGAAGAAAATGAATGAGGAGCACCAACAACATCTTGCCACAGTAAAGAAGATGAAAGCCGATTTTGACGAAACTTTGAGGCAGATGGAGGAAGCTCCTGCCCAGAATGTTGTCCAGAAAGTTGTTGCCGGGTATAAGGCTTCTCCTCAAACTTATGAGGAAATTCAGATTATTCTAGCTCCGGTGCTGCGCAGAGGATATACCCTTGGTGTTGATGAGGCTAAACCAGCTGACTTAGTGATTAGCACTCTGCCTAACCACAAGTTGTATGACAAGAAAGCCGGAGAAATATTCACAAAACAGTATGATGAATATAAGAGTGGAGAAGACATTATCCGCAAGTATGCCAAGAAGAAATCTGCTCCGCCTTCTACAACTCCTTCTGCTCAACCTTCTGTTACTCCGCCCTCTTAGTTTGTATATTATCTTGAAACTTTTGATCTTGATGTGACTTTTGAACAGCATTTAATGTAATAACTTATCTGTTCAGCTTTTGATGATACTTTGACCATTTGAAATATTTTAATTTGAATCTGCTTCTTTTTTTGATATTTTCTGGGCTTTGAGTGTTATTTCCTTGTTGCACTGCAAGGAAGTTAGGATTATTTATCCTTATCTTCTTTATCTTTATGATATATGCTGCACAGAAATGCCTTGTTAGTTTAATACATTGGACATTAGTGTTCTCTGCACTGAATATTCTTGCACTGTAAGTTCTATATATTTTAATTGTGTGCATTGCACAAAACATCCTTGCAAGTTTTACACTTGAGTTTTTTACTTGGGACTTCTGCCCAGATGCCCTTGCGCTGCAATTTTGGCACTTATCTTTTTTAAGTGGGTCCTCTGCCCAGAATGCCCTTGCGCTGCAAGTTTGGCACTTATATATTTTTTAACTGGGACTTCTGCCCAGAATGCCCTTGCACTGCAAGTTAGGCACTTATATTTTTTAAGTGGGACTTCTGCCCAGAATGCCCTTGCACTGCAAGTTAGGCACTTGTATTTTTTAAGTGGGACTTCGCTTGGATGCTTTTCTTATTTGCAAGTTTCATCGATAATCAAACATCCTGTGTTTAATTCCTTGTGCCAACATAAGTTAAAAATATTCATACATATAATCACAAAATTAAAAAGGGAATAATAATTCAACGTAGCATTACTCAAGGAAATAAAGTTATCTTAAGGAAAAAATTTCCTTAGGTGAACAGCATTCCAACTTCTAGGAATTGTTTTTTCCAGAGGCATTAGCTAGTTGATAAGATCCTTTTTCATGCACTTTGATAATTTTATCGACCTTACCAATTTGGGTCTAGCTTTCCAGTGGGACCTTGCTTGCTAGTATCATTTTTCCTCAAAACTAAATCGCCTTCTTCAAAATACGTACCTCTAACTTTGGAGTTGTAGTACTGAGCAACCCTCTGCTTGTATTTGGCCATCTGTATCAAGGCTATGTCCCTTTTGTGCTCCAACTCATCCTTGACGTGCAGCATGTCTACCTCTTGTGTTTCTGGACAGTATAATTCTGGGAGATTTGTGTCCAATCTCTGCTGGTATCACTGCTTCACATCCATATGCCAAGGAGTATGGGGTTTCCTGTGTAGCAGCATTCGGTGTAGTCCTGTATGCCCATAGGATATTTGGGAGATGGTCTACCCAATGAGATCCCTCCTGTTCCAATCTTTTCTTCAGTCCCTGTTTTATTTGCCTATTGGTCTTCTCTACCTGCCCATTGGCTTGGGTATAGGCCACTGATGTAAAGTGTTGGGAGATTCCTAGGTTTGTGCACCAGGCCTGCACTCCTTGATCTTCAAATTGTGTTCCATTATCAGAGATGAGAACTTTAGGAATTCCATATCTGCATAGAATATTTCTCCATAGGAACTTTTGTATTTGGTTGGTTATGATGGTGGTTAAAGGTTCAGCTTCCACCCACTTGGTGAAATAATCCACTGCCACCACTAGAAACTTGAAATTTCCCGGTGCTCGGGGTAGTGGACCCACTAAGTGTACTCCCCATTGATAAAAGGCCATGGAGATACAATTGGTATCATCTCCTGTACAAGATTATGTGATAAATTGCTATGCACCTGGCATGTCCTGCAAGTTCTGACCAGATTCTCTGCGTCGTCTTGCATATCTGGCCAGTAATACCCGTAAAGCCTACATTTCCTGGCCGGAGCTCTTGCTCCCAAATGATTTCCACAAATTCCGAGATGGATTTCTCTTAGTACATAATCTCCCTCATCTGGAGTAACGCACCTCAACCATGGTGCTGCATAAGATTTTCTGTACAGAACATCGTCGAACAGAGCATACCTGGCTGAGAGTCTTATCAGTTTTCTGGCACGTACATTATCTTCAGGAAGTCTTCCATCTCTTAGATACACTACAATTGGATCCATCCAAGTCTCTGCCTGTGTGATTGGTTGTACTTAAATCTCGTCACAACTCTTCTGCTTTAACTGCTCAACCAATACCTTTTTTGTTGGACAAGAAATTTGATCCTAGCTTTGATAAAGCATCTGCTCTGGTATTTTGGGCCCGAGTTATCTGCTCTACTTCCACCATTAAGAAATTCTGCAATTTCCTTTTTTGCCACTGCAAGGTATTTTTTCATAGGACCTTCTTTTGCTTCATATTCTCCCTTGATATGATTTGTTACAAGTTGTGAGTCCGTGTAGACTTTCAAATTTTGCACACCTAACTTCTATGCTAGGTTTAATCCAGTTATCAAAGCTTCATATTCTGCCTCATTGTTAGTGTCTTGAAAGTCAAAATGAAGAGCATATGGGAATTCTTCACCTTTTGGGCTAATGAGTAGGAGTCCTGCTCCTGCTCCTTCTTTGTTTGAGGCTCCGTCCACATAAAGCCGCCCTTTGTTCGATTATGTTCTTCTCGGCCTTTGTTCGCTTTCGACCTTTTGCTCTATAGCCAAGGCTTTTTCTTCTGCCAAGAAATCGGCTAATGCTTGGGCTTTAATTGCTGTTCTTGGTTTGTATTCGATATCAAACCCTGCCAATTCAACTACCCATTTTGCTAACCTTCCAGACTTGTCTGGTTTATCCAAAATTTGCTTTAAAGGTTGATTTGTCATCACAATCACGGGATGACTTTGGAAGTATGGTCTTAATTTCCTTGTGGCATGTACTAGGGCTAAGACCAATTTTTCCACCTCAGAATATCTAATCTCAGGTCCTTGTAGGGCTTTGCTTACAAAATATACTGGCCTTTGTATCATGCCATGTTGCTTCACTAACACAACACTTACTGCTTCGTTGCAAAAAGACAAGTAAAGAAATAGTATCTCACCTTCCGAGGAGGAGTTAGAGTTGGCGGTGATCGATATGATCTTTTAAATCTGAAAAGCCTGTTTACATTCTTCATTCCACTCAAATGGATTTGCGCCTTCCTTAGAATTTTGAAGAATGGCAATGACTTTCGTGTGTGATTTCGACAAGAATCGGTTTAGCTATTTGCTAATCTTCCGTTAATCATTTGAACTTCTTTAATATTCTTGGTTGAGGCATGGTCTTTAAAGCCTCTAATTTATCAGGGTTGGCCCTGATACCTTTTTTAGATATCATATAACCCAGAAATTTGCCTGATCTTACCCCAAAAGTGCACTTTTTTGGATTCAATTTCATTCCTGTTTGTCTTAAAACTTGACAAACCTCTGCTACATCTTTCAAATATTGGTCAAGAGTCCTGATCTTGATCAATAGATCATCCACATATACTTCCATGGATTTGCCAATCTGTTGCTTGAACTGCATTCTTTAATCCGAAAGACATAGACACATAGTAGTAGGAACCAAATTCAGTAATAAAAGCAGTTTTTACAGCATCTACAGGGTCCATCATAATCTGATGATATCCCTTATAAGCATCTAAGAAAGCAAAGATTTTATAACCAACTGTAGAATCTACTAGCCTGTCAATTCTAGGGGAAGTATAACTATCTTTAGGACAAGCTTTGTTTAAATCTGTGAAGTCCACACACATTCTCCAACTGCCATCTGGCTTCTTGACTAGCACTGGGTTTGCTAGCCATTCTGGGTAGATAACTTCTCTAATCATGTTGGCCTGCAACAATTTTTCCACTTCTTGCTGGATAGCCTGTATCCTTTCTGGGGCAAAAGATCTCTTCTTTTGTTTCACTGGTTTCCTGGTTGGGTCGATGTTGAGCTTATGGACAGCTAACTCTGTTGACAGTCCAGGCATGTCACTTGCTTTCCATGCAAACACATCTTTTTAATCTTTCAAAACCTTAACCAGCGTCTGTTTCTATTCAGCAGGTATCCATGATCCTATGCTGTCTGTGGATTCAGGGTCCAGTTCGTCTAGATTATTTATTCCACAGGATCGTTGGACTGCCAGCTCTTTTCTTCATCTGGAACCAGATCTTCCATTGTCACCTGTTGCACCTTCATTTTTCCACTGATTGTGGCTGTATAGCAATTTTTGGCAGCATCCACATCCCCTTTAATGGTAGCTTCTCCTTCAAAAGTTGGGAATTTCATACTGTTATGTGCCGGTGAAACCACTACCCTTAGATCAATCAATACTGGTCTTCCCAAAATCACATTATAAGCTGATGGAGCTTTCACCACTACATAATTGACCATCAGAGTCCTGCTCTGCGGTCCTTTGCCAAAAGTCATCAATAGCTTTAACATACCCATAGGGTGGATGGGTGGCCCGGTAAATCCAAAAAGAGGAGTTGACACAGGAGTCAGCTCCGAATCTGTTAACTTCATTGCCTTGAACGCACTGTAATACATCACGTTTACTGCGCTGCCGGTGTCTACGCAGATTATTCTGACCAGGTTTTTCTGAATAACCGCTTTTATTACCAGTCCTTCGTTGCTCACGATGGCTGGTAATGCATCTCTTAGGCCGTACTGAACGGTTCCCATCACCTTCTGTTTCTTTGCCTCTCCGTCTTATTCTGAGCTGCCACTTTTTTCTTTCTGGGCAGCTTTATTAACTTCTCCTGGCCCCCCAACGATCGTATTCACTGTGTTGATTGGGGCATTTTCTCTATGTCCATCAGCATCAGGAGACGGATCTCTATGTCTCCTTTGATTGTACCTGTCATGATTGTTGTGCTGTTTCTTAAATTCTCTCCTTCCTCTGAGGTTGTCCCCCTGTGCTCGATCGATGCACTCATCGATATTCTTTCCTTCCATGGCTGCTGTGTCTATATCTTTGATCAGGTCCCTGCACTGCTCAGAGTCATGTCCAATGTCTTTATGATACTTGCACCATCGGGTATGGTCTCTCTTCTCCCTTGGACCCCTCAATGGAGGAGGAGTCTTGGAGATTCCTTTCTTCTCCATAATTTCCAGAACTTGGTCACGTGATCTGTTCAGAGGAATAAGGTCTATGTCTTGCAAAGCACCTTTTTCCCTAACCTTTCAGAAATGGGAGCGGTTACCCTATCCCAAACATATTTTCGCTTCTTATCAGATCTATCCTCATTTTTTCCTTTTTTGGAATCCCTGTGGGATTCCTCTCTTTTGGCTCGGTTAGCCTCTTCTCCCTGGCAATGTCTGTATGCAATTTTCAGACATTCTTCCATTGTGCTCAGATTCTTGCTGCTCAGCTTTGCATGCAACCGCCCCTCTCTAAGACCTGCTATGAAGGATGCTACTAAGAATTTGTCATCCAGATCTGCTATCTGAGATGATTCTCCGTTGAACCTTTTGATAAACTGCAACACTGTTTCATCGCTTTTTTGCCTAATGGTCAACAAATATGTCCGGTTTCTCTGGAAAGATCTTTCCGCGATGAATGCATGCATGCATTTCCTGGTCAGAGTGGGAAAATCTAGGATGGACCTGGGGTTCAAATTGTTGAACCAATCCCTCGTCTTTCCTGTGAGAAGAGTTGCAAATGCCCTGCACTTCATCTCTTCTGGTGCGTTGTATAGGTTCATATGCTAAATATACCGGTGCATATGATCATATGGATCTTTTGTGCCATCATACGCCTGAATCTTAGGAATTTTAAATCCTGGAGGACAAGGAAACACATCAATGTCCTTAGTAAATGGGGATACTAGCCTAAATTCATCTTGTTTGGGCTTTAGGATATCATCTAATTCTGCTTTGGCGTTATCACCACCTGGGTGAGTAACCACCACTCATATGCTAGATTCTGCTTCTTGCTTTTCTTTTTTAGCTGTTTGAAGCAGAGTAGGTGCTTCAGAAACATCATTATCTTGATTTCTCACTTTCAAAACTGCCTCGAATATGGCTTTTATCTCTTCAGCTTTGAGGTTTGCAAGGTTTTCTACCAACATTTGTTTAACTGCATCTGGGTTGCTTGTCTGTCCTTCTTCCATAATTTTCTTTCCGTTATCTTGATCATTTCGATCTGGGTTCTTTTCTCCGGTTTTTTCCTTTTCGGGTTGATTTTGCTGCTTCTTCGAATTTCCTTGATTTCTTGCCATTTTTTGCTACAACAATTTCTCACTAACTAGAACTAGACCCTCCTTCTAGCGCCAAATGATGTTGTCTGAATATTACAATCGGGTAATCGGGTAATTCTAATTAGGAAAATAATATAAGAACAATGAGATTTGTGTATAATTTTGGACTGAACTCTTTGAGAGAGCTGCCTACGTATCCAATTTAGATAGTAAACTGGAATCAAGTCCCTCTCGTAGTTCAGGGTGTTCCTTTTATAGTTGTTGATCGTGATCCTCTTCCTTGCGTGATGGGAAGTTATCACCAGTTATCTCTGTACGTTATTGGTCGTGGGGTCTACCCACACGTCTATAAGCGCTTGAACCGATCTTCGACTTGGTCTTCGTTGCGCCAAACCGAGCATTCTCGTCTAGAGAGATACTGCTGTGACCGATCATTCTGCTCAGAGATACTTCTTCCATGCGGCGCACGTATGGAGCCCTGCTCCTCTAACTACTCTGGTCAGCACTTGCAGTCCTGTCTTGCCAATCCATTATCTTGATTGTCTAACTTTGGGCCTGGCCCAATTATGGATAACCCGGCCCAATGGGCCCACCTATCATCAGATCTCTTCCATTTGACTTTAGAAAATGCAGTAGTATAAAACAAATGTATGAATGAATTTTCGCAAAGGTTTAGTACTTTAAAAGTATGTATATTTGCAAAATATTGGAATAGTATATATCATTTATACTACTTTTCTAATAATCATCTTAATCTAGCTTGTCATATGTTAAAGAATGGTAGGCTAATATAAGGCGATTGAATCACGTCTAGTTGAAAAGATAATTACATTTTCTGGGGAGAACCAATATTGAATCCCCATCTCCTCCGCTACATAATAAAAAATCATCTTCCCCTTTTGCTTAAGAAAATGTAGGGACTATAACAAATTTGTTCAGTTTCAAGGGGTCAATTAGAGGAATAAAAGTATAAATTATTTTATTACAGAAACCTCAAAAAATCCTTAAAATGCAATCAGTAAAGTGAGGTTACAAATTTAACTCAATTCATAATGGACCCTACCTATTTTGGTAAATCATTTATGTGGCAAAATGAAAGTGGTTGGATGAAAAAGAAGCAACTAAAGAAATAAATTAACCATTTTCAAAGGTAATTTCAAAAGAAATTAATGAAGGAAATTCAAAATAAATTTGAGCAAAAATATTAGGGAAAATTTGATAAATACCCTGTTAGAGCACTTGGAGTAAAATTATTAAATATGATAAATCTGTATTTTACATATTTAAACCCTTCAGATTCAACTGAAATGCAGTTGTATCATAATCTATTAACATGATCTGTATCAACCGATTAACGCAACCCGAAAGAATTTACAAATCTCAAGTATTACTATTTTCAATAAAAAAAATCCTGAATATATATATATGTGTGTGTGTGTGTGTGTGTGTGTGTATATATCATTCATCTTTTGTTCTTAGGGTGATAAATATTTATATTAGACAATTATTACGTTGTATGGATCTTCTATCAACTCGTTACGGCTGTCAATAATAAATTATTTGCACCCATTTTATATATATATATATATATATATATATATATATATATATATATATATATATAGAGAGAGAGAGAGAGAGAGAGAGAGAGAGAGAGAGAGAGAGATTCTAATGCAGTTGACTCAGTTTAGAGATTTTGTAAAAGTATATAAAATTGGTGTTTGAGTCTACAGAGTAGTGAATTTGGTAAAGACACTAATGCGAGTGCTCTTAAGAAACAATTGTTTTTTCATACCTCACACTTTTTTGACATTCTCCCCGATAGTGTTTAGGTTGGTACATACATATATGTGTGTGTAGTGTGTGTATATATACACAAATGTGTGTAAATATGTAAATATGTATGTACGAGTGTAAATATATAAATATGTGTATAATCGCCCCTCACCCAATATCCATTTTCCTGATTTATGTGTGTGTAGTGTGTGTATTTATACACAAATGTGTGTAAATATGTAAATATGTATGTATGAGTGTAAATATGTAAATATGTAAATATGTGTATAATCGCCCCTCACCCAATATCCATTTTCCTTATTGCGAAAAATTATAGTATAATCGCCCTCACCCAGGGTCTTGCATTCGCCACTACTCTATGACCTACGCGCGGCATAAGTGTAAAAAATATAACTCCCACAACAACTACATATAAAAGGATGACATTTATCCTCAATCTTTGGTTATGAGTATACTACTTCTCCCTCTTTCATGCTCCCGTTGCTGTGATTCACGCCATTGAAAATTTGAGAGCATGTTTCTTTTGGGGTGGGGGTAAGGAAGAGAATCATATTACTTGCATTTCTTGGACTACTATTATCAAACCAAAAAAACATGGGGGCCTTGGGATTGGGGGGCTTGAGGTTCAAAATGAGGCACTTTTAGGAAAATGGTGGTGGAGGTTTATGACTGACAAGGATGCTCTTTGGAGTAGAGTTGTAAGCGATATTTATGGTAAAAATGGGGGATTTGACGAGGGAGACAGGATGGGTGGAATAGGGAGTGTTTGGACTAACATTATTAGAAATGTAGCTAGCATTGAGGAGAAAGGTGTTAGACTTGCTTCTTCTCTTTGATAGCGTTTGGGAAGTGGGGAGAAAGTTAGGTTTTGGAGGGATGTTTGGGTGGGAGACAATTCTCTTGATATAAGATTTCCGGGACTTTTTCTTCTTGCAAAGGATAAGGATAACTTAGTGAGTGCGATGAGGTTATTTGTTAATGGAGAGTGGTCTTGGGAATAGGATTGGCAAAGAGAGTTAAGAGGGGGGAGTTATGAGATTTCATTGACTTTGTTTCATTTTTATCTACTTCTTCTATCTTTGCAGATTCTACTGATTCACCTTTATGGACTTTAAATTCCAATGGCAAATTTTCCATGAAATCTGGAGTTGGAAGCAATGCTCAATCGAATAGATCCTTGTGGAGGTGAAACAATATGGTGCCGTCAAAGGTCAATATCTTTAGCTGGAGAGCGTACCATGAAAGATTTCCTATGCAGGTCAACATTGCGAAGCGCGGGGTGCCGTTACTGTGTGAACTGCCTGTTTTGTGGCATGAGTGAGGAAGACAATGCTCACATTTTTCTACTTTGCCCTTTTGCTTCCTCTATCTGGAGAAAAGTTTTGACTGGTGCGCAATTTCTACTCCGATGCATATTGAGTGGGTAGATCTTTTATCATTCTATCCATCTACGGCTAAGCATGGCAACCTTCTCCATGTTTGGGATGCGATTAAAAAAGTGGTGTTATGGAAGATTTGGATACTAAGGAATAACATTGTCTTTAATAAAAAGTCAACTTTAGTTTATCATTCTTTTGGGGAATTAAAAACAATTATTTGCCCCCCTTGTTGGAGGGATTTTGCATCATTAAACAAAAGAAAATTTATAAACCCTAACTACCATGCAAAACTAACTCCTAACCGGCCGAATTGGGTAATTGATAGTAGAGCGAAGTGAGTAAGGGTCGATCCACAGGAATTGGGATGTTGAATCTAATTTCACTAATTCCTTTCAATTGTTACTTAGGAAAAACGAATAAACGAAAGAACAAATAAAATAAACGAAAGAGCAATTAAAATAAATCTAACCTACTTAAAATAAAATAACACAACCTAAACTAAACTAAAGATACATGGGATCAAACAAAGGCACAAACCAAGTGATTTCAATCCTAGTTCATCTCATGATTTTAATTCAAATTGTGGTTTCATCTTTACACGAGATACAAATCCCTAATTCCTTAGTGAATTTAATCTCAAGCTATGGATTCTAATTCCTTAGTGAGTCCAATTTATCAATCTCTCATCTTTCGAATGTTGAGATCGATTTACCAAACAAAACTCGGTGTAGATTCAGTTAACTCTCGTATTTTAGAATCTAACAACCTAGATAATTAACCAATTAATTTGTCACATAATTAATGATTAAAGATCCTATCTTTCTATGGTGATCTAGTCTACGCAACTTCCGTATGTTGTAAACGTATCAATAGCAAACTGATCTCTCGATCTAATTCACATCATAGCATCAAAATCATAGAACGATACAAAATAAATTAAAGATCATAAAAACGAATAAGGACTGAATAAATTAAATAAATAAACTCACGTAGTTTGGTAAATGATTGAATCCATGAATCGAAAACGGAAGAAAAACGACATCCTAATCTAACCCGGATCACCCGAGCACAAGGCTCGGGTGACCGGCCTTGGAACTCCTCAGAATTGCCGCTGCTGTGATATATTTGGCGGCTGGAATAATGTATTTTTTTGATAATGATTTAGGGTTGCAAGCAGCTATTTAAATAGATGTTGTATGTCGGCTACTTGAGTCGGCTGAATAATTCTTTTTCCAAAAAGAATTTGCATGCGGCACTGCATGGACTCAAACTTCTAAAATTCATATCTTGAGTTGTAGACCTCCAAAAATTATGATCCGAATGTCATAAAAAAGCTCTCGAAAAACTCTACAACTTTCATTAAGGACTCTTCTTCAGAAAATGCCTTTTTGATTAGCCCGTCGTATTACGAGTATATTTCGGGATTTTCCACTTACCCAAATTGATTACCCACTTGACCACCATTTGAGTTGTAGAAGTCCGATTGACGTAATTCAAAGTGCGTTGGAAAGCTCTTTCAAAGATCTACAATTTTCATGAATAAGTCCTCCCTGAAAATGCCTCTAAGCTGGGTCAAATCTCCGCATTAAAATATATAACGATTTAAGTACTTAGGAAAATTTGTTCCGTTGAACTCGTAAACTTGTGGCATCTTCTTCTAACCCTCTATAAACCTCTTTTAGACCGAAGATATGCATCTACAAGATATCCAAAATATTGCAAAGTGTAACAACATCCAAATAAACATAAAACCAACGATAAAAACACATAAATCAGCCACTTTTGCAATTTATTATCTTTAAAACTCATTTGCTCAATATTTCAATATAAGGCTCGATTTCTATACAAATCATAAGAATATGGGGAAAATTGATATAAAATATATATATAAAAATCATACAATTTGACCCTAAACAACACCCCCACACTTAGCTTTTTGCTCGTCCCGAGCAAAACAAAACATAAACCAAGCTCGAGACAAATAAACACTTATGCAAATATAAAACATATTCAAGTAGTTTAGAGGTTCACCCAAATGAGTGTGTGCATAGCCATAGTAAACTTCCACTAAGTTCCACAATTTGAAAGTTATTCAAACCAAAACTAGCCCGGTTTCCCATCTAAGTTAGAAATATTCAAAAATTATAACAGGCACTTTACAAAACATACATATCCCAAAAAGAAATAGTAGAGAATATCTAAAATATTTCTGACAGACTCAGAGGATAATCCCTACAACATATCCTTCAGTTTATACTGGGTATAAGATTAACGATAACTAAGTCCTTACTTATTCATAATAATATATTTCAATATTTTCACTTTTTTCACACTTTTCTAACACACATCAGAATAAGCTTTTGCCTCATAGCGAGAATAGGACATTTCAAGATAATCCCCTACCTTACTCCAATCATAAGGCAAACTATAAACCGATCGTCGTGAGCTTTGGTCATCATAGTGGAATAGGACATACGTGGTACACCCTACCTCACCCAAATCATAAACCGACTTCCGACACACACAATTACAATTATGTTTACTTAGAGATTTTCGGTTGGCAAGTGGAAAAGATTATTTTCTAGTAGCATGGACCACCGAGCATAACACCTCAAGTAAACAATTTATTACTATTGCAAAGACTTAATCACGTTTCACTTATCACATTCAAACTTACAGATATTCACAAGATGTCATACTTTAATCCTAGAATACAAACTACTAAACTTTTCAAGAATTGTACATAAGCAAAGAAACATGCTATAATCATCAAAAATCTCCAACTAAAATGGGGTAGGCTTTCAACATTTAGCTCATCATTTACTATGGCATGTGAAAAGAGTGTCGTGAAACAACTAAAATTACTAAATATACAGAATATAGCAAAATGATATAAACTCAATCAAAGATATGCCTTTGTCTACTCGGGATATAACAAAAATTTGAAAATTAAGCACTTTTCATAGAAATACTAAAAATATGAGCAAACGAAAGTAGA
This sequence comes from Gentiana macrophylla, assembly GCA_026214975.1. NCBI lineage: Eukaryota > Viridiplantae > Streptophyta > Magnoliopsida > Gentianales > Gentianaceae > Gentiana > Gentiana macrophylla. The sequence continues at coordinate 131,403,306 of CM047805.1, read as the reverse complement.
CACATAAATCATCTATCCCTCCCCACACTTAGATTGCAACTTGTCCTCAAGTTATACGTAAATAAAACAAATAGAGAACTTAGTCGATTGGATCTTTGGCAATCCGGAAAAATCGGTAAAACCAAAATTGTTTGATAGCTCAAGAGATCGTGGAGCATCACAGAAAACTCGAATTCATCGTGAAAGTGCACAATAGCTATCAAAATATCCCGCACCACTTGATCGGTGCAAAAAGAGTCTACGGGAAAAAGAAAAGATTACATATATAAAGCACATGGAAAAGGAGATATAGAGATATTTCAAATTTAAGCTCATATAAAGATGGAATACATATACATGAAATATTACAAAGTAGTAGGCTAGGTGCAACTACATGAAAATATATTACAATGCAATCTACATGATATGCAATCCTAAAAATAAAATAAATAAAAATAAATTCGACCAGCTCGGTGAGCAAGTTGACCCCTGACAACTCTACAGTGACTACGGCCCGTGCAGAAACAAAATAAAAACGAGGTAGTATTACGGAAACCGACAGTTAACTACGCTCAAGAAAAATAAAAGAAAATAGAAAAACAATGCAACTAGATGACATGCAACTAAATGATATGCATCTAAGTGATATGCAATAATAAAAGAAAATAAAAGAAAGAAAACTAGCCCACTCATTTGCAACACGACATGTATAAAATAAACGTCTACCAAATAATGACAGGTTACGATAAACGACAGTGCTGTTCATTACATGCAGTGTAGACGCGCTTTAAGACTTATCAAAGGTGATAGCATTATGGAAAACCAACAGTTAGCTATACTAAACAGATATAACTCATAAGAAGACATGGTAGCATACGGAAAACCAACAGTAGCTACCCATATGAGTTACAAAAATAACAAGAAAGCACATAAGTCTCAAAGCTCACATGATTCATCACAACGATATGTGGCATACGGAAACCGACATTAGCTACTAATTAACACGAAGACCAGTTATAGCATACGAGAACCGACAGTAACTATAACTTGCATAGATGAATCATGTAAATAAAAAAATTAATCAATTATTCAACATGGATTCATAGATGGAAAGGTGTAAACATGCAAGTTCAGATCATCTACGTAAAAACAATTAGCCACAGAAGCTCAAATTAAAGTATCCATATCAAATAAAGCATTAAAAATCAAAGCAAGAAAAATTCAGAACCTGGACGTGCGTTTAAAATTTCAAACGGGCGTTCCACACTTATGCAGACCGGACGGGCGTTTAACAAGTCAGACTCCCGTCTGGTTCTTGTCATCAGATCAGAGTTGAACTTTTGCACAGGACGGCCGTTCCACCCCTCAAACGCTCGGTTACCGTGATTGTTAGGATTTGGACGGGCGCTCACTTACCGAACGCCGTCCAAACAACGAATTTGCAAATGTAATGCGGAACAACACAAAGAACCCATAGATAAACTCTAAATAGCCTAACAGATTATCAATTCAAAAGCAGATCAACACATACACATAACAACACAAAGAAATTTCATCAAATTATAGCATGAGAGGTTAGACTAGAAAACACTTCACGTTTCACAAATCGAGTAAAAAACTTTTGCACATTCTTAACCCAAAGGTCATCGAAACACGGCAAAAATAAAAACTCTCGATTTATTCAACGCTACTTTTATTGAAAACGAAAAATAAACCGTAATAAAATCGAAAAATTAATTCAACTAAATTCAACAAAACACCGATTCCCCGGCAACGGCGCCACTTTTGTTGGAGGGATTTTGCATCATTAAACAAAAGAAAATTTATAAACCCTAACTACCATGCAAAACTAACTCCTAACCGGCCGAATACCGGGTAATTGATAGTAGAGAGCGAAGTGAGTAAAGGGTCGATCCACGTGGAATTGGGATGTTGAATCTAATTTCACTAATTCCTTTCAATTGTTACTTAGGAAAAATGAATAAACGAAAGAACAAATAAAATAAACGAAAGAGCAATTAAAATAAATCTAACCTACTAAATAAAATAACACAACCTAAACTAAACTAAAGATATACATGGGATCAAACAAAGGCACAAACCAAGTGATTTCAATCTTAGTTCATCTCATGATTTTAATTCAAATTGTGGTTTCACCTTTACACGAGATACAAATCCCTAATTCCTTAGTGAATTTAATCTCAAGCTATGGATTCCTAATTCCTTAGTGAGTCCAATTTATCAATCTCTCATCTTCCGAATGTTGAGATCGATTTACCAAACAAAACTCGGTGTAGATTCAGTTAACTCTCGTATTTTAGAATCTAACAACCTAGATAATTAACCAATTAATTTGTCACATAATTAATGATTAAAGATCCTATCTTTCTATGGTGATCTAGTCTACGCAACTTCCGTATGTTGTAAACGTATCAATAGCAAACCGATCTCTCGATCTAATTCACATCATAGCATAAAAATCATAGAACGATACAAAATAAATTAAAGATCATAAAAACGAATAAGGACTGAATAAATTAAATAAATAAACTCACGTAGTTTGGTAAATGATTGAATCCATGAATCGAAAACGGAAGAAAAACGACATCCTAATCTAACCCGGATCACCCGAGCACAAGGCTCGGGTGACCGGCCTGAACTCCTCGTAATTGCCTTTTTGTGATATATTTGGCGGCTCGAATAATGTATTTTTTTGATAATGATTTAGGGTTGCAAGCAGCTATTTAAATAGATGTTGTATGTCGGCTACTTGAGTCGGCTGAATAATTCTTTTTCCAAAAAGAATTTGCATGCGGCACTGCATGGACTCAAACTTCTAAAATTCATATCTTGAGTTGTAGACCTCCAAAAATTATGATCTGAATGTCATAAAAAAGCTCTCGAAAAACTCTACAACTTTCATTAAGGACTCTTCTTCAGAAAATGCCTTTTTGATTAGCCCGTCGTATTACGAGTATATTTCGGGATTTTCCACTTACCCAAATTGATTACCCACTTGACCACCATTTGAGTTGTAGAAGTCCGATTGACGTAATTCAAAGTGCGTTGGAAATCTCTTTCAAAGATCTACAATTTTCATGAAGAAGTCCTCCCCTGAAAATGCCTCTAAGCTGGGTCAAATCTCCGAAAAAATATATAACGATTTAAGTACTTAGGAAAATTTGCTCCGTTGAACTCGTAAACTTGTGGCATCTTCTTCTAACCCTCTATACACCTCTTTTAGACCAAAAATATGCATCTACAAGATATCCAAAATATTGCAAAGTGTAACAACATCCAAATAAACATAAAACCAACGATAAAAACACATAAATCAGCCACTTTTGCAATTTATTATCTTTAAAACTCATTTGCTCAATATTTCAATATAAGGCTCGATTTCTATACAAATCATAAGAATATGGGAAAATTGATATAAAATATATATATAAAAATCATACAATTTGACCCTAAACACCCCTCCCCCCCTTTTCCTCCCTTTCAATGTATAAGTTGAAAGTAGTATAAATGGCCTTTTAGTGCTTGATAAACAAAAAAAGGAGAGTGGTTTAAAAGGACAAAAAGAGGGGAAAAAAAGAGGAATCAGTACAGTGGATATATAAATTCGGTGATAAGGACCAATCCATTGTTCATAACCCCAATCCACTGTTTGCGGCAGTAGAACTGACCTCAAATCCAATGTTTCACTATTCCACTGTTTATGTGTTTTTTACTAAAATGACCTCGAAAATAACGTTGAAAAAATATTAAATGAGATGCCTAAATAAAGAGGACGAAAAAAGGAAAAAATGTGATGAAAGAATTACCATCTTTCGACCATCAGATCAAAAGATATATTCATTTTGATAGTTGAATACGAGAAAATTTAAATCACAGTGGAATAAAGACATGTCATTCTTCCTGGAAAAAAATTACACTGTCCTCTTTACATATTTTTATGTTTAAATTGTCATTTTTAACAATAAACCCTAAAAAACAATTAGTTTTGCATCAGTTAATGGTAGATAAAAAATGCTTAGACTTGAGTGGGATGGATGGAGTGATAATCCTCTAAATATAGATCCTCCATAGTTTTTTGTGTTTGAATTGGTTTGTGTCAGGAGTGGTTTGTAACATTTGAACTTTGTCTAGCAGCTTGCTAGATTTTTAATAAAAACTTTGTTGTTCACAAAAAAAATCTTTGGTTATGAGCTAGCTAAACGATAAAAATATAAGCACAACTACAACTCATGAGAGGAGAGACCATGGCGAATCAAAAATAAAAATAAAAAATAAATATTTTTCAAAGTAATTTTTATAACGGCTGGATGTATAATTGTCAACAATGGGGTCCACAGACCTTGCTCAACAAATAAAAAAGAAATTAAATTAGATTAAAAAGACTGTTCACCCGCTGAAAAATTAAAATTATAACCGAAAACAAAAATAAAAATTATGCACCCATAGAATTTTTTTCACATCCGTTGTCCTAAATGAACCCATTAGTTTTATGGTGGTCACACTTGTCCATCAATAAAAATCCTTATAAGAAGGGTAAAAATGTAAATTAATGGCATTTATATTTTACACGGTGGGCCCTTGTGTGTTTTGTCGCTTTCCTATTGGTCCTGGATCACCAAGTCATACTTGGTCCAAGACCATAATAAAATTTCCGAAATGAACCTGAGCAACACCTAAATAAACACGAGCAACATGTCGGCTGTTTTTCTCCATCATATATTTCTCTTGCCAAAGTGTTCTCCTATCTCTTTCTCTCTACAACTCTCTCCATCTCTCTAATTTCTTACCATCTTCATTCACTTTTCATTGAAGGTAAAAGATTACATTAAATCACCATGGCAACACACTTTGTATTTTTACTTAGTCTCTCTATCTTAAGGTTTAAATTATATTTTCTTTGACTTAGAAAAGATTTATGAGAATAAGAAAAAAATTAATTAAGATGACTAACGTACCCAATTAAATTAATTGATTGATCCTACTCAGGAAATAAAAGGAAGGTTGATGGCTCTTAATGGCAGTGGTGGATCGAGAAACAACAACAATGGCGGAAGAAATGCAACAGAAATGCCGCAGGAAACACTGAGAAAGGGGCCGTGGACTGAGGAGGAAGATAAAATCTTGAAAGAGCACGTGACAGCACATGGTGAAGGGAACTGGACTACTTGTCGGACGCTCTCAAGATTGATGAGATGTGGCAAGAGCTGCAGGCTTAGATGGCTTAATCATTTGAGGCCAAATCTAAAAAAAGGCGCATTTTCAAAAGAAGAAGAAGCAAAAATTGTTAATCTCCATGCTAAATATGGCAGCAAATGGTCTTTGATTGCGTGTCAGGTTTGTTGCTCATTCTCATGCATATATATCTTTTCAATCGCACGAGTCGTCGTCATCAAAAGTGTTTGATCATTAATTATGTTCGTTGTCTTTTTTTATTATCAACGATTTATGCGTCGTTGGAGTTGCTAAAATTACCGGTTTATATTTCCGTTTGACACGATCCTTCTTTTATGTCTTTATTTCTATTTCAACGTTTATTTTTTATTTTTTGGGGAAGAAAAATGCAATCATAATAAAATAATCTTCAATAGCGTGCAAAACATTAATAAAAAAAATCCGTGTAAAGGCGCACCCTTCACTTGTATTTTTCCATATCATTTCCGGTGTGGAAGTTGTATCTTCCTACCGATTTTGTTTTCCTATATAAAAATAAAGGGTTAAGAATTTATTAGCGAATAAACCATGGTTTCGTTTAAAATTTTGAACTATGAATTGTGCAAATTAATTATAGCACTGTGAAAATGGCGGTGGAAGTTGTATCTTCCTACCGATTTTGTTTTTACATATAAAAAAATAAGGGGTTAAGGGTTGATTGGAGAATCAAACATTGTTTCGAAACATTTTTCAAATTATGAATTGTGAAAATTATAGCACTGTGAAAATGATTATACATGTATAATTCGACATTATACCGTAGTCTTTTGTTTTCTAACGGACAATTATGTTGCTCATACGGTCCACATTTCTTACTAGTACATATCATTAATATTGATTGGCGTAATAGGTACTTTTGTTTCACGTTTGATCCCTTTTTTGTCTGTGCGCCTTTCTATGTAACGATACATCTACTTTACTTTTTGTTGTTTTGCCCTTTTTTTCTTTTTTTTATATTAATTTTGTAGCTTTCCCTTGGTTCTGATTTGTCCATTCTCAATGTGAGAATAAATAAACGTTGATAATCGTGAAAATACAAAATAAAATAAAAGCGCTAGCACATAGCGATGATTTTATCGTTTTGTCTTCTTCGTTTGACCATTTTTTGTGATTTTGTATTCCACGATTAGTTAAATTTGGTTGCATTGAAAAAAAGAAAGTACTAACGATATCTCACCACGTGCTAGTCTTTGATTTGTAGTGACGTTAAGAATGATAAACGGTAACTATAGCGACCACCCCAAGTTAGCCTTTGATTTGTGTCGCGTAAATACATGAAGTGAATAAATACCGTCGATATCCACCACCGTGTATACTTGTGAAGTGATAAATAAATGCTAATCATATATTTCGCCACGAGTTAGTCTGTCATTTGTGTTGCATAAACACATGAATTAGTGAATAAATAGCATTGGCATCCACCACCATGCGTTAATTTTTTATTTTTTTATTTTATTACAATGACCTAAATTTGCAAATTAAGCTTAATTATACATTCTAAGAATTCAACTTGTAACGCGAAAATACTAGAAATTACTTAATTTTTTCAATGATGGTATCCAAAAATAATTCTCCGGATAGGTAGCGAAATAAACATTTTAAATTCTTTTTTTTCCTTCCCTTCTGGATTTTTTGATTGATGATTATATTGTTTTTTGTGTACGTAGCTCCCGGGAAGAAGTGATAACGAGATAAAGAACTACTGGAACACAAGGGTGAAGAGACTCCAAAAAGCTCGCTTGCCCATATATCCCAACGGCGTAAAAACCCACCAAGCATCAAATCTGCCATCATCTTCATTAGAATCTGTTGTACCCTCCCTCAATAAACAGGCGCAGAATCCGACCAATCCAGCCATTACCTCCATCTATGACATATTCAAGCCCTCATTGTCGAGGAAGACAATAGCTTTTCCCAATAGTTCGTATATTTCTCAGCCTAGTGGAAGTTTGAATTTATTTCATCAAAATAATGGTAGAGCTTAGTTAGAGATTTAGTCATGTTATTTCACCGTATTCTATTTTCGTTGTTTATAATAATTTTTGAATACATTTCCTGTTTCAGGACTGTCTTATGAACAAAATGGTGCGGCTAATAGCCAAATGCAGGTGCTGACTCCGGCAGAACTGTTTGCACCTATGACTGCACCAACTACTTTTGGAAATATTGGTGCAGGTGATTATGTTTCTACAACACCTATTGAAGCTGTGAATCTTGGAAAAGGAAAAGGGGTTGCAATTGCGAGTTCTTCGTTTACTGTTGGTGCTGCTACCGGAAGCCATATTCATGCCTCAATTGGTGAGCTATATATACTCACAAGTTTTTTAATTAATTTAGTTTTGTGTTTCTGTTAAAATTGCGAAATTCGTGCCTTGCATGTGGGCTAAATTACAATTTTGGTCCTCTAACTAGACACGTTTTTCGATTTTGGTCCTGATTTTTCTCCGGCGACAATTTTAGTCCTGTAAGTGGTCTTTTTTTTGCAAAAATAGTCCTGAACTCCGGAAAGACCACTTACAGGACTAAAATTGGCCTTTTCCGGCAACAATTTTAGTCCTATAAGATGCCTTTCCGGCGACAATCTTAGTCCTGTAAGTGGTCTTTCCGGTGTTCAAGACTATTTTTGCAAAAAAAAGACCACTTACAGGACTAAAATTGTTGCTGGAGAAAAATCGGGAACAAAATCGAAAAACGTGTCTAGTTAGAGGACCAAAATTGTAATTTAGCCCCTAGACATTTTAAAGAAAATAACTTATAATTTAATTTATCTTTATATACGATATTAGTTTTTAGAGGGAAATATACGATATTAGTTATGTGTTCAATTTCTATAAAAATTAATATATTTAATAATGGTAATTGATTACAAAATTATCTCACGCTTTTCATTTTTTTAATTGAGGATTTATTTTATTTTATTTTCATATGAAATAAATAACAATTTACATGTCATATTTATTATTATTATAAGGGAGATAGTAGTTTTTTTTTGTTGAGGAAAAAGGGTATTTTATTAATCGGCGTCCGCAAAACACATGGTCAAAACATCACCAGAGGGTAAATTACGCCAAGAAGTCCGAGTCAAAGCTGTTAAACCATGCCTCGCTAATAAATGCGCGGGGGATAGGCATAAAACTAGGTAGAGGGGCCAGACAGTATATTTTAATTGGGAAAGGGGCCAGAAGGACAAAAAAAATCATAAAAGGGTCCAAAAGGACGTTACTCCATGTTATGTGATTAAAAAGGATAAATTCATAATAAATGGACAAAAATACCCTTTTACACATTGAACACGTAGTAACGCTAGATTAAGTGTAGTAACAGCCAAGAAAACAAATAGTAACAGCCAAGAAACAAGTAGTAATAGCCCATAAAATGTCGTAACATGCAATGAAAAGTAGTAACAGTCTAAAAACAAGTAGTAACAGTCCCGTAAAATGTCGTAACATCTAATGAAAAAGTAGTAACAGTCTAAAAATAAATAGTAACAGCCCCGTAAAATGTAGTAACGGGCAATAAACAAGTAGTAACAGCCCATAAAATAGATAAAATTACATAAAAAAATGTAGTGCCATTAAAAAATTAATAGTAACAACCCTAAATCCTAAAGTTTCCAAAAAAAAAACACACTGCATCCTACTTCTCCGGCGTTCAAATCCGATCGCTCAAATTCTATCGTCCAGCTCTGGCGGCACAGCCGTCACCCCTCTTTCTCCTCCCCAAACCCTAATTTCTAAACCCTAACCTTAAAAAACAAAAAACAAAAAACAAAACAAAAAAACAGCCGCCTCCTTCATGTTTTACTTTTCCGATCACCTGCCGTAGTTGTCGTTCTCTTCCCTTCTTCAGCACAGAAATTTCCTCCCACAACCCAGCACCATCTAGCATCACACTCATCACAGCCGTCCTCCCCGCCATAAAAACAACCCACCACCAACGCCTACGATCCTGTCTTCTTGCCGGAATCCGGCCATGTTTCGCCGATGCCTTCGTGTTTTCTCCCGCTGTTGCAGCAATCTAACACGCCTTCGAGAAGCAGACTGCCGATTTGCCAAGATTCTCTCGGCTCGTTTTGGATCCAAGTTCCACCGCGCGCATTGAATCCAACCAAAAAGAAAAAAAAGGAAAAAAAAAAAAAGACTAGTCTATTGAAGAAGCAGCAGCATAGGTGAAACCTTCACTTAATTGGGCGGAAAATGTTGTAAATTGGCCGGCAAGTGGACTCGCTAGTGTTGCTACTGTGGCTGTGAATGGAACGAAGAAGAAAGGGGAAAAAAGGGAATTTCAGATTTGTTTATAAAAATAAATAAAAAGGGTAGTGTTTGAAGTTTATATTGTTTTTGTCATGATTAATTTTCAGTTTCCTTCAAGCCTGATTAATTACTAAATATGTCCTTCCTGCCATAAACCTATATTTTCATTATTAAACCATGTATTTGACTTGTATAAATAATGAGTTTGCCTCAAGTCTCTAATAGACATAATCTAAGTTTCTATTAACCTAAATAACATAATTAATATTTATGCATCTAAAGTGTTTGTTATGTGGTTTTAAGTTCATATATATTTTTATAGGTTAAAGGTTGTGAAGGATAGTTTTAATCTAAAATGGTTGAGAAGTACAGTTACTACATGTGTTACTACATTTTATCCTTCTCAACCATTTTGTATCTTATCTTGTCCTTCTGGCCTCTAATTTTAAGGATATCAATAACGATAATTTTGATAATAAAAACATATCTATCATTGTATAAGTTGGATATATTTTTCACGTGTGAGCTATTTTATAATAGTAATGATAATGATATATTCATCATGCCCCGGGACCTCTGTGAACTCTTAAATTTTCTTATGTGCCACTGACAGGGGCGGAGCCACATTTACCCTATAGGAGTCCCATGAAGCCGACTAAAAAAATGAAATTATATATCTATAAAAAGTAAAGACCCTCTAAAAAAATATTTGGGAAAAAATTATGGATCCGCCATTGGGAAAAACATTATTTATCCGCCAATGGGCCCCTGATGCTTTCTGTTTATGGATCCAACACTAAATAGAAGCGGCTATAGTTCCTTTTTGAAAAATAAGAGTGGGGCGGATCTAAAAATTTTGTTGGGGGGCAGGGAGGGGGGGGGGGGGGGGGTCGATAAATATTTTTTAAAAGTATTTTTTTTTTCACGGGCTGTCAAATAATTTTTTGTAGGTAGAATGTAGAGTTTGTATTTTTTTAGCGTGATCTGCGGACATCAAATTGATATATGGTGTGTCCGCCCACATTACACAAACAGTGGCGGCGGCACTAAGGGTGGGGTTGGGTCAACTGACCCCCAAACCAAATGAAATTTTTATCATCTTTTGAAAATTTTATTACTAATATGTATTAACTGACCCGCTAAAATTTTAAAATATTGACCCTTGACCCGTATCTAATGTATTAAAAACTTGTAATAGGATGTGTTATTCTCGAACCTTGACCCGTTTCACAAAAATCCTGCATCCGCCCCTCAGCCCCTGTACACAAATTGTTTTTTTTTTTTTTTTTTTTTTTTTCTGTCCATAAGTAGCTAATCTTATATACTCAATGGAAAATATCGTTTCCTAATATGGATCGTTCATTCTTTCAACCAAAAAATAATAGTAATAACCACACACACACAAAAAAGCATGCAGTTGTTGGTATACTAATGGTTTCCTAGCTGTAATTATGTGTAACTGTAGCTTTACGGGTATGCAATAAAAGTTGCCAGCTACTACCTTTTCGTTTTTTGTTTTAATTTTCTGTTTTTTTCTGTTTTTTTTTTTTTTTTTTTTTGGGTGTTTTGTTTCGGCTGCTCAAATTTTTTGTTTTGAGGAAACAAAGAATTTTATTAAGCAATATCCGCCAAACAAGCGGCTAGAACAAAATTAACAATTAACTTTTTATTTATTTTTAAATGGGACAAAAGAACAAGCAGCTGCTTTGCCAAGGGAAACAAATCAGGTGGATGATGATTTCCTGAACTTACTTCGCACTCCTGCATTAACCATGTCAATGAACGATTGGTTCGACAAAGATGGAAGTATATTGCCCAGTAATGATCATACTTCGAATTTCGGTGGATGGTGAATCAGTTGATTGTGGACCCTAGCTTTGTGGAAACATGAAGAGAATTTACCTGCAGATTTGAGTGCAAGAACAATTTTAGTTTTTTAATTTTTTTAAAACTAATTTTCAGTTTTAAACTGCTTAATGATGTAGTGGTAATTGTTTTTTAAATTGTGGGACTTGGACTTGGACTTGTTGTTCTAGTTTGGAACTATTTTCGATTTCTGGGTTCTAAAGTTGGATATTTTGTTTGGTCTTCGCTTCTTGCATACTTTCTTTTGGCATTTGGGACTTATTTAAATTAGTTGGGACTAATCGTAAAATTTCTCTTTTATTTGATCTACTATGTGTTTTAATTTGATGGGTAATTACTTGTTTAATTACAATTTACAAACAATATATTTTTAAGAAAAATGTGTTCTACTTAGGATTGGCATAAATTTGGAAACTCCTGGCCCAAACCCGACTCCTGACCCTTCATTACCTGAATTTTTCCGACCCAAACTTTTCAGGACTTCTTCCATCTCCAAAGTGAGTGCACAACTTTAAGAGGAAAATAAATCATTAATTATATTTTTTGAATAATCATCTCTCACAAAATTAATTTTAACCTTATTGGGTGTAGATAATTCACGTCTCTCAAGTGTGGGCCTATAACAAGGCCTTGATAAGGCCCAACACTTGAATAATTTTTTATTAATGGGAAATTAGGGATAATGACACAATCTGGAATATTTTTAAGCAACATGACAGCTACATATTTTTTATAGGGAGAAGGACAACTGCATAATTTTTATAGCGGGAAGGACAAACAGTGAATCTCGAAAATCAGTGAATCCCGAAATCAGTGAAAATTTTTCGACAGTGAATCCCGAAAATTAGTGAATTTCGACAATGAATTTCGACAGTGAATTTCGAACACAAGTGAATTTAAACAGTGAATTTCGAACACAAGTGAATTTCGACAGTGAATAAATAGTTTTGCCCTTTATGCAAAAGTTTCAAAAGACTGTCCTTCTACTCAATTGATGAAATATTTATGTCCTTCTCCCTCATTCCCCCTTTTATTTTTGGAAAGAAAATGTTTGTAGAGATGTTTGATCGATCTCATTTTCTTCTGCTTTGACATCATGTTGATGCATATAAAATTTAATTATCTGCCTCTCTGTCAACTTAAATTTTTGCAGTAGACGAAAACAAGCTATAAAGATCAGCACAAAGCTAATTGGCTAGAATTTCCTACTTTCTGTTAGCTAGACTCCACTTGTGGTATAAGATAGCTTTGTTTATTGCAGGAGTTTGGTTTTTCCGTATTTTTTAGCAGGTTTAGTTTGATCTTTGTACTATTTGGAAATTTACCGCTAGGCTTATATACTTTTTATATTTCGCCGTTGAGATAATTACTTCGCCGTTGAGATACTCTTCACTGTTATTCTTTTAGTCAACCGGCATAACTTTCACTTAGCCTATTTGCTGTTTTTATTCTATCTTTCCTTCTACATTGATTCCTGATGTCCAATGTATGTTTGTACTTCACTGATCCTTGATTTGGGCGAGATCAGTGTACACCATATTAAAAATAGATTCCATCACTTGTAATATATCTTAGACTTACCCAAGGTCAACATAGACTTCCTTGGTTGTAAGTCAGTTCATAGGTCTTCACTTCACTGTGCTGGTTCCTTGGATGTCTTCACTGAGCTTATCCAATTTCTTTACTGAGCCGGCCTACCAGTCTATTACACTGCTTGTCTTACTGAACTTATACAACATGTCAGACTCCTAAGTAAAGCCTATTCAAACATTACTACTTATTTAGACTTAGTTCAGGCTTGCTATAACAGCTAGTGTGGCTATCATCAAAACAATAAAATGTTCCTAACAAATATTAAAATCGTCATCTGTGATCTCCGGAAAGTTACCAGAGGGGGCGTAGAAGTAGATGATTCCGCCATAGGAAAAATATGCCCGATTTTTTTTACATCCATAAAGATAAAGATTTCTTCGGTTTCAAGATCAAATAGAGTGCAACCCTTCTGAGAAAATGGATAATCCAAAAAAAAAACACTTCTGACTATGGCTCTCAATTTTATCTCCCTTATGCCGTAGATTATGTGCATAACACAAACAACCAAAGACCCAAAATGCATCAAGATAGGGTGGTTTACCAAACAAACATTCATAAGGTGTCTTATAACTCAATACGCTCGACAGAGTGCGATTAATTAAATAACAAGTGGTCTCTCCCAAAATTTGAGCAGAATGTGTCCCTCAAAACGCAAAGCCCTAGCCACATTCAAAATATGTTGATGTTTTCTCTCGACTCTACCATTCTGTTGAGAAGTCCCTACACAAGATGTTTCAAAAATTATTCTCTCTTTTTGAAAGCGGAAGCAGTTGTTTAAATTCCGTTCCTTTGTCACTCTGAACACGCTGAATCTTTATCCCAAACTGACGATCAATCAATGCCATGAAATTCAAAAAAATTGTCTAAACTTCCCATTTATTATAGAGTAAATAAACCCACACGGAACGAGAGTAATTGTCCAAAATCATCAAAAAATAAGATGCCCCGCATGTAGATTAGCTCAAAGATCCTACTAGCCCTACTATCACTATGTGGAAAACTTTCCCGAGGTTGTCTAGCCCGAAAACACACATCACAACCATCCTTATTTAAATTACTCGACATACCCACAATGGGAACCCGTTTTAGCTAGAAATTTAATAAAATATTTGTTCAATAAAAATAAAAAATTGACTATGTGAAATTCACCACCCATGTATTTGGGGTTTTCATTGTAGCCATGTTCTTCAACATATTAACTGAACGATTCACTAATGTTACTCAATCTTCAAACAACAAGCAATAAAATGTCGGTTTTCAATCGGACGAATAAAATCCATTACCTATTCAACGTGAAGCAAAAATTTGCTGATTAGAGATAAATACGCACCACGTATCCAGCCTGTCTACGAGCCTTGTCACGCTACAAGAAAAGACCTTTTCGTGACTAAAAAATTCATGAAAAAGCACAAATTTTCTTCAGTAAAGCTTTAGCGACGAAAATAATTTTGCGGCGTTTGTTGTATGTGCGGTGATGCTAAAAGTTTCTATTGTGACGAAAATTTTTGTCGTCACCAAAGTGGATTCTGCAATGACAAGCCTTAATATTTCCAAAGGTCTCTAGATATTCAGGCAAACCAGAATATTCGTCACCAAAATGGTTTTCATGATGCAATTTTTTTCTGTCAAAATAGAATAATAAATTTATCACTAATCATTGTTGTCACCAAATGGTAGACCTACATTTTTTTCTTCAACACGTAATTCGACAAACACTTTATCAATATAAGTCATCTATTTCATAAAAACTATTATACATAAAATAATAACAAGAACAATAATAATAATATGATAATCTCTTTTTGTAGTGTCAATTGGAAAAAAATTGATCGAATAATGAACTAATGCTTTATTGATTTCCCAAGCAAATCTGATTGTAATGGATTTTTCCTCCTATTTTTCCTGATTTTTGTTCACTGAAAGGAAGAATAAATTATGATTGATATTCATTTACTAATTTCAGTGATATGGTGTGATTTAGATAGTGTCTTATTTTTTTCCTTAGTAAATGATGCCGTGTTTTGATCAACCAAAGAGTGGGGATAAGTGTAAAAAAGGGTAGATAAAACGGTCAAATCATTCTTTAAATTTGGAATGATTTGAAGAAAGAAGGTTATCGCAGGACAGTGCTTTAATATCACTCTCTTATATAATCTCTTTTGTTAATTCCCAAATTATCCTTCGCTAGTCGTGAGCCTGACCTAACACTACAAGCTAAAATTCCCGCTTCACCTAAGATGGCTCTTAATCTGTCCCAATTATTGGAGATAGTGAAGAAGAACAAGTCTAAGCTTGATGACTTGAGATAAAGAGACTTGCATAATTTGATTATTTTAATAATTGAAATCACATGAATATATTATCCACATACATAAATTATATGAGTAGATATCGCTTAATTTTGTGTTAATTTGACTCACATCTTGTTTTGATTACTTGAATTTTGTCTGCTCTTAATCTGTTTGGATATTGTTTTGGTGGTCTATTTTGGTTTGAATTTGCTGGAGACACCCATGTATTTGGGGTTTTCGTTAATGTAGCCATGTTCTTCAACATATTCACTGAACGATTCACTAATGTTACTCAATCTGCAAACAACAAGCAATAAAATGTCGGTTTTCAATTGGACTAATCAAATCCACGTATAATGTGGTTGGGAGCTACTACATCTCTTGTGTTGTGTTCTTCTTTGTTTTCGCTCGGTGTCTCTTCCTTTAGTCACTAGTTAGTTTGTTGGGTGGTACTTTTGAAAAGTGTTTGTGTTAAACTTTTGTAATAGGCTTCTTTGTAACCTTTTTTTCTAGCATCATGCTAGAGATTTTTCTAATTATATAACATCTTTGCCGTTCAAAAAAAAAAAAAAAAAAAAAGAGATACCACGTATTCAGCCTGCCTTGCCACGCTACAAGAAAAAGACCTTTTCGTTACTAGAAAAATCCTCAAAAAAAGCATAGATTTTCGTCAGTAAAGCTTCGTGACGAAAATAATTTCACGGCGTTTCACTACAAGAAAAAGTAGCGATAGAGACACAATTATAGAGGCTTTTTCTAAAAAAATGTAGTAAAAAGTAGCCTATAGAGGCGCTGGTAATAAAATGAACTTATAGATGCATGTTTGAAGACATTTACGAGGGCAAAATTAGGATTTTAGTCCTCTAACTTGGCCTATTTTGGATTTTAGTCCTGCTCCTGCTCCGATGAGGGAAAGGGTCCTCTAAGTTGGTTTTTTTTGGATTTTAGTCCTATCCGTCGGAAATAGTGATTAAGACCGAAATTTTAAAAATGCTTACGTGGCAGCCTAGTTAGAGGACTATTTTTTAAAATTAGGCGTCAATTTATTTCCATGGATAACTAAAACTAAAATCCAAAAAGAAACTAGATGACCATTTTTCTCACCGAGCGAGAAAGCAGTGATTAAAATCCAAAATCGGCCAAATTAGAGGACTAAAATCCTAATTTTGCCCATTTACGAGTGTCTTAATGAGTTTTTACTTTCTAAAAAAAATAAAAACTTAAAAGAGGAACCTGAAGAGACATTTTAAAAATGCATCCAAAACATTATACTATTAAATTTATATTTGTAAAAGTCGTGGAATAAAATCCCTTTCCGGAAAAAAAAAAAATGCCAACCACGTAAATAGTGTCAAACACGGTTCTAAGCCCCAAAAACACGACTTAAAGATTTCATTATCTCCGAGATAAACTCTAGCCGATTCTTCTCTGCTGTACATTCATCACCAATCTCTGAATCATCACCAATGGCTGCCTCACTCGCTCTAACGAGGTTGCTCTCTGCAAATCTCGTTAAAATACCTCACTGTCCGATTCAATCAGCTATTTCTAATGCTTCCTCCTGTTTCATAGCCACCGACGGTCAAAGCCTCCACTCCGACCGCCGCTCCGATGCGCCTCTGTCTGATCGTCTTGACTTCCATCGATCTGGTGTTATTCATTATCACTCCCTTACTTTGAGTATTTAGTGCACTCTTTTGAATGAGATTCATTGTTTTCCCTTTACCTTTAGCTTCTTACTTTCCTCCCCATTTTATGACCCATTTAAGCATCAATTAGCAACTATCAGAAAACAATATGGCTACTGGAGTAACAACACTGGATTCTGGACACAAGTCATCTTATAAATGTATAATTTCATTTAGCTTTCTCCTTTGTGTTGGATGAGTAAAAGTTGTCGTGATTTCGGCAGATTATCTTTCACTCTTTGTGTTGTATGTGGTACTTGAGTTGAATTTATTAGAACGATTTGATCTTCATATAATTGCTGACTTTATTAGAATAATTTGTTTTTCTATTCCTTATACTAAATTTCATTTGCATTTTCTGTCTTATGTTGCGGGAACTGTCTCTTTGATATGACTAATGATCTTCCAACAATTTTTGAAACTGTATGTGAGGCTGTCCAGGAACAAGTGAAAGATAATCCATCTGGTAACAACTTAGGTACTTGATGTTTTGGGTCTTTTCATGTTCATAGGTGAGGATGGTGAAGCATCTTCACTTTCTAGCTCATTAACTCTCATTTCTCTTGTAATAGATTGGTTCATGGGTTATAGGCCGAAAATTAAGTGAATTAGGAACCCAATGATCCTTCTAAATTCTGGTAGATAAACATTGGATATGTATTAGTAGTTAACTTGTTAGCCGTGTTAAATTACGTCTAACAGATCTTATGCCCTTGATCCATAAAACCTTGTTTTATTTCGTGTCCTTCACCTTCTGTGTAGTCTGTGTAATTCTTTCAGAAAGTACAATTATTTTTTTGCTTTTCAAAATCTCAATCGAGTACATTTTGCTTGTGCTTAAGTAACCTGTTTTGATGCCTATGTTATATGGTCTTTTAAGTGTTAAGCTTGCAGTCTGTTTTAGTGCATAATGATCTATTTTTCTGGGTTTAGTTTAGCTGTGATGATTTATTTTATCAGTCTGCATGAGCTTAAGAACATGTCGTGTCGATCTAATCTACATCGGATCCAAGTGTTCTATTTTGCTTGCTGGGCCGAGTTTGTTTCATCACAGTTGAGTAGCCTTTTTTAATGAACATGTCATGCTCTGTTCAGTTTGTGTTGTGTAAATTGTCCAGACTCATATTCTATTTTGCTTGGTTGTTAATGCAGGGTTTATGTTGTGCAATAGAAATTTGTTGTGTTTCTTTAATTGAAGTAATTTGTTTTTCAAGAAGTGTGCACAAAAACAAATACTTTCTGCATAAAGGTAATGGGTTTTACTTGCGACCTTAAAAAGCAAGTGAAACTCGACTTTTCCGTGATTTGGTTTTTAAGTTTTCAGACTTAGCTAGTCATCATCGTCTGAATAATAGTAATATCTTAGTGGAAAGCTAATGGGGTGGCATTTCACTTTTCAATGAGTTCTGTGGAGTAGAAATATCAATAATGCCACTAATTGCATGTTTGAATCATTGGTAAGTTTCTTGATTCAAGAAGTGCTCTTGTTTTGAGTACAGATCTCATCAATTACGAGGAAAGGATGCAGCCAAAGCCCAAGGGTCCTGAATCTCCTGATAACGAATATGTAAATCCATACAAGGATTCGCAATCTTCTGCACATGCTGAAAGTTGGTGGAGCGGTATGGGTTATAATTCTGTATCAGCAGCTATGAAGAGGGGAAGCACTTCAGAGTCCACATCCCAAGAATAGTCCACAGATGGTCAATCACATTCTGACAGTAAAGTGAATGATGAAGAAGACGATGACGCAGCTAGACTATGTGATCAGACTACTGTAAACTTGCAGCTCGGTCCGTCTTCATGTATTCTTTTAACATTTAGTTTGTCATTTGTCTTGTCCTCTGGCATTTACAATATATTTTCACAAAAGAATAATTGGTAGATTCTGTTCTTGCAAGAACCATTGCTTGGATGAGGTTAGTTTTCAAGAACCTATCATGTTGTGGCTCGGTAAATAATCTATATTTGCCACCAAAAGTCTTATTTGGAGATCGTTCCCAACAACATCATGTGGCCTTAATTTCACATGTATCTCTATTAAAGATTGCGCTTCTTGTTTCTTAGCCTAATATTTCCTCTGTTTTCTGTAGTTGAAGTGCATACTGCATATAAGTATTCAATTTCTGTTCATGATGCATGTTATCATGCCAAGTGTTCGAGGTTATGTTGTTTTAGGGGTTGTAGGAGTATATATGCTGGTGTAAATGGCTTGTGGTGTTCTTGAGCCGTAATGTTGATGGCCTGTCTTAGTTTTGCCTAATTGAGTTGTAGTTTTGTCTATATACATTTATTACTAAGATCTTTTTGATCATTTATCAATATTAGATGGAGGTTACGTGCAACACGGTAGTAGTTTTTCATGTTTTATGTCGACTATGCTGCCAAGAGGTGATGTGAGCATTCCTCAGCCGATGCAGTTCAAAGTTGTTGGACATTCAATCGTAAGAAGCTCCTCTTATCTTCTCCTTTTCTTACCATCCACCCAATTTTACATTTTGCCCAATGTTATTATACCTTTCTATTGATATTTTTCTGGGCTGATACTATATATTTGTGTTATTTTGAAATAATTGGGAGGAGGGTTTTGTATTATGATGACTACATCCTCCGCCATCACCCATTCCAATGCTGCAACGACACCCCAGATAAGGTTTTATAAAGTTTGCAAAGGTCACAATAAAAGAACCCTTTTCTCCTTTTTACCTTCATTTTGGCTTTTATTTGATTTTTTTTTAAGGTTATCAATTTTTCATGAAATGGGCATAGGGAATTTCTGGGAAGTTGTTTTCTTTGTGAATGTGTTAAAAATCGTATTTTTGTTGTGGTTTTCAGAAATTTCTGTGTGGAGGGAGATTGGTATTTGGTCCTGATGGTGCATCAGTTCTCTTATCCACATTTCTAATAGGGACTCCAGCATTGACGTTTTTTGTTCGAATGTTTCTCTATTTATCACAAGTTGATTCTTTCTATAGGCATGCTATTTTGGCTGTTGGTTTAGTCCTCACATTTTTTGTTGGTACATTGTTAATTTATATAACTTTGTGCCACTAAGAGTTTTTTGAGACTGTGAGATCACGTACCGATATCCAAGTGTCCATCTCACTCTAATATGTTGTTTTGTTTAAGTCCAGCTTGGGCTTGCATTAGGGTATTGTCCTGCTCCAGACTTGTCCTAGTCCTAATTCAGGTACCTTGTTGTCCAACATATCAGTTTGCATCAGACTTGCATTTAGTCTCAGTCCTTCAAGTCTCGTCAGTTGGGCTGCGTTACTGTTATGTCCAGATCTGTCATGGTGCACTGCTTTGTCTGCTATGTCTTGGTCTGTCGAGACCTTGCCTAGTTGTGCAAGGACACTGAGAGTATGTTTTGTATGTGATCTTCGTTTTTGATTTATTATATAATACTTCCTGCCCTCCGTTAATTGTTCCTCTTTGAGAAGAAGCTATATCTGCATAAGCAACTTCTCTATTTCTATTAAAACACAGACATATTCTCTATTTCTTTTCATTAAGGGGTCTGTTTTGACTCCCTTAGCCTTAGACTTGTCAATATTTCTCATAAAAAGAGGCTAACAGAATGTCAAATTGCTCAATATTTTGTTTTAGGTTTTTAACCATTTGAATGGAAAAGGAGGTGTTAAAGGCTCTGTTGCTAAAGGACAAGTGAGTACTATAATTATTTCCAGAATATATGTAACTGCATTCAATGAATGGCTCAAAGTGCATTCGGTCACTTGTTTTACATTAGCATGTGCATTCAAATTATTAATAACTCTTGGTTTGCCATTTCTTTCTTAGATATCCATTGAGAGTTTTTCAAGCCTTTGCATGTATATGCTGCTATTGATTCAAAGCATTGTTGCACCTTGTAATCAGAAGTTACTAGACGACTGAACTTCCTTGTTCATCTATTTTTCATGTTGGTGAGTCTCTGTTTCTCTTTCATCAATATAAGTATGAAGATGAAGTGCTATGTTATGGTTATGATGCTATTTTTCTGAGCTAGCAGTCCTTAGTTTCTATATATAGGTTGAAGCAACTTTGGAGACTGGATTACTGTCAGGTTGAATTTATATGGTAAGTTGAACTTTCATTTTCCTTTCTCTAATCCAAGGATTGCATTATGTTCTCAAATACTATCATCCCCCCTCTTTTCTAAAATTAATATTTAGTCTATATTTACTCTATAATGTGTATTTTGAAATTTGGCCTGGTAAAATATGCCAACACAAGATGGAATTTGCTAACTAAAGAATTTTTTTTATTCACTTATTAAAGCATGTCACTGGAATCGTAAAACTTGCAGTGAAAGTGGTATATCCCTTCAATCATGGTGCTATATTTCATTATAAGTAGAATTTCTTTATCTAGATAGTAATGATCAATAACATTTATTTTGTTGAATAGGTGGTCATTATTGCAGGGTGGCTGCTTTGATACAGTGGAAGCGCTTTCCAATGCGTGATGTGTGCACCTGTTAATGCATTTTTCTATGCATGAATTTGAGGCCTGTTGAGGCGTTTTTCTATGTATGAATTTGAGGATTGTTGAGGCGCTTTTTTATGTATGCATTTCAGAGCTGTTACGTCGCTTTTTAATGTATGCCTTTAAGAGTTGTTACGTCGCTTTTCAGCGTGTTGACTCGGCCCCTATTGAGGCGCTTTTCAGCGTGTTGACTCAGCCCCTGTCGAAGCGTTTTACCTATAGTGACATTGACAGTAGTGACATTTTGAAAAAGCCACAAAACAGAAAAACGCCTCTATAAATCACCTGTCGAGGCGTTTTTGTGTGCCTCCAAACCCTGTTTTTCTTGTAGTGTTTGTATGTGCGGTGACGCTAAAAGGTTCTATCGTGACGAAAATCTTGGTCATCACCAAAGCGGTTTGGCAATGACAAGCCTTAATATTTCCAACGGTCTCTAGATATCCATGACAAACCAGAATATTCGTCACCAGAAAGGCTTTCATGTGGAAATTTTTTTGTCACAATAGAATGACAATTTTATCACTAATCATTGTTGTCACCAAAGGGTTTCGACAAACACTTTATCAATAAATATAGGTCATCTATTTCATAAAAACTATCATACATAAAATAACAACAACAAAATAACAACAATAATAATAATGAGAATCTTTTTTTGTAGTGTCATTTGGAATTGATCGAATGATGAACTAATGCTTCATTGATTCCCAAGCAAATCTGATTGTAATGGTTTTTTCCTCCTATTTTTCCTGATTTTTGTTCACTTATGGGAAGAACAAATTAGGATTGATATTCATTTACTAATTTCAGTGAAATGGTGAGATTTAGGTAGTGTCAAATTTTCCTCTTCGCAAATGATGAAGCCGTTAATTTTGATCAACCAAAGAGCAGGGATAATTGTAAAAAAATAGAGGATAAAACGGTCAAAACATTCTTTAAATTGTCCTATATTTAAAGTAACATTTATATTTAGACCTTATGCCCCAATATCCCTTAAATATATGCATGATGATAGATTGATGTAACGTATTAATCATATATCATTTGATAGAAATGACTTATTGAACACATATAACTTTTATTGGTCTTGCTTTCATGAAAAGGAAAAAATATTATGAAATTTATATTCATATACCGTTCAACAAGAACTTATTTCATTTTCTTTTGAGGCGAAATAGAAAGACAGCTCTTGAGTTGACTTAGGCATGACGGAAAAGGCGTTTATTTGACCTGATCTGAGCCAAATATTCATCCTTGATTATCTAATTCTACAAATCCCCTCATCGACCTTGTTGATTAGGGTGTTGAGACCACACCCGTAAGTATTTCGTTTATAGCCCATTGACTACCTTGATTTAAGCGGGATTTTGTGTTTTCCTTTCCTTTGAATCCCTATAAGAATGCTTTATTATTTTATTCTTATATACTTATGGATTTTGGAAAGCGACACAAGTTCTTGACGCACGTGTTAGAACATATTGAAAAGAAAAGATGGTACTTATTCAGAATTGTGAAAAAAAGTGAAGAATTGTTAAACTATCGGACCTGCGGTATGTGCCGATAGTCATCCGATGGAGCAATAAACGAGAAAAAGAAAGAAAAAATTGGGGTATTTCTTTGCATCTAGTACGGAGAAGGAGATGAAGTTATACTCTGCAGCGGTTTGTACCGAGTATTGCAGGCATGGTGTGAACTAAATTTTGATGTGATAGTTGTTTCCTGCAAGAGGAATGATTTGAAGAAAGAAGGTTGTCACGGGACAGTGCTTTAATATCGCTCTCTTATATAATTTCTTTTGTTAATTCCCAAATTATCCTTCGCTAGTCGTGACCCTGACCTAACACTACAAGCTAAAAGTCCTACTTCATCTAAGATGACTCTTAATTTGTCTCAATTATTGGAGATAGTGAAGAAGAACAAGTCTAAGCTTGATGACTTAAGATAAAGAGACGTGCATAATTTGAATATTTTAATAATTGAAATCACATGAAAATGTTATCCACACGCTTAATTTTGTGTTCATTGGCATCTTGTTTTGATTACTTGAGTTTCGTTCTTAATCTGTTTGGATATTGTTTTGGTGGTCTATTTTGGTTTGAATTTTGCTGGAGACGATCAAAAGCTAAGTGAAAGGCAGTTGATGTAAATCAACTTTAGGATATAGTTTACCATCAATTTACCCCAATTTTTTTGCAAAACTGTTATATATTCCAAGTATATCACAAGTCAAATAGATTAATTTGATATTCTATGACTTGCGTAATGAAACTTGATTTTTCTAAGTTATTTGTCGAAAAAACATATAACTTTCCATTTTGTTGTTTTACGTGCAAATAATTGAAAGTTTGACACGTTCTAGAGGATTATTGAAGCCAAGATTGAGGTTTGTAGATCAAGAGAAGTAATGCACCAAAGATTTAATAAGGTTAAAATCCAATATGACATAGGTCGAAGTGTTAGAGCCGTAATTGAACCCAAAGATCTAATAGTTGAACTTTCAACGGTATATTGAAACTTTACAAATCGAGTTGGGCATTGTTAAAGTGTCGATCGAGTTGGGAATTGTCAAAGTGTCCCACATTGGGATCTTATGATTGTTTACCGACCATATTAAGAGATGGACTTCCCTCACCTCACAAACTAGGTTTTGAGGATGAGGCTCATCCTCTTATATGGGTTTGAGCCTATTTTCTACATGGTATCAGACTCACCCATTTATTGTGCAAGTGTTAGGACTCTTTGTTGTCATTGTGTGCCCTTTATATGCCTTGTGAGCCATGTGGCACAGGCTCTTTATAGGCCCACACTTGAGGGGGCATGTTAAAGTGTCCCACATTGGGCACTTGCGATTGTTCACCCACCATATTAAGAGGAGGGCCTCATCCTCAAAACCTAAGTTGTTAGGTGAGGAAATTCATATCTTAATATGGTGGGTGAACAATCACAAGTTCCTAATGTGGGACACTTTAACAGGCTTGTGCTTCTTCAGCAAAGTTGTGGGTCTCGAAACAAGGTTCCAATGCATTTTAAATCGTCCATATCGGAGTTGTAGAATCAATAGTTGATCAAAATACTAAAGTGGAGCGGATTCTAAAATCGCCCACACGGAAGTTGAGGCATTTACAGCGCAGGTGCGATATTACGAAGTCCCAAATGTCGTATTTTACTTTTCCTACGCATTTTAGGTTGTACTAAATTAGTTTTTATGTTGGTTTTATGCATATTTAAGGCTAATGAGCGAATTTTGATATCATATCATTATAAATCACTCAACAACTTCGGTTATTAATTCAAAAAATACAATGAAGTGTTTTAGCAATAATAATTCATTGATTTATTTTAATATTATTTCGAGCTTTATTTAGCATTTGCAATTGTGGAAGATTCACCGGTTGTAGAACGAATCCAACACTAGGGAGAAGTTCAAACTTATTCGCCAGATGTATCATTTTTTTATATTTATGTGTGATGCCACCATAAATTTGTCTTTTCTTAATTTCATGATACTAGGCTAAATAATTTATTAGCAAAATGATGTGAAGATTAGGTTTTACCCGATTTGTGGTAGGTTGATAGTTAAAAGTTAGTTGATAGTTAGTTGGTAGGTTGTAAGAGTAGTTATTAACAGTTATGAGTGAGTTTGTAGCTAATTGCACTCCTATATATACTCTATAAAGATATAGGAGGAGTATTTTTTTTTTTTTTTGAACAACAGATTTTTTATTAAACACACTAGCAAGTTGCTAGCAAGAAAAAAGAACCAACTTACAAACAAACCAAGACAAGCCCAATCAAAGCGAAGCTAAGCTCCCCGAACGTACAACAACTAGCTTCTAATGCTATTCCAAGGTTTGCATTGGATTTGAAAGCCAAGCCTCCCAACCTATATCACAGTCTACAATTCTACTCGACACCCAGTGATAGCTAGTTCTGAGTATCTCTTCAAGAACCTCATTTTCCTTAATCTCAATGGACTTAAAGATTGCGTTATTCCTTTTGATCCACAAGACCCACACAACCACTTTTTGATTGCATCCCACAACTTCTTTTTCTTTTACATGAAAGGCGAGGAGGAGAATAAACAAAATTTTCTCCAATCCAAGTTTCTCGAAAACAGAACCAAGCACCAAGTAAATATCTTTCTCCAAATAATTTGGGAGAAGTGACAGTGAAGTAAAATATGGGAAGCATCTTCCGTCGCCGTCTTACAGAAAATGCAAGTAGTGTCGGAAAGTAGGATCTTTCGCTTTACCAAATTCAGCCGGGTTGGTAGCCTATTAAGGTAAGCTTTCCAACTATGAACGTTGACTTTGGAGGGCACCCAATTGTTCCATCTAGTAGATAGGTTGTTCATGGAAACGTCTCCCCAACTTGCCATCACGTTTTTTAGACCTGCCACTGAGAAAACTCCTTTCTTGCTCGGCGTCCAAAGAGGTAAGTCAATAGAATCCGCATGAATAGTGACGGAGGAAAGCAAAGAAATAAGATCGACTAGCTCTCCAAACTCCCTACCCCATATTTTCCTTCTCCAATCCCAACACCAACTCCACTCCCCACCCACAAAGCTTCCCCTATTACAAACGAAGCAATTTTTATCACCCGCAAGCCTATAAAGTCTAGGAAAAGAAGTCATAAGAGCCTCACTTCCCACCCAAACATCATCCCAAAATCTAACTATACTACCACTACCAACCTTCCATTTTATGGATGAAAAAAGATTAATACCTCTAGACTCCAATCTATGAGCATTTTTTAAAATTCCTTGCCAAACCTTACCTTTCCCCCCAACACCCTCCATCATCCCAAAACCTCCCTCCCTTCCATAAAGCTCGCTAACAACTCTACTACACAAAGTATTCTCCTTGGAAACAAATCTCCACCACCATTTACCTAAAAGAGCATCGTTTTGGCCTTTTAAATCCCCAACCCCAAGCCCACCCAATTTTTTGTGTTTGGTAATAGAAGACCAAGAGACCATTGAAAGTTTTCTTTTGTTTCCATCCCCACCCCAAAAAAAGCGAGCTCTCAACATTTCTAAGGTGTGTATCACAGCAATAGGTGCATGAAAAATGGAGAAGAAATACAATGGCAAGCTTCCCAGAACCGTCTTGATCAAAATTAGTCTCCCCCCAACTGAAAGAAGCCTCGATTTCCAACCCGCCAATTTATCCTTGACTCTGTCCACAATCGGCTGCCAAGCTGAAATTTTGTTCATATTCTTACCAATAGGAAGCCCCAAGTACGTACAAGGAAGCTTTGCAACACTGCAATTCATCAATCTCGAACCACAAGAAAGTTCATTATCCAAAATGTTTGGGCCAAAAAGTGTGCTTTTCCCCATATTGATATTGAGACCCGATATCATGGCAAAATTTTTCAAGATTCTTTTCAAATTGAGAAGATTCTCCATGCTCCACTCTCCAAAGAAAACCGCATCGTCAGCAAACTGGAGATGAGTGATGTCTAAATTGTTATTCACAATCTTAACCCCTTTCAACATATCCTCCTCCTTAGCAGTCAAAATAAGAATATTTAAGGCCTCTACTACCAACAGGAAGAGAAAAGGAGAAAGAGGGTCTCCCTGTCTCAATCCTCTTTCCATATGAAATTATCGAGTAGGACTCCCATTGACCAGAACAGAAACCCTAGCAGATGCCAAGCAACCTTTAATCCAAGAGCGCCAGGTAAAACCAAAGTTCATTTGCTCCATCACTGAGTCCAAAAAGCACCAATTTACCAAGTCAAAGGCTTTTTCAAAGTCAGCTTTAAAAACAAAAGTCTTCTTGTTTCTTTTTTTGACATAATCTACCACCTCATTAGCAATCAGTACACCATCAAGTATTTGTCTTCCTTTAATGTAAGCCGACTGTGACTCCCCAATAAGCTCCTTAAAGACACCTTTGAGCCTTTCAGCCAGAATCTTGGAAATAATTTTGTATAGCGATCCAATTAAACTGATGGGACAAAAGCCTTTGAATGAAGTAGGACACCTTTTTTTGGGAACCAAAGCAATGAAGGAAGAATTGCATCCTCCTCCCAAGCATCCACGCAACTCAAAATCTCTAATACAATCCATCACCTCTTTCTTAACTAGATCCCAATTAGCTTTAAAGAAACCAATCGAAAAGCCATCCGGACCCGGAGCTTTGTTGTTTCCACAGTTTCTAATTTGAATAGAGCTTTCCAAGGAGTCCTTCATCTCTTCTTTTAAAATCTTGAATTTGTTTGAGTGCAAAACCGGTCTGTTTTTAAGCGGTTCTTGGAACCTTTTCTGGAAATGCATAGCCGCCTCTTCCTCAATGCCAAAAGGTCCTCACACCACACCCCATTAAACACCATACCAGCTATATTGTTTTTGTTGTATCTCCCTTTAATAAGATTATGAAAGTATTTAGTATTTTCGTCACCCTCTTTAATCCATTTATCTCTGGCCTTTTGGTTTAACATCATTTCCAGAACCTTATCTTTTTCGTAAAAGGTGTTAATTGCATTTACCCTTCTTTCTTTTTCCTCAGCGTCAAGGTCCTTTGATTCAGCTAAAACATCATAGTATTCCACCTCTTTTTTGCTCTGCACCACCTCCTCTTTAAGCCTACCAAACACTTTTTTGCTCCATTCCTTTAAGACTTTTTTTCACACACTTGAGCTTTTCTTTTAGCACAAAACAAGGACTACCAGTATATTGGCATTCCAACCAGGCCTTAGCCACTATAACCTTAAAGTCACTACGAAGCATCCAAGAATCAAAAAATTTAAAGGGGTATGGTCCAAAATCAATTCCCGACTGTTTTAAAAGCAGAGGACAATGATCAGAAAGCCCGTGCTGTAACGCTATCAAGGAGGATTTAGGCCAAGCATTCAGGAAACTAGAGGAAACAAGCATTCTGTCAAGTCTACTCATTTTAGAACCATCTTTGTTCATCCACGTGAATTTCCTACCTTCAAGTCTTAAATCAATCAACCCCGCATTGGCTATGAAATCAATAAGAAGATTAGCATCTCTTTGGTAAAACACAGTTCCTTTTCTTTCAGGCTTGTAGCACACCGAATTGAAATCTCCCATGATACATAAAAGACCATTCCAACTATTAAACGCATTTAGGATAGAGAGCCACATACCTTCTTTGGCTAGATAATCTTGAGGAGCATAAACATTTATGAGCATTAGAGGGAGATCTCTGCCAATCCACATCCCGGAAACGCCAATCCAACCAGTTTCTGTCCAACAAGTTTCTTTTTTGAAAGAATTTGTATTCCATAAGTAGACCATTCCTCCCGAGTTACCATCCGAAATAGAATAAAGCCAATCCACCTCATTGCTACCCCATAAAGAAGTGGCCCTGTGAAGAGAAAAGGAGTTGAGTTGAGTTTCCTGTATGGATAAAAAGCCAACCTTTTCTTTAATCACGATATCTCTTATCCATCTTTCTTTGCTATTCTTGCCCAAACCTCTTGCATTCATAGATAGGATCTTCATAAAAAAAGGCAACCTCCCAACGCAAAAAGAAAGAAACTTAATAGATGAAAGCGTCTGCTAAGTCCTCTCTTGGAGTCTTACTGAAATCAATACCCAATTCCTGCCCCATCAACATAGTCTTTTCTATTTCCTTCGAGGCTCCAATAGAGGAAGGCACTCTAACAGATTCTTTCAACTTATGAATATTAGACATATTTTGAATACAACTATCTGTTATTGAAATCCCCTCAATCAGTGGAATCACCTTCCGGCCTTTGCGATGTCCCAGACGAAGTCGCTTACTTTTCTTCCCTTTATTTTTGGAATTGCCAATATACACGGTCAAATCATTTTTTGCAATATTTTCCAGAATGACTGAAAGGTCTTTGAACCTTTAATGTTTGTGCCTTGCCGGACTGGGTTCCGGATCACTCTCTTTCACGATAGATGATGCGTGAGAAGTTTTATTTTGTCTCTGGACAGGCCCACTCATATTGCAAGAGCATGAATGGGGAGTCAAATGGCCCAGACCCACTTTCTCCTCAAGTCCGTCTAGACCCACCTTATTTGAAATTGACTTCTCTATTTCCTCGGTCATATGAATCTGACATGTACCGGGGTCTGTCATTTCTTTTAGTCTTCTCGTGACCCCTTCTTTATCTGACAAGCCAACTTTTTCATTAACTACACCACATGCGTCCTCCATCATCTCAGCCAGAGGATTCCTGCCGCCGTCGGAAAAGGCTGAGCCTCCTTCCTCCACCATGTCACCTATGGCCAAATTGGAAAAGCAACTATCAGAAGATGAGTGCCGACTATTCCTTGTAGAAAACAAATTACCAGGCCTAAGAGAACACAAAGAAGAGGGGATTTCACAAAATTCGACATCAAAGAGCTTCCTCTCCAAATCCACCTTGATGACCTCTGAAATACACTTCCACACCTTGGTTACAATAGTAACCAAACCATATTCAAGGACAGATTTGCTTAAAGTTTCATTACTAACTTCAAGCACCTCTCCCCATATCTCACCAATCCTAGAAAAGTTGCCTTCACTCCATTCTTGCAAAGGAACACCATAGCATTGAAACGAAACAACTCTTCCCACAGTAGAGTACTCTTCATCCCACGGTTTAACCCACTTGAACAACTTCTTAAACCATCCACTATCATTTAAAAGTTTCTTTTTACTAAACACAGAATCGCATTCCAGTAACACTTTCTTACCACCCAAAGGTTTGACTGAGAGCAGCTGAAGATTCTCAGACTCAAGCAAAGAGATAAGGTTGTCCAATAGATAGTCAGAATAGAGTTCTCCAACCAAGCACTTGGAAAGCCACTCAATTCCGGTACAAGATAGCCGAATGGAGGTGTTACCTACCTCATCGGAGACATCATCCTTATCGGGGCTCTTTCCTTTTCCTTTAACACCCACAGAAGAACCAAGTCCTTCAGCCTCCGGCAAACCATCATGCTTATATTGAGCTTGGGCCGAAGTGTTACCAACCATAACTTTTATAAAGCTCTTTCCAGCTATCACATCTGAGTATCTAGAAGTTTTCATGCCCCTCAGTCCTCTATCTGGAAGTTTAGCCTTGGAGATAGATGAGTTCCTATTGTACTTGCTGATGTTAACCCTTAATTTATACGTGCCAAGCCAAATATCGTTCAAAGAAGCTTCCAACTTAATAGGATTTGAGCAGTTCTTGAATCTAACAAAGCCAAGCCTGCTGCCAGAAAGAGTTCTCTTCTTGGCAATGAAAACATCTACCACCGTACCGTAGTTGCTAAAAGTTCTCCACATGTCGGCGAGCTCACAACTGTTTGGAAAGTTAGAGAAGAAAAAGGAGCAAGAGAACTGGTCCCCGTTAACAAACGTGTCTTTGCCCTTGGAAGCTAAGCCTGAACCCCCTCCCTGTCGTCATACCCACCGGAAACTGGATACTTACCATGATACCTAGAAATCCTAGGTCCTCTCTCAAGCTTACCGTTTCTCTCACTACCCATGTTTCTCTTACTAAAATTTACTGTATCTTTATTCTTATGTTCATCAAGAAAGAAGAATGACTCTTTTGGGAAAGTTGACTTTGGTAGGTAAATGTCTAAAAAAAAGGAGTAATTATTCAATTGATTAGCAAATCAATGAAAAATGCTGCTGTGATTTCATATTCAAAGAACTTCCGTCATTATTTGTAGTATTCCCCAAACTAAATGTAATTTTTTCCTCATTAATGAAGTTCATCATTTTTCCTGCGTTTTCTTTCATCTTGTTTGTTCAATTCAGTAAATTCCTCATGGTCTCATGGCTTTCCCTTGCTTCCTTTGAGTGATTCGACGTTCAATCGTCATAATTGATTGGTTATTTCCTCAATTCTTGAAGGAACTTTGTGTTGTTTTGTCGTGTTCATGTTTTCTTGCCTGCTTGTTGTTTTTCCATGGATCTTGCAGCTCAAAATCAAGCTAACTTGCCAGGAAGTCCGCTTTCCTTGAACCCAAATGAGAATCTAACGTTGGTTTTGGTGCAACCCTTGTTAAATAACAAAAACTATCATCCTTGGAGCCATTCTATGGAAATGGCTTTAATCACCAAGAACAAGATTGGATTTATAGATGGGACTATCACTCCTCCTGCTATGACTTCTCTAGATTTCCAGGCTTGGTTGCAAAGTAATAGTTTTTGTTAAGACCTGGATCTTGAACTATGTAATGCCTTGTATTGCACGAAGTGTGATGTACAAAGAAACTGCTAGGCAAATATGGTTATATTTGAAATCACGATTTTGTAGGTTGGATGCTTTTTGTTTGGGAAATTTGTTGGAGTAGGTACATGCCCTTAAACAAGGGGGACATTACCTCTTATCTTACCAAGATTAAGACCTTATGGGATGAAATAGCCATCATGAGGCCAGATCCTGCTTGTTCTTGTGTACCTACATGCCATTGTGATGTTATTAAAACCTTTACTGGTTATGCCGAAACACAAAAGCACAATTGATGGTGCATGTGCCAGATCTGGACATTGTTTTTGCTATGGATGTGAAATTGGAAGATCAAAAAGAATCTGATAATAGATTTGTAGAAGAAACAGTTTTATATAACAGGGCATTTAATCCTAATCCATCTAGTGGTGTTCCTGCAAATTTACAAAATATTGGTTATCAACAGAACATTAACAAGTCAGCTGTTGGTGGTACATCCAATTTCAAGAAGAATACTAGGAATGCACAAACTAGTAAGAAGGTGCAATGTACATTCTATAGTTTTACAAGGAATACAGTGGACAAATGCTACAAGAAGCATGGTTCCACCTGGTTGAAAGCCTAAAAGTAGGGTGAACATGGAAGAATCAGTATCATAAGATCCAAGTGTGAATTCTGGCAATTTTGTGTCCAATGCTCAAGATTCTAAGGGTTATACCTTGATTCGGGCTCAATTTCAACAACTAATGAGACTTTTGGATGTTCAGAAGGCATATTCCTATGAGCATGTGGCCAATCAGACACTGTTTTGACAACAAATTATGTTCCTACTGCAGATACATCAGGTTTATCTAAACCTAATGGTTCTTTAACTTGGATTATAGACTTTTGTGCCACTAATCATATAGTCAGTAACATACACAGTCTGCAATATTCAAGACCTGTATATAACATGTGTGTAGGATTACCAAATGGGGCAATTGTTGCAGTTACACATATGGGAAAAGTTTGCATAAATGATAAATTGATACTCACAGATGTCCTGTGTATACCAGTTTTCAAATTCAATCTCATATCTTTGGCTAAACTGACTTCTAACCCTAATTTAGCTATTGTCTTCGATCTTGGTTCTTCTTTGATACAGGACAATAGGCTTGGGATTCAGATTGGATCAGTAAGAAAGTCTAGAGGACTGTATGTTTTGGATAGTACACAACAGAATTCACTTCAGTCCACAGTTGTTAATAATGTTTCTTTAGTAGATAATCAGTCTAGCATTACAAATGAGCAAGTTTGGCACTACAGACTTGGCCATTTGTCAAATAAAAGACTGACTGATTTGAGTTATCTTGATCGTTCTTGTATGCATAGTCAAACAATATGTCATTTTTGTCAAATGGCCAAACAAAAAAGATGCTCTTTTTCTTTGAGTCTATCTTATGTTCAAAATTCTTTTGATCTGATACATTTTGATATATGGGACCATACAAACAGAAATTGTACATGGTCATTCTTACTTTCTTATTGTAGTTGATGATTACTCAATATTCACTTGGATCTGTTTGTTGAAAGCTAAGTCTGAGGTTAGACAACTTGTACAATCCTTTGATCAATGTGCCTTTGTTCTGTTTAGTAAACATAAAATTGTCAAATCAGATAATGGTGTTGAGTTTGATATGCCTGAGTATTATACTGAAAAAGGGATCCTACATCAATCATCTTGTGTGGATACTCCACAACAAAATGGAATAGTAGAAAGGAAACACCAACATATTCTGAATGTTTCTAGGGCCCTAAAATTTCAGACTAATCTACCATTAACATATTTGGGTTACTGTGTAATGCATGTTGTTTTCTTGATCAATCTTATCCCCTCACCAGTGATTCACAATAACACACCTCATTACCTGTTGTATTATAAACAATTTGATTATTCTGATATTTAAGTCTTTGGTTCTCTTGTATATGCTAGTACTCCATCGCATAATAGAACAAAGTTTGATCCTAGGGCAAGGCAGTGTGTCTATCTTGGAATGCCTAAGTTCACCAAGGGACACATTTTGCTAGAACCAGGGACATCTTTGAATCTAGAGATGTGAATTTTTATGAAACATTCTTTCCTTTACATCTTAGAAATGCAGATACACAGCAGAGCAATGTTCATCTGCCTTGTCCATATGACAATGCCACATATGAGGTGTTACAACACCTTCCAGTCCATGAGGTTGTACATGAGGATCCTCCTATGATTCCAAATGTTCTAGCTCAACCTGTTCATATTGAGACAATGAGATCAAAAAGACAAAGACAAGTTCCTGCATATCTAAAAGAATATGTGGTTCCTAACAGAATATCACCATATTTTGTCAAAAATGTGGTCACCCTCGACAACCTGACAAGCAATTATTAGAAATTTGTGTGTGCAGTAGACAGCATTCCAGAACCTAAGACCTATAATCAGGCCATTAAGCATGAATGTTGGAAAGAAGCCATGCAAAATGATTTGGATGCATTGCAAGCAACAAAAACATGGGAAATTGTCACTCTACCACATGAAAAGTCCACTATTGGTTTTAAATGGGTGTATAAGGTTAAGTATCATGCAGATGGATCTATAGAGAGGTATAAGGCTAGATTAGTGGCAAAAGGCTACAAACAAACCTATGGTATTGATTACCAAGAAACATTTTCTCTTGTTGCCAAAGTCACCACTATCAGAACTCTGTTAGCCCTAGCAGCTTCCCAAAAATGGCATATACACCAAATGGATGTCAACAATGTCTTTCTACATGGTGAGCTAAATTAAGAGTTTATATGGATCTGCCTCATGGATCCCAAATAGAGAAACCTAATCAAGTTTGCAAACTCACCAAGTCCTTATATAGCCTAAAACAGACTAGTAGACAGTGAAAACTCCAAATTAACTAAAGCATTAACGGAAATGGGATTTGTGCAGTCACCTCATGATCACAGTATGTTTACAAAAGGTACAAGTAAGGATTTCATAGCATTACTTGTTTATGTTGATGACATAATATCAACTAGCTCATCCATGTCACAAATTGATGAAGTCAAACGTATTGCATAAGAAATTTCAAATAAAAGATATTGGAAGTCTTGGATATTTCCTGGGGGTTGAGGTTGCAAAACCTGACAAGGGCATCTATATCAATCAAAGAAAGTACACTATGAATCTGCTAGAAGAATATTGATGAGTCCGTATTTTGAGGTGTTTTATGTGCTTATTTTATATCTATTTTGTCGGGAGATACTCTTTTTCGGGTATGTTTTGGTTGATTTTCAAGTTTTAGGAACTCGAGAGAGAAGCTGGAAGATTTTGAGACTTATAGAACAGATTTTGGAAGTTTTGTGGAAGATGGAAGAAAAGAGGTTTTTAAAGAGTTCAGAGTTTCAGTTTTCGCCTATGTCGGGATCCCGACTATTGAAGAGAGGACAAAGTCTGTCGAAGACAATCGTGGATTTTCTCTTTTTAGTCACATTGGACTTTTAATATTAGATGGACCATTTAGTAAATAAGTATTATTATTATTATTATTATTATTATTATTATTATTATTATTATTATAGAATAAAACTTGGGCTTCGCCCAAGAATTTCCCCTCCCCTAGTTGTCTACGTGTGCAGCAAAATATTATCATTTAGTTATTAGGTTTATTATTTTGAAAAGGGAAAAAAGAAAAGATTAGACATATATTTTTTTTTCTGGGAACAAAATTAAGAACGGATGCTGCGCACCTTCCTTGCGAAAGTTGCCGTCCATTTCCTTGAATAATTTGAAGGTGATTCAATGTTAATATTTTATTTTATTTTATATTTAATGTATAGCTAGCTTGTATTTCTAGTTAATTAATTGTTAATCCCTCAATTGCTATAGATTGTGAGATCGAACTGTTTGTACTCCTCGATTAAATTGTTAGTATTTACTTATTTTCTGCTTTCATGATTTGATTGTTCGTTTAATTGTTTCGGCCGGATGATTAGATGAGTAATTTGATCTAGCACCAAAATTCGAGTCTAGGCAATTGTCAAAAAGATTTGATTTTAAGTGATAAACAACATATTGCCTGCCGGTTCGTAGCCCGTAGGATTTCCTGTTGTGAAAATAAGTGATCTAGGTTAAAGTTATCTCGATGTGCGTTAATACTTAGAGTTGGGTTTTTCAAATCGTTAATGCAATTGTTCTCACCAAACCTCTAGCGATTGTTGAGAGGTGTGCTACACAGTTAGAGAATAAGTAGTGGCGATTGTCCTGCTTATCGAACATAGGAAAAACTGGTTGCTTGGCGATTGTCGGCAACTATAACTAATTTATTGATAATTTAACGAGTCATCTTTGCATCAGTGATCAGTCGTAGGAATTGAGAGGGAAATAATTAATTAGCTGGATCTTTTCTCAATTTTTTTTTCTTTCTTTTGTTTTTATTTTCTTCTATTTTTAGGAATTTAGATATAAAAATCCAAATATCTTTTGTTTTACAAATTTTAGAAGAAATAAGTCTACCGTTCCCTGTGGGTTCGACCCTTACTTCCGCTATACTAATTATAAAGGTAGTAGGTGATTTATTTTTGGTGGTTTGACGACCCACCAAATTTTGGCGCCGTTGCCGGGGAACGGTGCTAAGTGGTTTATTTCTTTTAGAATTTTGTATATAGTTTTTTTTTTGTGTGTTTTTCTTGTTTGCAAACATGTCAGGTTACCACTACGCAACTCCTATGGTGAATCGTGATGTGTATGGATAATGGGGAAATAATTCTTATGAGGAGAGATGTTATCTTAGTGAGCCGAGTTATCCAGATTGGAGCTATGGTGAATCACATTCTCAGCCGTCTATTGAACGTAAAAGTCCGATTCCTGATTCAAATGAATCTCTTGAAGCCATGATGCAGTCTCTTACTAGCAATCTGACCCAAATGATCCAAAAAGCTAATGTAGAGTTACTACAAGAAATTGGGCAAGAGATTTCACAGTTCAGAGAAGAGCAAAGCGCATGGGTTCAGAATATGCAAGGGAGAATTGATGAGCTGAAAACTGAAGTGGATCGGCTTAAGCTACAAAGGTTAAAAACATCCTCCCCTCCTATATGGTATGATGGTGAAGACGATTGTCCTATGATGGATCCGACATTAGAGATGGTTGAAGATGTTGATCAACCAAAGGGTGAAGAAATACACCCGGTGTTGGAGAATATATAGGATAATGTGCCTAAATTAGAGCTAAGTCACCCGGAGAAAGTCATATTTGAGGAGCCGTTGAAGCCAAAGAGTGTTGAGGTGATTGTGGACATGCGAGTGAGCGAGAAAGAAGTGATCTTCCCACTTGATCACTATATCATGAACTGGGAGGTGGAGGCCCCTAATCCTGTTCTTCTTTTATTGGGAAGATACTTCATAAAAGTGCCTAGAGCCAAGGCACGGCTGATTCTTCCTGAAGATGAGATGGATGGCTCACTTACTGAGTATGCAAGGAAGAATCATGAAAGAAAAACTATTCCATTTGACAATAGATAGCTGAGGTAAGTACGTCTGGCCAAAGACATTAAAGAAAAGGCGCTTGTTGGGAGGCAACCCAATTAAAATAAATTTGGTAATTTTATTTTATTTTGTTTCTTTTTTGTTGAATAAGTGAAGAGAGAGAGATATTTGCATGTTTGGTGGAGGCTTTTGTCTGTTTTGCAGGTGAAAAAAAAACTGAATTTTGTGATGAAATATGAGGCATTCATTTGAAGTTCATGTGTTGAGGCATAAGTTTGGGGGACTTGTTTAAGAAAGGCGAATTTCACTTTTCCATCAAGTCGGGATCCTAGGGAATTTGAGAATTGTTTCAAGGATGCAGGATTTCACTTCTTGGTTAGGATCCTAGGACACCCACCTCCCACATTGCCACCCTTTCTCTCCTTCATCCACAAGTGACATCAGCGAGTTCAGAATCATTCCAAGTATCTTACCTTTCCGCACCACCCAGGACGCAGTTTCATATGGCAATGCTTAGGACGCTCCAAGACGTATACTCCTCCCTCCATGGATTGAATTGTAAACATTCTCCTCTTCTTTTTCATTTTATTTTATTTTCTTTCATATTAGATTAGTATTTTGTTGCATATCATGCATACCATGTTAGATGCATCTCATGACATATTTTGCATTCTTCCATCCACTTTTAGCATACATTGGGGACAATGTATGATATAAGTGTAGGGGGGAGCGTTTCATGCATTTTCATATTAGAATTGCATCGTTAGGACATTTTAGGATCTCATAAGCACCGAGTATGCCTGTGATGACATTTTACCAACTTTTCATGTAAATTGTGTGAAGTAATAATATTCAAATGGTAATTAATCAATGCAATCACACAATTTTTTTGATACACACTCAACTTATATCACTTGTTTGTGAACTTTGGAGGTAAAATAATCAAGCCCTAACAAAAAGCCACTTAACAGTGAGGATTTCTCTTAGCCACACTTACTCATTTTCCCTTTGAGTGGTATCCACACTTCCAATGTCATTCTAGAATTTGCATTGACATGCATTTCAAAACCATATTTTTTTCTGGTTCAGTGCACTTAAATGATTGTGGCACCTAGGATTTAACCCCTTTCAGACCCACTTTTGTTGGCCTTACCATATTTAATACCCCCTAGTGAGCCCCGTCTAGCCTGACCATTTCTTTTGACAAACTCCAGAAATTAAACCCATGGCCTTTTCTTACAATATCCCCTTTTTTTTGTTGACCCTATTGTCAGGAGATTGTATGAATAATTGCATTAAATTTTAAGAAAGTCCTTGAAGTGAATATCTATAGATGTATGGCTCATGATTATGCAATGAAGGTGTGTTTTAAGATCTCTAAAAAGAAAAGGGTGAATGTTGGAAAAAAATTGAAAAAAAAAATAAAGAAAACAAGAGAAAAAAAATAGAAGGAAAAAAAAAGAGAGCTTATATTGAAGGAGTGTTTTATATATTGAAAAAGAAGTTTGTTTCCGAGATCAATTTTTATAAGCTTCTTTGGATATTTTTGTTTGCACTTCTATTCTTAAGATGTTGTGACTAAGATTGGAGCCATGCTGTGCGTTTCAGTTGGAATCATTTTTTGGTGACTGTGTGATTATTGATGTGGTTGTTCATGCATTCTCCTTGACTTTTAGCCCCATATATCCCCTTTTTTCCCTACCTTGTTTTCAGTCCCTAGCCCCGTTACAACCTTGTTAAAGACCTCATGATTTGTGCATTGAATTTTGAATACATAGTGGTGGAGATTTGATTGATATGCAAACTTATGGTAATGCTTGGTTGTGTGATGATTTTTGAGGGTGTGTGAATTGTCCATATGCATTTTATTGAGAGTTTTACCCGTGAGGACAAGTTTGGACTCTTTTATTTTGCCACATAAAGTTTACGACTGAGTGAGTTAAAGTTGGTTGTATGAACACTGGTGTGCGGTGTGCCTTGCTTGAGTACCATTTGGTTTGCATTATGGAATACTAGGTTGATGAAAAATGTTGGACGGGCGTCATTGATGGATTTCTTTTGGTGCTTTGCATTCATATAGTTTTAGATTATGCATATATCTGTAGGTTCATGCATTTTTATTTTCTTATTTTTTGGGGACTTCAGTGCATTTAAATGATTGTGGCACCTAGGATTTAACCCCTTCTAGACCCATTTTTGTTGGCCTTCCCATATTTAATACCCCCTAGCCCCGTCTAGCCTGACCCTTTCTTTTGACAAACTCCAGAAATTAAACCCATGGCCTTTTCTTACGATATCCCCTTTTTTTGTTGACCCTATTGTCAGGAGATTGTATGAATAGTTGTATTAAATTTTAAGAAAGTCCTTGAAGTGAATATCTATAGATGTATGGCTCACGATTATGCAATGAAGGTGTGTTCTATGATCTCTAAAAAGAAAAGGGTGAATGTAGGAAAAAAATTGGAAAAAAAAAATAAAGAAAACAAGAGAAAAAAAAAGAAGGAAAAAAAAGAGAGCTTATATTGAAGGAGTGTTTTATATATTGAAAAAGAAGTTTGTTTCCGAGCTCAATTTTTGCAAGATTCTTTGGACATTTTTGTTTGCACATCTATTCTTAAGATGTTGTGACGAAGGTTGGAGCCATGCTGTGCGTTTCAGTTGGAATCATTTTTGGTGACTGTGTGATTATTGATGTGGTTGTTCATGCATTCTCCTTGACTTTTAGCCCCATATATCCCTTTTTTCCTATCATGTTTTCAGTCCCTATCCCCGTTACAACCTTGTTAAAGACCTCATGATTTGTGCATTGAATTTTGAATACATAGTGGTGGAGATTTGGTAATGCTTGGTTGTGTGTTGATTTTTGAGGGTGTGTGAATTGTCCCTATGCATTTTATTGAGAGTTTTACCCGTGAGGACAAGTTTGGACTCTTTTATTTTGCCACATAAAGTTTGCGACCGAGTGAGTTAAAGTTGGTTGTATGAACACTGGTGTGTGGTGTGCCTTGCTTGAGTGCCATTTGGCTTGCATTATGGAATACCAGGTTGATGAAAAATGTTGGATGGGCGTCATTGATGGATTTCTTTCGGTGCTTTGCATTCATATAGTTTTAGATTATGCATATATGTGTAGGTTCATGCATTTTTATTTTCTTATTTTTTGGGGACGAGAGTGCAATGCTTGAGGACAAGCAATGATCTAAGTGTGGGGGAGATAATTAATTAGCTGGATCTTTTCTCGATTTTTTTTCTTTCTTTTGTTTTTATTTTCTTCTATTTTTAGGAATTTAGATATAAAAATCTAAATATCTTTTGTTTTACAAATTTTAGAAGAAATAAGTCCACCATTCCCTGTGGGTTCGACCCCTACTTCCGTTATACTAGTTATAAAGGTAGTAGGTGAATTATTTTTGGTGGTTTGATGACCCACCAAATAGGGATTCTTAGAAGCAAAACTTGTCATTACACCAATGCATTCCAAACAGAAACTGACTGCTGGTGATTCTGAGTTGTTAGCAGATAATACACTATACGGGACGATTATTGGAAAGTTAATCTATCTGTCTTTTACTAGGCCTGACATAGCATATGTAGTACAATAACCCAGTCAATATTTATCTCATCCCACAGTGGACCATATGCAGGTTGCACTTAAGGTGTTGAGATATTTGAAAAGTAATCCTGGCCAAGGCATTTAATTTTGAACTGATAATGATCTGGTACTCAAAGGATATAAAGACTCAGATTGTGCAGGATGTAAGGACTCAAAGAAGCCCATCTCAGGTTACATCATTTTTCTTGGCACAGCACCAACCCCATGGAAATCAAAGAACAAAGTACTATAGCCAAAAGAACTTCTAAAGCAGAATATAGGGCAATGGAAAATGCTACATGTGAATTACAGTGGCTAGTGTACATCATGAAATACTTGCACATGCCTGTTTCACTACCTATTTTGTTGTTTTGTGACAATGCAAGTGCAATCCACATAGCGAAAAATCCAATTTTCCATGAGAGGACTAAACACATTGAACTTGATTGTCATATCACAAGGGCAAAAGTTCAGGCAGGAATCTTAAGATTAATT
Organism: Gentiana macrophylla; assembly: GCA_026214975.1. Lineage (NCBI taxonomy): Eukaryota > Viridiplantae > Streptophyta > Magnoliopsida > Gentianales > Gentianaceae > Gentiana > Gentiana macrophylla. The sequence goes on along the minus strand of CM047805.1, from coordinate 131,362,181 downwards.
CCTATCAGAACTACCAACCAGCTAGCAGATATTCTGACGAAACAATTAGATGCTCCAATTTTTACTTACTTACTGTCCAAATTGGGAACCTACTTTGTTTTTACACCAGCAGAACAGTAAGTACAACTTATACATTCATTGGAGTTTACACACAGCTTTGAAGATGATCATATTCAAGCTTCAAATGACCTTTCATCTTGAGGGGGGGTATTGGAGTTTACACACTGCTTTGAAGATGATCTAGTTTCTTATGGGCATTTCATCAAACACTTTATTTGAAAGTTAGTTGATAGTTAGATGGTAGGTTGTTAGAGTAGTTATTAGCGGTTATGAGTGAGTTTGCAGCAATTTGCGATCCTATATATACTCTATCAGGATATCGGAGGAGTAAGTATTTAGTTTATTAGCAAATCAATGCGAAATGTTGCTGTGATTTCATATTCAAAGAACTTCCGTCATTATTTGTAGTTTTCCCTCACTAAATGTAATTTTTTTTCCTCATTAATGAAGTTCATCATTTTTCATGTGTTTTCTCTCATCCTTTTTGTTCAATTCAGTGCATTTTCAAGTGATGGTCTTACCGCAGCTCACTACAACTTTGATATGTGATGTTATGTTCGTTATGTGTTAATTAATCTCATTACTCGCATTACCTAACCTTGTGTAAAAACTCATAATAAACTTTTTATGCATGTAATCGTAATTTATTTCGATGGAACAATAGTACGAGTAATAGGACAAGAGTAATCAGATCACATTTGTAAAATTGTCATCTAGGATGCGCGGTCTCTTTGGGGACATTTCAAATTATTTTTTGGCGTTCAATAGAAAGTTAATACATGTTTAGTTGATTAGATCTAGTCCGTTCACGGTGAACCATTAATCTACACATAGGGTTCTAATTTTTGTTTAAGAATTGGTAACCATAATAGGAAATTACAACATTAATTAATACTCCTTCCATTTTTTTTACAGCCACTTTTTAGAATTTGGTTTGTTTTTATTTATCTGTATTTTACAATATCAATTAAATATTTATTATTTTTTCCACCTTTACCCCTAAATTTAATTATACTATTTACATCTTCAATAAAATGAGACATTTCTCAATGCTAACAACTCAAAAAATCAATCTGCAACACTATTAATTACTCATGCATATACACATTCTCGATATAGTATTTCAATTAACAAGAGATAATCACTTTGTTGGGTGTGTATATATTCAAAAAATCAAAGGACAACTTAGTCATTTTATACTATATTTTAGACATATTAATTACTTTCTTAATTTGTGTGACTCTTCTATAAGCGGCAGTTAAAAAAACGAAGGGAGAACAATACAATATTAAGATTTGCATGATGTTTGGGTAGATTTGGCATGTTGATTGGATTGAGTAAAGCTAGTTGGATGATATGTTTGGTTAACCATCGTTCCTTTTAACTGTCGCAGTTGTCAACACTGCACAAATTAAATAGATGAGTTAATACTTTTACTTTAACATCAAAATAACTATAACACCCTTTGAATATAATTAATGTAATATTATTTTCATTCTCTCACCCCTTAAAAAAATGGTGGATTTAGAAAAACACAATACATACTGCTTTGGAAATTTAACTACAACAAATAAAAAATACTATATACTTTTGACAATTACGATAGTTAAATAGGAACGGAGGCGGGCGGCACACCCATTTGGCAGGCAAGACAACTTCCAAAGGACCACCAATAAGGGGCCCTGAAGACATGTTTAATTGATTAAAAAAATCGTGTAGGCCCAATTTTAGCCAACTTGCCCAATATAACGTGTTTACCAAAAAAAAATATCAAAACAAACATCCGATGGTGATATTTGAAAAAAAAAAAAAAACATAGGCCAAATGGCCCAAAAACCTAAAATAATCTCAGGCAGTCCAGCTATAATATAATGTTTATACGTATGAATTAGGATTTTGTTTCTGAATATGCTAGAAAAGAGATGTTGAATTACTACTTTGTAGATATGTTTTGTGGCTATTAATGAATTTGAATTATTTTATCTACAAATGTTGGAAGTGCGATGTTGAAGTAATATTTTATAATTATGTTTCCGAAAAGAAAAAAAACAACATCAACAAACAACAAACAAACAAACCTTCGAATTAAAAAGACCCTATTCGACAAAGTTGACGAAGGCCACGAAAAATTAAGGGCCGGCCCTGGAGGGAGTAATAGTAGTTTTAGTAAGTCTTGGCAATTTGTTTGAGTCAAAGACCACCATTTTATTTAATTTAAAATTTTGTGGTTGTTTTGACATAATCAAATAATAATTTTTGTGATATCGATATTGACTCGCTTCGTTATGCTATGATTGATCTAGTTCTTTTGCTAGTATCAGTGATTTGCACGATCCATGTTTCATCTGCGAGTAATTGGAGTATTTTCCTATTTTTACTTCAATTTTAACACATAATGAACCATGAAATGCTAGACTGACTTACCTCTTCCCACCATGTGTTTATGCTTGAACCAAATGCAACATTAGCATGAAAATTTTATCAAATGTGAGAAAAGACATACAGCAAGGATTAGTAAGTTATATTTTGGGGGGTCCATGGACCCCTTATACAATAACTGAATCCGCCACGAGAAGGGTTTGATTATTAGAATGAAGGATATATGAGGTGAGGAAAGTACAATAAACAATAACTAGTCTTAGATCTGAAAGAAATAACCAATTTAGGTTTACTTAATTAAATTAACGGGTCCACCCACACCGTCATAATCAGTAATTTTATGGTGGTCCAGGTGCAAGTTTTTCGACCACCAAGTCAGCACTTTCAAAGGGATACATTGGAGGGAAGTTTTACAGGTAGAATTCCTATTGGTTGGGCACACCAAGTAAGATTTGGTCCTGGACCATAGTAAAATTCGTGCGTCCTAATTAAAGAAAATGGGCAACCGGCCCACACTCTTTCTCCATTATATATTTCTTTCCAAAGTGTTTAATCCCCTGTCTCATTGCCTCTACAACTATCTCCATCGGTTTTCAAAACAAACAAAAAAAACTCTCTCCATCTCTCTAATTTCTAGCCATCCTCATTCACTTTTCATTGAAGGTAAAATATTACATTAAATCACAATCAACAGCGGCACGGGCACTTTGTATTTGTACTTAGTATCTTTTTATTTTTCTTTTTTCGAAACAGTAGAAGCAACAAAGGAGTAAGGCTTGATTAATATTTTCTACTCAAGTAAATGAATTTTTATGAGAATAAAAAAATAATTAATTAAGAAGACTAACCTAACTAATTGATTAATTCTATTCAGGTAAATATTGGCATGTTAATGGCCAGTGGTGGATCGAGCAGCAACAACAACAGTGACGGAAGAAATAGAGTAGAAATGCCGCAAGGAACATTATTGAAAAAAGGGCCGTGGACAGAGGAGGAAGACAGAATCTTGAAAGAGCACGTGAGAGCGCACGGTGAAGGGAACTGGAATTCTTGTCACACAATCTCGGGTTTAATGAGATGCGGAAAGAGTTGCAGGTTGAGATGGGTTAATAATCTGAGGCCTAATCTCAGAAAAGGCGCATTCTCAGCTGAAGAAGAAGCAAAAATTGTTCGTCTTCATGCTGAATTTGGTAGCAAATGGTCTTTCATCGCGAGTCAGGTTTGTTGCTCATCCTCAAGCATGCTAATATTGACGTATTGTTTAAATCACACACACACACACTAAAGAAAAAAGAAACACACATCGTCTGATCATTAATTAGGTCCGCCGTCATTTTTGTTATTATATATGTGCCTTTTGATCGATCGAGTTGATTAAATTAGCGCAGTTTATTTTTCCGTTTGACTCAATCCTTCTTTAATGTTTTTAATTCTATGTTTTTTTTTTTTCCGGGAAACACAATTGCGATTTTATTAGAATGTTCTTAATTTTTTATGTGCAAGTTGTATGTTTCTGCCGATCTTTTTCCCATTTTTTATTAAGGTGTTGAGGTTGATTGCATCAACTGGATATGAGGATAAACTATGGTTTTGTTACATTTTTCGAATTATGAATCGTGAAAATTAAAGCACTGTGAAAATGATTATACATGTATTTTATGTCGAATATGCATGCTTAAAGTTTTATATTTTGAATTTCGTGTAGTCTTTCATTTTCTAACGGACAATTATGTCGCATCCATATTTTTTGTCGTATTTGGCACATTTGTTTTACGTTTGATCCCTCTTTTGTCTGTGCGTCTTTCAATGTAACGATACGTCTAATTTTTGTTGTTTTGCCTTTTTTTTTCTTTGACCTTTTCTGTTGAGCTTGTCTTTTATATTAATTTTGTAGTTTCCCTTAGTTGTGATTTGTCCATTCTCAATGTGAGAATAAACATTGATAATATCGACAATCAGAATTTATTGTGTAAACCGGCCCCCTAAAAAAAAAATGTATCGCATAAATGCGGGAATATAGCGTTGATATCCACCACCATGTAGATACGAAGCTAACACATAGAAAGATTTTAGCGTTTTGTCTTGTTCGTTTGACCCTTTTTAGTGATTTTGTATTCCACGATTAATTAGATCATATTTGGTCGCGTTGAAGAAAAAGTAGTAATGATATCTCACCACGTGTTAATCTTCGATTTGTATAAAATAAGTGGCTAAAGTGAATTAAAAGAGTGATTTCTATCATCATGTGCTAGCTTTTGATTTTTTCTTTTTCTTTTTTCTTTTTTATGGATACGCACGTACGCATTTTTATCCCCATTGAGACTTGAACCCTGAATCTCCGGGTTAAGAGCCATATAAATTACCATTTTGATTTATGTCGCGTAGATACATGAAGTGAATTAATAGAGTTGATGTCGTCCACCACCATGTGTGAGTATGTGAAGTGATAAGTAAAATGGTAAATATACATATTCTGCCACGAGTTAATTAGTCTTTGATTCGTGTCGCGTATATATATATATACATGAACTAGTGACTAAATAACAATGCCTTTCATCACCATGTCATAGTATTCGATTACGATGACCTAAAATTTGTGAAGATAATAAATATAATCATAGTACTAGCTTAGTCGGCTAAATTACAATTTTGGTCCTCTAACAAGACACGTTTTTCGATTTTGGTCCTAGTTTTTCTCCGACAACAATTTTAGTCCTGTAAGAGGTTTTTTTTGCAAAAATAGTCCTGAACGCCGGAAAGACCACTTAAAGGACTAAATTGTCGCCGGAAAGGCCACTTACAGGACTAAAATTATCGCCAGAAAAGACCAATTTTAGTCCTGTAAGTGGTGTTTACGGCGTTCAGGACCATTTTTGCAAAAAAAAGACCACTTAGAGGACTAAAATTATCGCCAGAGAAAAACCAGGACCAAAATCGAAAAACGTGTCTAGTTACAGGACCAAAATTGTAATTTAGCCTAGCTTTTAGTCTGTAATGCGGATGCACTTGAAATCACTACTTTCATTTATGGTATTAAAAACAATTGCATATCCCGGATTAGATAGTGAAATCATTGTTCTAATTTTATTTTTCTTCACTTTTTGTGTAGCTCCCTGGAAGAAGTGATAACGAGATAAAGAATTACTGGAACACAAGGGTGAAGAGGCGTCAAAAGGCTAACAATGCAAATAAACCAGTATTCGAAAATCACCAGCAAGAATCAAATATGCCCTCATCTTCAATATTACCCTCCCCTAAACAGGCGCAGAATCTGACCAGCCCAGCCATTATTTCCATCTATGACGTATTCAAAACCTCATCATCCACAGGTTTTCCCAATAGTCCGTATATTTCTCAGCCCAGCGGAAGTTCGAATTTATTACATCAAAATTAAAGCCACACCTACCATTGGCTGCTAATTAAACTATAAAATTAGTCTTCTAATTGCTTTAATTAGAGATTTAGTAATGTTTTATTATAATAATTTTTCGAATTCATTTCTTGTTTCAGGACTGTCTTATGGACAAAATGGTGCAGCTTATAGCCACCAAATGCAGGAGCTGCCTTCAGCTGAATTATTTGCTCCTAGGACTACACCGACGACCGCTTTTGGAAATATTGGTGCAAGTGGTCATGCAAATCTTGGATTACGGAGAGAATTATCATTGGATTATGAGGGAACTAGAAGCCATGCTCATGCCTCAATTGGTGAGTTAATTATATATATATATACACACACAATTCATTTTTCCCGCGGCAAAATTGCATATTTTCTCCCCTATATATGTGTGTGCATCATGCGCCCTTGGTATCATCATCAAAGAAAAATTCGCCCCCGCGGCCAAAAATAAATAAATAAATTAGGGGAAAAAGACATCAGTCAAATAAACAGTTGTTTGTTCTTAATTGCTTCGGCTGCTCAAAATCAATATTTGACTTTTTTTTTTTAATCATCAATGGAAACAAAAAAAAAATAGAGACTGCTTCGCCAAGGGAAACAAACCAGGTGGATGATGAATTCTTAAGCCTACTTCACACGCCTGCATTAACCATGTCAATGAATGATTGGTTCGACAAAGACGGAAATATGGTGCCCAATAATGATCATACCCCGAGTTTTGGTGGATGGTGAATCACTTCATTCAGTAGAACTAGAAGCAGATATTAACCTCAGAATCCCCGGTGATGGCTCTAGCTTGCGGAAGAACATGACGGGAATTTAGCTGATTTGAGTGCAACTACAAAGTTTTTATTTTGTTTCTTATTTTTTGGACAAAAAACAAAGTTCAGATTTAAACTGCTCATTGATCATGTGTTTATGTGGAGTGGTAATTCCTTTTTAATTAATAGGACTTGTTCGAGTCCCGGTAGGAACAAAAAGTGTGTGTGTATCTTACGTATCCGCCGAAAAAAAAACGTTGGCTTTTCCTTTTGGCATTTGCAGATTTATTAGGAATAAAATAAAAATAGTTAGGTGAAATCGCAAAATTTCAATTTTTTTTTTGTTGCTTTGTTTACTTTGTGTTTTAATTTGAAATGTAACTTGTTTTATAATTTGTCTACATGGTTTCTTAAAAATCTACAATATGTTTTCAAAATAGTTCATTCTACATTGGACTACCAGAAATTTCAAAAATCTCAGGCTTAACCTGATCCCGATTAAAGTCAAAAAAAAAACGGGGGGAGGGGGTGGGGGGGGCAAATGTCTAAAAGGACACATATTAGACTTAATTAGGCAAATAGAACACTAAGAAAACTTATTTGGTTAATAGGACACATAATTAGTGCATGGACCAAACTACCCTAATTTTGTTTTGCTTTTGCTTTTTTTTAATGTTTTTTCTTCTTCTTTTTTTTCCTTTTTTTCTAGGCGTTTTTTTAATTTTATTTTTTTTTGGCGTATTTTTTTTTTCTGGTCGTTTTTTCCCCGGTGACAACCGCGATGCAGAGACGCCTCGATGAAGTGACACCACGATGGGCCACCCCAGATCCATTGACCACCTCGATGCAGTGGCCACCTCCGATGCAGTGACCACCCCAGATGCAGAGACGCCACGATGCAGTGACCACCCCCGATGCAGAGACATCGTGATGTTATAACATTTGACGATGCAGAGACACATCGATGGAAAGACACCGTGATGAAGAGACACCGCGATGAAGGTACACCGCGATGCAGAGACACCACGATGCAAAGACACCGTGATGAAGTGACACCGCGATGTAGAGACACCGCGATGAAGTGACACCGCGATGTAGAGACACTGCGATGAAGTGACACCACAACGCGATGAAGTGACACAGCATTGCAGAGACACTGCGATGCAGAGACACCGCGATGAAGTGACACCGTGATGCAGAGACACCGTGATGAAGTGACACCGCGATGCAAATACACCGCGATGAAGAGACACCACGATGCAGAGACACCGTGATGAAGTGATACCGCGATGCAGAGACACCGCGATTGTCTACGGATTTTATCTAAGCAAAACAAACAAGTGATAAATTTATAATCCGGTTAACCCCAAGTATAAGGATCGTAGTACTAGTGGTTAATGCCGGGTCGATCCTACGGGGAACTAGACGATTGTGGTTCCTAGTTTTTGTCTAACTAAACTATGTCACGAAAAACTAAACTAAACAGCGAGTAAAACAAAACTAAACTACACATATATGCTGAAAATAAACTAGACAGAGGACGAAAATCCAAAGCTAGGAAGGTTTGGTTGCGAACAAATTAATCTGAAGGTGCAATAGGAAATAGACTAACTAAACAGTTCAAGTTTCAAGGGTTAAATCAAATTTAAAACGGACAAACGAGTATTGATCCACCTATCCAACAAACACTAATCTCTCATCCCGATTATATTGCAGTTTCTATCAAGTTGTGATTCATCTTATCAAAGGTATGAATCCTACTTTCGTAGATGATTCGCCTATTAATTTCTATCTTTCGATTTACGGAAATTAACGCGTCATAACATAAACAAAGATGTAAACTTTAACGTTTTAACCTAGATATTCAACCTATCAACTTTCGTTTGACATAGATCAAAGATCTATTCCTAAGTCATGGTGATCTAATGTTTATAAAGACTTTCATCAAATATAAAACATCATACATGCACATCTTTCGATATAAATGCAATTAATCAACATAAGACATGATAAAGGAAACAACTTGATTAAAAACTTACAATATAACCGAAGAATCAAAATTAATGAAAGTTGGATGGCTTCACAATGCTCGTTTGATTGAAGCCTAGCCTCTTAGCATCCTTGAATAGCTCGAATTGTTGAAATAAATTGCATAAATTAAACTAATTTTATCTAGGAATTGAAGAACATAAAAAACTGGAAAAACAGAGTAAAAGCACGACTATATAGCGCCCCTAGGTTTAGGGTTCAAGATTGTCAATTGGTATCTCCAATGTGTGAAAACAGGCGGGTATTTATAGCCTCCAAAGTCGGTTTCTCTAAGTCGGTCGGATGGACGAGCGTTCACTATAATGGCCGCTCGTCCGACATTCTTGAACTCCCCTCAGACGCTCGTCCGGCTTCCGTTCAAACTCTCTGTATCAAAATCGCTTTCATGGACGAACGTCCGAATTGCCGGACGCTCGTTCAGTATGGACGCTTCATGGACGAACGTTCATGCTGCCTTGAATGGGATTCTTGCATACTTATCTCTTTCCTTCCTTCCAAATCATCATTATCTCTTTCTTCAATCAACTTAGCTCGACTTTTAATTTCTTTAAATCATCATTTGAGCACAATAAACATACCTATAACACATGGAAAACATCGCAAACTGTAATAGTATTCAAATAATTATATTTCAACCATAAAATCACATAAACATATCAATATTGCGATTAAGTCTATAAAAATATCGTTTGCTCAATATTTCGATATAAAGACCAATTATTATGCAAATTACACAATATAGAGGGGAAACATCGTAAAATATATCCTTATAATTCATAGATTTTCACCCTTAACAACTCCCCCACACTTAGACTTTGCTCGTCCGAGCAAAACAAAACGAAAAATTAGGTTCGAGAAAGGAAAAGCAGGCATCTAGACAAATATAACATATATTCAATAACTTAGGTGTTCACCATCGTGTAAGTGCATAGCCATAGGAAACTTCCACTAAAACCAAACTTGAATAACTCAAAGCAAAACTAGCTAATACCCCTCGTAGAATAGTAATAAATGACACTCATAAGATGTACCCTACAAAGCGTGACATATCCGAAAAGAATGATCGAATATACAGGACCCTTCCGAAATACTCAGAGGATAATCCTACTGACATATCTATCGGTTTATCTTTGGGGATAAGATTAACGAAAACTAAGCCTTATTCATTTCATAACATATCTTAAGTTGATTGAATTCATTCACTTTTTTGAACACACATTAGAAGAAGCTATTGCCCTCATAGCAGAATAGGACATTTCGAGATAATCCCCTACCGTACTCCAATCATAAGGCAGCTTTTTCTAACTGTCGTGAGCTCTTGGTCATCATGGTGGAATAGGACATACGTGGTATACCCTACCTCACTCAAATCATCGACTAGCTTTCGACACACCCTTTTTAATCAACTATTAACTTATCCTTTTAATTGACATTAGCCCCGTGTTACTTATCACATTCAAACTTCTAGATATTCACAGTATAACATACTACGGAACTAAATACAAACTATCATAAGTCTCACGATATATACGTAGCACTAAGCACGTGACTTATGAGATAATCAAAAACTACTAACCCAAAACGGGGTATAACTTTATAAAAGTAGCTCATCATTAACTATGGCTCGTGAAAAATAGTGTCAGGTGAAACAACTAACTTATCAAGTACATGAAATATCGCATAGATGACTATAAAAACAACGGACTTCAAATTGAATTGCCTACTCGGGACAAAACAAAAACAAAAGTGTCGGAAAATTTTGAAAAATTACGCTCATTTTGCATAAAAAACAATCTAACGTATTAAACAAACGTATACGCATAGGTACAAATCGAACTATCCCCTCCCCCACACTTAAAAATGCAACATGTCCTCATGTTGTGCAGAAAGTAAAAGGATAAGAAACTCAGCTGTATGCGCGTAGAAAACCGAGATGTTGGTCAGGCCGGAGCATGAAAGAAACAACGCTCGCAAAAGCATCGGAAAAACGTCCAAACCGAACTCAACCGAGAGCTCGACAAAAACTAGATCTGCAACACTCGACAAAACAACAGAATCTCGGGGGAAAAAAACGGGGTATAATAACATAATAATAAAGTGAAACGGAATAGAATAAAGAGATATAACAATAAGCGTCCTCCAAAAATCATCATAATGGCAACCAAGTTCAAACCTAAGCACGGGATGCTAGACAGCTTACATGATTTGACAAATAAAATCACGCCTACGATAAGCGGCATGATGAGCGAGAAAAGTAGAAGGTACAGAAATCATGAAAGCATCAAAAGTAAAGTAGTCAAAGTCATCGTACAACCAGATCGAATGTGGAGAAAAGTAAGAAATACAACAAGCAGAAAATGCATAAAAATCTCAAGATCGCTCGGGCGGAGGAATCGGATCATCAGACGGAGGAATAGCAGCAGCAGTAGTCGAAGAAGGTCCCGGCTGTGTAGTAGAAGTAGTAGCAGGGTCTACCGGGGGCTCATCCTCTCATCGCCGATGACTCGAATCACGGCCGCAATCGCGCCGGCTATGTCGTCATCGAAAGCGTAATCCGTCAAGGCGTGGTCATAAATCCGCTCATCCCTCGGCAGTCTACCCTCAAGCACACACTGAAGTAAGGTGACAAGGTTGTTCTGTATGTTCCGCTGATCAAGCATCCACTGCCTAAAACTGTGGGCCATGCGGAGCCGCATCCGCACTGATGGAGAAATGGTAGGGACAGGAGGTACCGGAGGTGGGGGGCCGCTTGAGACTCACCCGCAGCGGAGCTTTCTCTACGAATGGGGGGTAACTCTTTGTCTTGTGATCCGATGTATACTCAAAGCAACCTTGACATCCAAACATAACTGATGTATCAAATGGGGCACTATCAAACTCCGGGTAGATACCTTCTGGTTCGCCAAAATGTCATCAAACAAAGCTTGCCCGACATCAACATTCAACCCGAAAACCAATGCATACAACATCCCAAGATCACTGATATAGAAATGTGTGAGATTATTCTTAGGAATCAACCGACTCTGGATAAACCGACAGTAGACCCTCCAATCCTCAGTCCAAGTCGTGGTGATTAACTCCTTCCTATCACCATTCGGTCTCAACACCCATGCCACATCCGGACAAACTTGCAATCGCAGCTCCTCCATCGGATCCTTACCCTCCTCATTTTGCCGTCTAGCGATCTCCTCCTTGTAATCCAAGCCGCTAAACGCCGGCAACTTATATTTCCGGTTGATCACCTTGGCGGAAAAAGGAACTTTGACACCTCGAACCATCACAAAACCGTCATCCAAATCCGTCTCAGAACAATTCGCATAAAACTCTCTCACTATAGAATCATTGACCGGGGTAGGAGGAATTTTCAGTAACTCATCCCATTTCCGAGCCTTTAACATCTTCACGAAGGCGGGATCAACTTGTTGTGTCTTGACCTCTCTGTCAAAGATCATACTCCTAGTCACATAATCCTTAGTGTAGGCCTTTATGAGCTCATGGATTTACTGAATCGACGGGGCATAGCAAGAGGGACAACATTCTTAGCTTTCTTGGGGGGGGTGCATAGTAGCCGGTTTCACCTCCTCCCCAACGACATCCTCAGTACCAACCTCAGCTCTAGAAGATTCACCACCCCGAGTGCCTCGAGACATCCTAACGAGAGGGACCTCATCATCTTCCTCAGTTTCAGAATCGGAAGGGGAATCATCTCTTAATTCAGTCCTACGTTGCTGAGACGCCCTAGGAGGTTGCTCTCGGAGGACAACACCTTGGTTTGGAACAATTGTGGAGGGATCAAACTCTAAAGCGCTTCCGCTTACCGCTCTCCCTAGCTAACCCTTTACCATAACGTTTCACAACCGCCTTCTCACGCACCATTGTCAAACTTCTATCTAAACCAAACAATTCACACAAATGGTTACCCGTTTATCGTCCAAATCGGGATTTCAAACAAAGCATACCACCAACAACCACCAACGCGCACCACATCATCATCACAACCGTAATTCGGGAAGAAAAGGGCAACAAGCAGAAAATAGAAGCAAGATGAGTGCATATTCAAGAAAATGAGTCGAGCCGAAGATCGAACTCACAAAAACTTGAATGGAAACGAGAAAAGTTGCTATAAACTTACCCAACGCTATGAGAGGATGATGATTGAACAGATTAGAAGCCCGAAACACCAAGATTGGTACCAAAATGCCAACTTTTGTCAAAATGGCCGCACTGAATAAACTCTGATTCTTCAAATCTCGTTGATTGTTGGAGGAAATGGACTGGATAAATGAAAAGAGGGTGCAAAGACCGTTCTTTTGCAACAAGAATCGCCAAATTTGGTTCAGAAACGAAGATTTTAGGTTTGGAGAAGGGGGAAAGTCGGGTTTCACTTTTGAAAATCGCAGGGAAATGAGGGTTCACGCCTAGAAACAGTATATATAGGCTCAGTGGGACGCCGTCCATCCTTACGGACGGGCGTTCACTAGTAACCGCAAGAACTGGACGGGCGTCCATAAATTCAGACGCTCGCCCACGGGGCATTTTTGAATACAGGATAGGAGGAACTTTTGTAGACGGGCGTCCATTATATTGGACGAACGTCCATAAAAACAGTAGTCCGGACGGGCGTTCATATTCATGAACGGGCGTCCAGTCAGGAAAAATGCAAAATTGTCCTTTTTTTAAAAAAAAAAATTATCATATAAAACAACTAAATGCGAAACTTTTATTATCGATAATCTCAAATTCAAAAGTACAATACGGAAACGCAACGAACTTAAAAGAGCTTGAAAATAAAACAAACACAAATAAAGCAGTGGGTTGCCTCCCACCTAGCGCTTCCGTTTTACGTCGGGGCTCGACGAAAGCAAAACTAACTAAGAAATCACTAATCTGCGTAGATCTCGTCCCAATCCACTAAGAGAATGAGACGCCGAAGCATGTCGATAGCCGGAGGAAAGTCGTACTCATCCCCGCAAACACCAATCTTCACCCGCTACCTCAACACCTCTCGAAATGCTCATTGCCCGAAAGACTAGTGCCAAACCACAAGACATAGGATCATTGAGGATCGTGTAAGGACGTCCTATGGCCTCCTGCAACTCCTCAGTCGTGAAATGGTTGCCTCCCGAACAAGGTAGAACTATGATAACGTACGTGATGGTCTTAACCTGAGTGCTAATGTCAAAATCTACATGAAGAACTATAGTGCCTCCCGGTCCATCATCTACTGTGATCAGCGGGATCCGACTAATGAGTGGGAACTCCTCCGGGCGAACTCCGTAAAGATCCATATCTAGAAAGCAACTACTGACAGATAGAAACATAAAAGCTTAGTAAAACTAACTAAAACAACATACGAAGACGAAAAGAACTAAGGAAAACTAAAACAAGATTGGATATCTAGGATGCCCCTAGTGGCGCTTTTTGGTTTATGTCGTTAGCTCGACACCATTTAAGCTCACTGGATCAGGCCATTTTACTTTTACGCCCGCCATTACCTCGTCTAAGTTACGATCAGGATTGTGGCTGCGAAAGCGACACTTAACGCATGGGATTAAAGCTTTGACGCTTTTCAGATATCGTTGAACCTTTCCCATGGTTGACTTTCTCCTTTGTAGATTTCTCATGACGCGTTTAAGTTGTTGCTCCTTTCATATTCCTCCATATCCCAACTACCGGCTAGAACTTCTTGTGATAGACCACTACCGTTATCCTCAGAAAACAGATTAGGTGAGATCTCATCAGAGTCATCGACTTCATTAACACCACATCCAAGGATATTGAGAAATTTAACAATCAAAGGCTTGTTTGTAGGTTCACCAATGTAGTGTTTGCACCTCTGACCATTAACTCGAAACGGCTGATCTTTATAACCGAGTAGTTCTAGAACGCCTCGGGGAATGATTTTGAGAATCGTAAAGGGCCGGACCATCGTGTCCTCAGCTTTCCAGAAAACAAATGTAATCTGGAATTATAAAGAAGAACTTGTTCCCCTACTTGAAATTCTCTTTTCTTAATTTTGGCGTCATGGAGGAGTTTCATCTTATCCTTGCTTATCCTGGCGCTTTCAGAAGCCACGGAGTCGGAACTCGTCTAACTCATGCATTTCTTGCGATCGATGTTTTCCACAAGTTTGGGAATCAAAGTTAAGAAACTTTGTCGCCCAATAAGCCCGATGCTCTAACTCAACTGGCAGATGACATGGCTTGCCGTAAACCATCTGATATGGAGATGTACCCATAGGGGTTTTATAGGCAGTTATATACGCCCATAGTGCATCATCCAATTTCAAACTCCAGTCCTTTCTATGACTGTTCACTGTCTTTTCCAGGATTTGCTTGATGCTCTGGTTGCTTCGCTCAACCTGACCGCTAGTCATCGGATGGTATGGTGTGCCGGTCTTATGGCGAACACCATACTTTTCAAGAACTCTCTCTAGAGGTCGGTTGCAGAAATGCGTTCCTTCATCACTGATCAAGGCTCGAGGACATCCAAATCTCACAAAGATATTTTTCTTTAGGAATTTCATGACCGTTTTATGGTCATTGTGAGTTGTGGCTTGAGCCTCCACCCATTTCGAAACATAGTCGACGCAGACTAAGATGTATTTGTTGCCACACGATGATGGGAAAGGTCCCATAAAATCGATGCCCCATACATCAAAGACTTCGCACTCTAAGATGGGTTTTAAAGGCATGTCAAACGCGCTTGTCGAGTTCGGTTCTTTGACACCTATCGCAAGCTTTACAGAAGGCTTCTGTATCCTTAAAGATCGTAGGCCAATAGAAACCGGACTGGAAGATCTTAGCAACCGTTTTCCAAGGACCAAAGTGACCTCCGGTGGGTCCACTGTGGCATTGCTCGATAATCTCTTGTTGCTCAGATTCAGGAACGCATCTCCTAAGCAAACCATCTTTGCAAATTTTAAAAAGATAAGGTGGGTCCACTGTGGCATTGCTCGATAATCTCTTGTTGCTCAGATTCAGGAACGCATCTCCTAAGCAAACCATCTTTGCAAATTTTAAAAAGATAAGGTTCATCCCAAACGAAATATTTCATATCAGAGAAGAACTTCTTCTTCTCTTGATAAGACATTTCGAAGTCAAGATATTGGGAATGAAGATAATTGACGATGGAAGAATACCATGGGACGCCCCGGAGAGCGGCCATCGATCAACATGATGTTTTCTAGAGGAAAGTAAAGATCTATATCATCAGGATCACCCTTTTCCTCACTTAACATCCTAGAAACATGATCTGCCACTACGTTCTCACTGCCCTTTTTATCTTTAATTTGAACGTCAAACTCTTGGAGGGTCAGTATCCAACGCAGTAAGTGTGGTTTAGCTTCCTTTTTGGTCATGAGATAACGCAAAGCAGCGTGGTCAGTCCACACAATCACTTGAGCACCCAGCAAGTAACTACGAAACTTATCCATAGCAAAGACTACGGCTAATAATTCCTTTTCAGTTGTCGTGTAGTTAACTTGAGAAGGATTCAGTGTGTGACTGGCGTAATAGATAGGTTGGAACTTTCCATTAAGCTTTTGCCCTAAGACTGCACCAACTGCATAGTTTGATGCGTCACACATAAGCTCAAAGGGGAAGTTCCAGTCAGGTGAAATAAGAATTGGAGCGGATATTAACCGATTCTTGAGCTCCTCAAACGCTTGCTTGCTGTTTTCATCGAAATTGAACTCAACGTCTTCCTTGAGCAGAGTAGATAGGGGCTTGGCTACTTTGGAAAAATCTTGGATGAATCTCCTATAGAAACAGACATGTCCGAGGAAACTTCTGACTTCACGTACATTCTTAGGATAACTCATCTTCTCAATGGCTTCTACCTTGGCCCTATCTACTTCTATACCGTTGGCGGACACTTTGTGGCCAAGAACTATCCCTTCATCGACCATAAAATGGCGCTTTTCCCAATTGAGTACTAAGTCCTTTTCCACACATCTAGACAACACCTGATCAAGATTATCGAGGCAATCATCGAAGTATTGACCAAAGACCGAGAAATCATCCATAAAAATCTCTATGCACTTTTCAACTAGCCCGTCAAAGATTGCCATCATACACCTTTGAAAGGTGGCCGGGGCATTACAGAGACCAAATGGCATCCGCTCAGAGGCGAATGTCCCATAGGGGCAAGTGAAAGTGGTCTTCTCTTGGTCAATAGGATCGATGGGTATCTGAAAATATCCTGAATAACCATCCAGGAAACAGTAGAATGCGTGCCCCGCCAGACGCTCAAGCATCTGGTCAATGAATGGAAGGGGGAAATGATCTTTCAGTGTGACCTCATTGAGCTTTCGATAATCGATACATACTCTGTATCCAGTAACGAGCCTCAATGCTATCTCTTCTCCCTTCTCATTTTTCTCAATCGTAATTCCACCTTTCTTGGGAACTACTTGAGTCGGGGAAACCCATTCACTGTCAGCAATGGCGTAAATGATACCCATATCTAGAAGTTTAATGATCTCCTTCTTGACTACTTCTTGCATGTGAGGGTTAAGCCTCCTTTGGGGCTGTCTAACTCGTTTTGCACCCTCCTCAGTCTTGATCTTGTGCATACAGATGTCGGGAGATATCCCTCGGATATCTCCCACCTGCCATCCAAAGGCTTTCTCATTTTTGCGCAAGACGTTTAACAGTTTAAGCTCTTCTATTCGAGACAGCTTGGCAGAGATGATCAAAGGAAGCTTGTCACCTTCTCTTAGAAACACATACTTCAGATGTATAGGCAACGGCTTCAGAACCAAATCTACAGGAGGTTCCTCTAGACTTGATTGAAGATCTCCACTCTTCAACTCAACATCGTTGAGCTTACTTAGTGGCCCTACTGCCAAATCTTCTTCTCTTAGCTCATCCTCAAAATCAGCTGCTAACTGGTCTAAACTGACCACACCATGATTATTCAGATTATCAATCAGTCGCTCATATTCAGATTCTACATCCATGACTTGCTTAACCATAAAGTCATCGAAATCATCCGAAGTCTCCTCAACGGAAAAGCCGGTTGGAGATCCAGAAGGTATATTGATAGATTTTGAAACACTATAGCTCACCTCCTGGTCACCAACTCGAATGGTCACATGCCCACCATCACAATCGATGAGGGCTCTAGCTGTAGATAGAAAAGGTCTTCCAAGAATCAAAGGGACATTTTCACTTTTCTCAATATCTAAGACGTACCAGTCAACTGGAAAGGTAAACCTATCTATTTGAACTAATACGTCCTTTAGGATCCCTGAAGCTTTTTTAGAAGATCTATCGTAACTGTAAGTTCATGGTAGTGGGTTCTAGAAGACTTTGTAAACCAAGCCGATTGCAAATGCAGACAATGGCATCAAGGTCGATGGATGCACCAGTCACATAAGGAATTTGGGAAGACTAGGCCTCCCATATGCGGTGTGAGCACAAATTTACTGGTCGCCCCTCTTGGTTGGTAAGTCTTGATAATTGACCATCGCGCAGATCTTTACCAAACCGCTTGATCCATTTTCGATAATTTCTTTTGGAAGATACAACATCCTTAATGAACTTGGTATACTTAGGCATCTCAACCAAAACTTCGACAATGGAAGATTAACTGAGTGTTTTTCAACAAATTGAGCACCTTTTCATACTTCTTATCTTCGCTCAATGGGATGTTGCTCTTCTACGGGTGGAAATGGAAGCTTCTTAAGATCATTCTCAGAGAAAACCTTCTTTGAAGGTGCGCTTACGGCCTTGTCTTCGAGATCTTTCCACGAGCAGACTTTTTGAAGTTTTCGTAGTCAGGGGATCAGCCACCTGACTTTCTTTTCCTTTTCGGTCCTCAAAGGATCATCACTTGAGGATTTCCAACCTTTCCACCTATCGAGGATCGGCCACTGATTACTTGCTTGCTTGCGCCAAGGGGATGATGGGTGCTCAACTTCCCCCTCCCGCCTTATCGGTGGCGGGAGGGGCTAGTGGTTTCCCGAAACCAGGGGACCACTAAAGCGTGTACCGCTTCTTAAACTCATGGTACTGGCCCCCTCTTTACCATATTGCATTGATGGCACGAGGTCAGTACACTGGCCGCTGCTTAAGTCAGCCTGAGCAACATGACCACCCTTAGGATTTTTCTCAGTAAAGCTGGGCAAGTGCCCTTGGGGTCTTGATGCTAACTGCTCAGCCAGCTGCCCTATCTGTCTCTCAAGATTTTTATTCGTACTCATTAGGAGCTGAATATTCTTATTTTGCTCCTCTCTAAATGAGTTCCATTCTCGCTTAAGATCAGTTGAACTTGAAGGGCCTTGAGAGTTTGGGAAGTTTGGAGAGTATGGTTGGCTGGGTCGACTTTGATAATTAGGATTGGAATTAGAGGGCCAATTCTGATTGAACCTTGGTGTGGAATTGGAAAAATTCGAGTTTTGGTTCTGATTGAATCCAGGGTTTCTGTTGAAGTTTGGACTCTGATTAAAGCTTGGATTCTGGCCGACGCCCTGATTTTGAGCATTATTCTGGCCAGAGAATTGGTTATTGAACCTCGGATTAGACTGGCCAGAAAAGGCATTCACTTCTGCATTTTGTCCAATCATGGGGCAGAAACGAGCAGTATGCCCCGGATCATCACAAACTTGGCATGTGATTGGATTATACTGTCCATTATTATGAACAGCGTTGACTTGATGAGCAGAAGGGGGTTGAAATTGACACTAGCCAGACATGTGGCCAGTCTGACAACAGTTTTCGCAATACAGAAGCTGAGA
Organism: Gentiana macrophylla; assembly: GCA_026214975.1. Classification (NCBI taxonomy): domain Eukaryota; kingdom Viridiplantae; phylum Streptophyta; class Magnoliopsida; order Gentianales; family Gentianaceae; genus Gentiana; species Gentiana macrophylla. Next base: position 131,342,791 of record CM047805.1, on the reverse strand, counting down.
GTTATGTGGAAACGAAAGAGTCTGATTACTCGGATTAAGAACAGTTTGGGATGTTGTCAGCTGAGAATTAGCCATTTGCTTTTGCAACATGGCAATCAGATTCTGCATAGTCACTTCCTCGACCTTGGGAGGAGGAGGAGGTGCCTGAATAGCTTGATAGGATGGGGCATAGTTATATTTGGCAATGTCTTCAAACAATGCCCATCCTTTCGTCTGAGTCTTCTTCAAAAACGCCCCCCACTGATGAACTATTGACCATGCCCTTAGTGAGCTCGGTCAATCCGCTAAAGAATGTATTGACTTGCCTTTGCATCGGCAAGCCATGGTGGGGACATTTTCGGGAGGAGGGACTTGAACCTTTTCAACAATCAAAGAAAGACTCATTTTCCTGCTGACGGAAAGTGAAGATTTCATTCAAATCTTGGGCCGTCTTTGATGGAGGGAAATATTGACTCGTAAATTCTTTTTCAAGACCGCCCAGTTGTAATGGATTCGAAGGAGAGAGTGATACCACTCTAGTGCTTCCCCCCGCAAGGAAAATGGAAAAAGTTTGAGCTTGATTGCGTCCTCACTTACACCTTGGATGCGGGTAGTACCGCATATGTGTAGAAATGTGTGTAGGTGAGTATGGGGGTTCTCTGATTGATAGCCGTGAAAAATCGATGCATGCTGTATCATCTGAATAAGTCCTGGCTTTAGCTCGAAAGTTGGAGCAGTAATGGCCGGCATAACAATTGCGGGGTTGACGGTGACTGTGCCAGGCATGGCGTAGTCTGCCAACGATCGTCTATCTTCTGCCGCCATTATCACTATTTTTTCGATTTCTCCTGCAAGATTTTGCTCAAATTCTTGATCAAAAGTGTTTCCTTCGTCGAACCGAAGTCTCCGCCTATTGGGTCGGACTATGGTCCGCTTCGAAGTCGTGGGAGTAGATTAGTGGTCCCTTCTGACTACGAGTTTGCATACACCGAAATCCAAGATCAAGATGTTGAGCAAGAAAGAAAGAAAGAGAGAAAGAGAACTATAAACTAAGAAACTAACAACTTAAACTAAAGACTTACAATCTAATCTAAGATCAAAACCTAGAGAAAAGAAAAGAAGAGAAAAGAAGAAGATGATAGGAGGAAGAGAGGAACGGACGGACGTCCAAAATTATGGACGAGCGTCTGACCAGTTTCCAGAATGGACGGGCGTTCAAAATATGAACGCTCGTCCTCTTTTTCAGAATTCCTTTGGACGGGCGTCCAGAAGTATGAACGCTCGTCTGCGGGTCAGAATTGATATAGGATTGAAGAATTTTCAGACGGACGGGCGTCCAGTGAACTAAACGCTCGTCCGACTGAAGCAAGAACTGGACGGGCGTCTGGTAAAACGGACGCTCGTCCAAATGGGCAGAACGATTAGAAAAACAGAGCGTGATAAACAGAAAATAGAGTATAGACTAGGAGCAAAAATTTTATATTAACTACTAACAGAAACACAATTAAAACGACAGACAAGTGAACTAAAACAACTAAACGATTAACCACAAATGTAAATCGAGAAGATCTAACCTAAAAAACAGAATTGAAAACAAAACAAAAACTAGGCAACGTCCGGTTCCCCGGCAACGGCGCCAAAAACTTGTCTACGGATTTTATCTAAGCAAAACAAACAAGTGATAAATTTATAATCCGGTTAACCCCAAGTATAAGGATCGTAGTACTAGTGGTTAATGCCGGGTCGATCCTACGGGTAACTAGACGATTGTGGTTCCTAGTTTTTGTCTAACTAAACTATGTCACGAAAAACTAAACTAAGCAATGAGTAAAACAAAACTAAACTACACATATATCTTTGAAAATAAACTAGGCAGAGGATGAAAATCCAAAGCTAGGAAGGTTTGGTTGCGAACAAATTAATCGAAGGTGCAATAGGAAATAGACTAACTAAGCAGTTCAAGTTTCAAGGGTTAAATCAAATTTAAAACGGACAAACGAGTATTGATCCACCTATCCAACAAACACTAATCTCTCATCCCGATTATATTGCAGTTTCTATCAAGTTGTGATTCATCTTATCAAAGGTATGAATCCTACTTTCAGTAGATGATTCGCCTATTAATTTCTATCTTTCGATTTACTGTAAATTAACGCGTCATAACATAAACAAAGATGTAAACTTTAACGTTTTAACCTAGATATTCAACCTATCAACTTTTCGTTTGACATAGATCAAAGATCTATTCCTAAGTCATGGTGATCTAATGTTTATAAAGACTTTCATCAAATATAAAACATCATACATGCACATCTTTCGATATAAATGCAATTAATCAACATAAGACATGATAAAGGAAACAACTTGATTAAAAACTTACAATATAACCGAAGAATCAAAATTAATGAAAGTTGGATGGCTTCACAATGCTCGTTTGATTGAAGCCTAGCCTCTTAGCATCCTTGAATAGCTCGAATTGTTGAAATAAATTGCATAAATTAAACTAATTTTATCTAGGAATTGAAGAACATAAAAAGCTCGGAAAAAGAGTAAAAGCGCGACTATAGCCGCCTTAGGGTTTAGGGTTCAAGATTGTCAATTGGTATCTCCAATGTGAAAACAGCAGTGGTATTTATAGCCTCCAAAGTCGGTTTCTCTAAGTCGGTCGGATGGACGAGCGTTCACTATAATGGCCGCTCGTCCGACATTCTTGAACTCCCCTCAGACGCTTCGCCCGACTTCCGTTCAAACTCTCGTATCAAAATCGCTTTCATGGACGAACGTCCGAATTGCCGGACTTCGTTCGGTATGGGGACGCTTCATGGATAACGTTCATGCCGCTTGAATGGGATTCTTGCATACTTATCTCTTTCCTTCCTTCCAAATCATCATTATCTCTTTCTTCAATCAACTTAGCTCGACTTTTAATTTCTTTAAATCATCATTTGAGCACAATAAACATACCTATAACACATGGAAAACATCGCAAACTGTAATAGTATTCAAATAATTATATTTCAACCATAAAATCACATAAACATATCAATATTGCGATTAAGTCTATAAAAATATTGTTTGCTCAATATTTCGATATAAAGACCAATTATTATGCAAATTACACAATATAGAGGGGAAACATCGTAAAATATATCCTTATAATTCATAGATTTTCACCCTTAACAGCGATGAAGTGACACCGTATTGCAGAGACACCGCGATGCAGTGACCACCCCGATGCGTAGACACCCCGATGCAGTGACACCGCGATGCAAAGACACCGAGATGAAGCGACACCGCGATGTCTCTTTAGCGTTCAAAAAAAATCATGTCCAGAAAAAAAAAAAATTTTAGCTCCAGGAAAAAAAATGATAGTTTTGTCCAGTTACTCATTTTATGTCCTTATAAACAAATAAGATTCATTAGTGTCCTAAATGCCTATTAAGTACTCAAACTAGTCCTTATAAACAAATATCCAAAAAAAAAAAGGGAAATCATTGACACGGCCTAATGAGAATTCCGTTCAGATACAAGTTACAACCCCAATTAGTTTAATAACAAAATCCAATTGTTTTTCCGCATTTATCATTTACATTATACAAAAAGGTTGTTTTTTGGTCTATTTGGACGGCTAGAAACTCTGTTGTTTTTAACTCCAAAGTTTTCAATGCCGACAATTTATTTGTAGAGATTTAAGGAAGAAGCTTCGCGTGGATAACTACAAGAAAAAGCAATATCAACAACGATTGGACGACTTGGACAAACAATCCTCTTTCTTTGGGCAACAGTAATGACTAGTTGGGTATTGAATCGTTGTTTGTTCGGCTTGGAGTTGTTGAGTTTGTCTTGTTTGTTTTTTAGTTTGGCGAATTGGCATTTTCTACGGCTTGGATATATTTTTTTGTAATCTGAACCTTTTGTTATCTAGCGTTTTGCTAGATTTTTATAGATAAAATTTCTTGTTGTTAAAAAAAAACATTATACAACCCCAGTTTGTCTACAATATGTCGCTCTCTCTTTCTTTCTTTTTTCTCTTTTGTTTTTCTTTTTTGAGAATGACCATGTGTTTTAGATTGCAAATAATTCTCAAGCAAAAGAAAGACAGAAGGAAGAGAAAATTACTGTACACATATAAATTTAACATAAAAAGTATGTAATTATTTAACACTAATACATAAAAAGTTAAAACAAAGCTGTCACATTGATAAGCATAATATAATATTATTAACAGCGTATGATGATGCTGAATACTGCACCACCGGTAAATCAGGGCCACGTGTAATCTAAGGATGAGCTGTAAAGGGATCGAACGGCTGTAACTGTGTAAAAGATGGTGTTTTTGGTGTTTTATGGTTGAGTCCAAGAATGTATCTTGGATTGCCTAAGTATCCTGTGTGAATGTCCAGGAATCAAGCCTTACGTAGTTCCTGGAATGATGTATTTATAGGCACATGTCCTTCTTCTGCCCTAAACTTGGGGCGGTTTGGTCTATTGACATAAATACCCTTAAATGGACCTTGCCCCCTTGCCCAAGTAACCTGCTGGGCGGTGAGCCCTGGTGTCTGGACAGGAAGTCTTGGTCTTGACTCGATGCATACCGACGTGGGCGGTCGAGGTATGACACTTGCAAAATATGCCGGTGGTTATAGCCTTCACTGGTGAATCTCGTATTCGATCCGATGTATATAATTAACATAGACTTTTCCACATGCCAGCCGGACCAATCAGATAACTCCACGTGGAGGAGTGGATCCCCGTATCATCAGCGTATCTTACTTAAACTTTATACATCACATACAAGTGACACAAACTTTTTTACAACTTGGACATTGAACTACCCTCTTCACTGAATCTTACACGTCTTGAGCAAAGCTGAAGGTATTCTCACCGCTGTAAGTCATGTAGAGGAAACCATCTTCGTCTTTGTTTTCTTCGTAGATGGCAGACATCATAGCAGCTGCCATAAAAGATAGGATGTTTTTAGTCAAATAATATGTCATATTTGTCAACTAGGAAAACAAAAAAGAAGCTCTTTTTCTTTGAGTCAATCTTCTGTTCAAAATGCTTTTGGTCTGGTACATTTTGATATATGGGGACCATACAAACAAAAAACGGTACCTGCTCATTCTTACTTTCTTACTGTAGTTGATGATTACTCTAGATTCACTTGGATCTATTTGTTGAAAGCTAAGTCTGAGGTTAGACAGCTTGAACAATCCTTTGTTCAATATGCCTTTGTTCAGTTTAGTAAACATGTTAAAATTATCAGATCAGATAATGGTGTTGAGTTTGATATGCCTGAGTATTATGCTGAAAAAAGGATCCTACATCAATCATCTTGTGTGGATACTCCACAACAAAATGGAATAGTATAAAGGAAAAGCCAACATATTCTGAATGTTGCTAGGGCCCTAAAATTTCAGTCTAATCTACCATTAACATATTGGGGTTACTGTGTAATGCATGTTGTTTTCTTGATCAATCTTATCCCATCACAAGTGATTCACAATAACACACCGTATTACCTGTTGTATGATATATAATTTGATTATTCTGAAATTAAAGTTTTTGGTTCTCTTGTATATGATTGTACTCCATCATATAATAGAACAAAGTTTGATCTAGGGCAAGGCAGCGTGTCTATCTAGGGGTGCTTAAGTTCACCAAGGGACACATTTTGTTGGACACACAAACCAGAACATCTTTGTATCTAGAGATGTGAAGTTTTATGAAACATTCTTTCCTTTACACCTTAGAAATGCATATACACAGTAGAACAAAGTTCCTCTGCCTGTTCCATATGACAATGCCACAGATGAGGTGTTACAACACCTTCCAGTCCATGAGGTTGACATGAGGATCCTCCCATAATTCCAAATGTTCCAGCTCAACCTGCTCATATTGAGACAAGGAGATCAAACAGACAAAGACAAGTTCATGCATATCAAAAGGAATATGTGGTTTTTAACAGAAGATCACCACATTATGTCAATAATGTGGTCACCTATGACAACCTGACAAGCAATTATCGGAACTTTGCGTGTGCAGTAGACAGCATTCCAGAACCTAAGACCTATAATCAGGCCATTAAGCATTAATGTTGGAAACAAGCCATGCAAAAGGAATTGGATGCATTGCAAGGAACAAAAACATAGGAAGTTGTCACTCTACCACCTGGACAGTCCACTATTGGTTGTAAATGGGTGTATAAGGTTAATTATCATGCAGAGTGATCTATAGAGAGGTATAAGGCTAGATTAGTAGCGAAAGTATACACACAAACCTATGGTATTGATTACCAAGAAACCTATTCTCATGTAGCCAAAGTCACAACTATCATAACTCTGTTAGCCCTAGCAGCTGTTAGGAAATCTACGCGAGAACGCAGCGGAATTCAAAATTTAATTTATTTCCTTTTAACCAGGATCGACTTCGTTTAAGCAACAAACAAATAAGTAGTAGACGGTGGATACCTTGCTTGATCTAAAAGATCGACGCTTTGACCGTCTAAGGAGAGTAGCGATGCACGGAGCCGCCTAAGAGTTCGGCCTCTACCGCTAGTCAACACGAACAACCCGCCGGAATCCACCATTGGATTGCTACTAGAAAAATATGGTTGCTAGACCGGCATTTCCTCTCTCTCTAAAACTCTCTAGAAAACCTCTCCATTTTTCATAAGAAACTATTAGTCTCTTGGAATTGTGATGTACAAAAGAGCTAGCCAACCCCTTGCGTATAAAGGGAGTGAGGCGCCACTTATGTCTCCCAATCTGATTGGGAAAAGCTTCTAGTAGATAGATGAGAGAGAACATTTTCCTAATAAAATAAGGAAATTAGATATTCTAGATTTATCTCATTTAATATTCAACATCTTATATTAAATATTTCCAAGATATATATTGTCAATATCTAATATTGAATATATTTTTTATTATATTACCGTAAATCAATTTACACATGTGTATATATCGCATATAAATCTATATTCATATATTTATATTGCATGTGCACACATGTATATCACAAATATACACCACACGCATATACCTTCTATATATGCACAAATATCCAATATTAATAAGGGAAACTTGAGAAACTATGCCTGAAAAGTACAAAATTTGACAAAATATACCTCGATGCATGCGTGCCTCATGAGTCACTCATGCGTGCGCGTGCATCGTGTAGTGGTCATGCGTGCCTCGTGCATCGCGCGTGCATCGCTCATGCGTCGGACACAGACATAGTTTTGAAATGTTTACTTTTAAAGCATATTTTTCCAATTGTTTACTTCTCATGCATATTTTTTCAAGTTTCCCTATTAGTAAATAATATAATACTATGATTAATTAATGGGGGAATGAGGGAGAAGGACAGAAATATTTCATCAATTGAGTAGAATGACAGTCTTTTGAAACGTTTGCATAAAAGACAACTATTTATCCACTGTCGAAATTCACTTTTGTTCGAAATTCACTGTTTAAATTCACTGCCGAAATTCACTGTCGAAATTCACTAATTTTCAAAATTCATTGTCGAAAGTCACTAATTTTCGGGATTCACTGTCGAAATTCACTGATTTCGGGATTCACTGGGGAGATTCACTGATTTTTGGGATTCACTGTTTGTCCTTCTCGCTATAAAAATTATGCAGTTGTCCTTCTCCCTATAAAAAATATGTAGTTGTCCTGTTACTTAAAAATATTCCAGATTGTGTCCTTATCCCTAATTATCCTTTAATTAATTTGCAAAATCCATGTGTATCATATACATCATGACATGCACCCCACATGTATCAAAATACATATATTTAATTAATCAACATAATTAGTATCTTGTATTTAATTTATTCATAATAAATAATTACCACTACAACACTTTATAGTCGAGATAAAACTTTCCTTATTTCGTTATCGCTATAATCGCATTTTAATCCGGCTAGATGTTCTTATGTGTGTGACCCGATAGGCTTCCGAATATGTTGGCCGTAGGCATAAAGTGCAATTTACAAAAATTCCCTTCACACCTAACGATCACGGAATAGCGTCTAGCAACACACCGTGACCCCCAATCATCGGAAGAGTCAAATGCAATGACTACTACCTTTCATGTGAAACAATTACCGTGTAAATAGAATCCTATCGCTGTAATAATATCCATACGGTCGTACGTGGAGTGTCAAACATCAACGACCGTATCTTATAATCTGGATATAATGCTCTCTTGAAGTAACTCACTTACTTCCACTTTGCAAATATTCTCGAGAGCAAGACATTCCATATAAGAAGGCCCTTCCGGATATTCACTCCTACTAATAGGGTACGTGATTTCCGGACAACCAAATATGTATACTCCACATGCTTCAGTATCACACCCAATCACTACTGCATGATCGCCCCGTGGCTAGGGGAAACTTCAATAGTGTCAAACCATGACAATCAACACTGTGATGACATGTAGACGTACTCTGGTCCGAAGGATAATTACACAACCGTCATATAGTGTGACACTTAATAGTGTATGTGGGTCAGTCTAACGTATGCATTCTCTTAATACAAGTCCACGTATAGTCCAAGTGTCTCTACACTTCGATAGACGAGATTTATCCCTGCCCTTAAAGACAAAAGATATCTAATACGTGCTAGCATGTTTGTACTATCAATGCCATGTTTAATAGTACATCAGCCTAGAGACATTTAAGTATCAAACTTATGAAAGTGATTAGAGATCTCATCAACCATAATCGCCTATCAAGGTTTCTCTATCACAGTTTAATACTAAGGACGTTATCATATAACAATTCATAATTGGTTCTTTAAAAGAACAAATATATGACAACAGAAAAGACATTTATTATATATGTATAATCATAAAGAAATAGTAGAAATGATCCGACCCGGTCGGATCCGATCCAACCCGATTGGGTTTAGGACACACAAGACCAAGTTGAAACACAAGAATCTCATGCAATACTCGCAACCAGCCCTAGCCATGATCGGATCGCTATCCGTGGGGACTCAGACTATCATCATATCATGCTCCAAATGATCAAGTCAAAGGAACCGCCTCAACCCACACATGAATCTCCGACGCGACTCTGGTCCTTGCTTCAAGCAATGAATCCACTTACTATATCAGCTATATAGAAAAGATGGAAGAACCGTACAAAGTTCAAGAATTAACCTTCTTAGATCCATGTACTGCTCCCACTGCGCCTTTAAGGCACTACTGTGTTTTGGCTAAGTTGTAGAATTTACAGTGACCCATAGCCAAGAACATTTCCAGCTCACTGTATCACTTAATCAAAGTGACTGCAAACCCAGACCGTGGCTCCCACTCATCTTCATAAGACTCAGGATATACGTCTGTATAACTATATTTATCTGATTCCAATTTCGATAAACTAGGAAACCATCCTTAACTTGCTTAAGGATATTCTCGACATTTACCAGAACCACTTTCATACTTACTCATGACTCTTCATGGAGTATGAACATCTGAAAAAACTCTTATGATGGATCCTATCATAGTAGCAAAGGAAACCTTCTATAAGCATCATCTTTCACCTTATCTTTAGGACTAACGTCCTAACATAGATAGATCTTGAGATCACCGGCTAGTAGTATCTCCTGTCGCGATCTATGTTAAACTCTTTTAGCATCACATCTATTTAGGTAAACTATAAACTAACAGAAGTTAAATCTATCACTATAGATTCTTATTTCAAAAATAAGAACTGATAATCCAAGTGCTTTAGTAAAGACCTTGAACTAACAAACATTAATTGACTGTGACATGGGGTAATAATTCCTTAAAGAGATATCCAATACCTTACTCAAAAATCATAACACACTCCCACTATCCCTCTTGCACATTGGGCATATCCCTTCTTTTGACTAAATCAAACTCCTTTGATTATCAAACAAAGAAATTGTCTAGAGAAACATGTTTGAGTCCATAAACGGATCTCGTGAGCTCACATATCATGTTATCATCTATGAACATCGAGTTTTTTGCCCAATGTCTTCAACACTATCATATAGCCATGATACGAAGTTATAACAAGCAAAGTTTGAATAGAACTAGGCTCAGCTGGCAGCATAAAGATAATTACAAGGTTTACACCTGATTGACGTGATCAGTCAAGTGATAATAAAATACTCGATCACCATAAACCAATACTAGCAAGAGAACTAGGTCCATCATAGTATAGCTATAGCGAATCAAGATCGATCCCACAGGGAACCAATTGTGAATCATTTTTATATAAACAATCAATTAATCTTGTCAAGCACACAGAGGCGGTCTAAGACCAACAAAAGACAAGATAAGGTAAAAACTGACTCGACACAACACAAACTAAGACAACGTAATTAACCTCCACAATCATTGTGTTATCGTTTGGATCTAGAGATTCTATATAATTAAACTAGACTCAATAACTATTAATCCGATTCGTATTTCTTTTATATTGGCTACGGGAGTCATCCCCTAAAATTGACTTAATTCAGGGTAGGACACTAGATCACTGTGCTACATTACGTGACTTCACCTTTTGGGTCTCTATCTCATATAACTTGCACGCTTACAATACTAGGGATGCCGATATTGACCGTATTCCTCACCAAGGCAACATTCCTGTGGTTAGGCGTACTTCCTAAGTGATCGCATCAGTCTCTGTCCCATTAACACTAACTTTGTAGGTATCATGTTAATATACTATTTACGTATAATTAGGTGCGTGCAATTCCCAAATACAACACAGATCTAGATCTCACTGAAAGTCCCGGAAGATCAATTCATGAGCCGACCTAGGAGTACTATACTGCTATTTCCTAACTACACGTTTTAATTAAAACAGACGAGCAACGTAGCTGTAGCCATACCTACTAAGACAAGAAATTCTAGGTGGACAATCACACCATAAAGACGTGGCTAGATTGACGCGGCGAAAACCTTAATCTTAGTGTTTCTATATACGTAACGGATAAAATAGAGATTCATAAAGCAATTATATAGATCTACTAAAAACATGATTGTCGATCATACCAAAGTCATCTATAGATCACCGGATAACAGATCTGGGCGTGTGGATCCTTATAGACAAGGAATCCCCACTTCCTCATATCGTAGCCTTAGATCTACATCGTTCGGTGAAGAACGAACAACCTCAAACGATAAACAATAATTGGGGGGACTTAATTACAAAGAACAAAGAACAAATTAATACAAGCAACTCACATAATTGCTGCTGACTTGTATAAAAACTGCTTTGAAAAAACTGAGGATTTGTGCTATGAAAAGTTGTATTAAAATTATATTGTGTTGTCTAATGTTTTGCTATGAAACAATGTATTTATAAGCTATAGAAACCGACTTAAAATCATATTTCCTAAACTCTAATGGAGGCTAAAACGCGTCGAGATAACTCCAAACCGATCTGTTGACTTTCGCTGAACTCGCCCCCAGCGAGTTCCTATCTCGCTGCCAACGAGTCCCCCAGCCTCTAATTGGCTCGCTGGCTTTTCTTGTTTGTTACTCCACTCCTCGTGTTGATTTGATGTTTATCTTTAATACGATCCGATTCTGCTCCGATTTATCTTGAGATTTACTTCCTTATGTCGGTAGATATCCTCCCGATTTACCGTATTATGTAAAATCAATAATTATCACACAGTAAATCATATTTTAATAATAAAAATAGATAAATACCAAATTATATTCTATAAACCACATAACATTAAATAAACATTATAAACATGTGATTTAATACAAAATATATATTATTAAGCTCGATTTAAGGATAACATTGATGACTTTTACGGGTATAATTTGACCGTGAGCAACACCCCGTAGCCTTCAGCCGTCACTATAGCCTTATGGTAATCATATTACCATCCATGTCTGTCTTTCAGGGACATTACCTCTAGGTAAGGCAGACTAGGTTCAAAACCTGGTTGTCACTAATGGAATCTAATTCAGATATTATGGCTCCTGGCCATATCTCTCAATCTTGCCTTTCAAACATTCCTTCATAAGTCGTGAGATATTCATTTTTCAAGTGGAACATACCTGCAGCCTTTTCAGGCTTAAGCTTATCCATAGACTTACAAAACTTTTGTGTGCACTGAGTAGTGTTCTACACCTCATCACTATGTGGCGTCTGCTCACATTCCTATGGTTGAATTTCTCCTTGTGACTCTCAAACTCTTTTGAGATTTCAACTTACTCCCACTGTTTCTTCTGGAAGAAACACTTCCTTTAGAAGACTACATGTTTGGAGACAAACGCCTTTTGCTCCACGGACAAGTAAAGAATACACAGCGTGCTAGCTAAGATATTCCACAAAGTTGCATATGTCATACTAAGCTCCAAGCCTTTCAGACATTGCCTGCTTGCTAAAGCACGAGAACCTTAAATCATCGGTTAAGATGGATTTGATGTTATCGTCTTCCATATCTGATATGGAATTTATTCAACCTTTACTCTTTGGAACTCGGTTAAGTATATGTATTTTATAAGGGCACTATCCCGTAACAGGTAAGAGATATTGCGCATGGCTTACGTCACACCTTTATCGTATAAAGTGTTGTTTCCATTTTAGAAACACGATCTGTTCGCGTATCCTAAAATGGTATCCTTCAAGGGAGAATCTAATTCCTTTTCAGACCACTTCTTAAACACCCTTCAGGTATTAATTGTTTCAATCCAATTGGAGATTAATTCCTAAGTAGCTCATCAATCTCATATTCATACTAGCTCACACTTTTCGGGCTTTTCGAATTGTGGTACTTCACCAAGTACATTCAACTATTTCTAAAAATAGTCATAGAGATTAATAAACAATTATTTGTGGCATTTAATTGTCATAAGCCAACAAACATCGGTATGTTTAGGCTTTAGACAACTTTCTTAGATTTTATAACCTTTTCATAAAAGGATATTTTAATCATCTTTAGATAAGATACGTATTACCCACATGATTAATAATCACACGGTTCAGACATCATCATAATGACATTTGATTACACGATTCTCCTCCGTAGAGACTTTGTCTAGATCAACCACAAAATATCAAGGATAACAACCATACAAATATTTAGCTGAGATTTCATCACTATATCAACTATACAGTGATGCCAATATAGTATGTTAGATTCAGTGATTCTTCAACTTTTATCGGAATAACATTTAAGCCTTACAACTGAATATGTCTACTAAATCCTAATCAAACAACTGAACACTTGTTTGTCATAAGAAATGGAACACAATAACATTTATTTAGTTCCTTTATCAATTTACTAGACTGAGAATACATAACCGAAAATGTCGCAACGTTTCCTTCACTATTCTGTATCGTTATGTATTCCGTATTTAATCATTCTAATTTAATCATACTCGTAAGATCTCATATATCTAAGAGTTGACTTGAACCTAGATGGATTTATCTCAACACACTTGCCTAGAATAAAGACTTCGATAAGATTTCTTCTTTTAAGCACAAGCCCTAACTTCCCTATTAATCCTTTAAACACTTGTAGAATATTTTTTATTTTCGTCTTCACAAGACTTAAGAAAAATCACGAGAGCTATGTCTTTACTTTCCTTTCATAAAGAAAATCTAAAGATTATTAAATAGTTTATTTAACCTTTTGAATCGTATTCAATACATCAACTACTTAATTAATTTTTAAGCAATGTTCAAAAATTAAGTCAATACTTAAATCTTACAATTTTGAAAACAACCTTTCCAAAATTCGATGCGGTCATTCTTATTCAATGTTTGAATTAATTGTCATCGTATGACAGAATGATCATATTGGATCGTATGCAATATATGATTAATTCGTTGAAACTCATTTCAAGTGATTCAATCATATCAATAGCTTCCGTTTTTCATTAATAATTAAAGGCTTGGAGCACTGCATCAAATATGCAGTCTCCTTGTCTCTAACTACTATAACAGGGTTGCTCGTGTCATTGCTTATTTAAAAGGATTAAAATTACTTAACCATATATGAGAACGTTTCTCAAACGGTAACAGTCATAATTTCGTTTTACTAATCGAGAATAATAACATAAATATAAAAGTTTGCTAAAACTACAACATAAAATAAGATAAAAGAGTGTTGTTGTTTATACATGCAAAATCAAAGGTGGTCTTTGAGATTATGATTTTGCTCCCACTTGTCAACTACTCCCAATTGACTTTCAAGAATCTTTCAAAAATTCTTTAGCGTACAAGATCCTATCTAGTTACCCCGATTCCCGACGAGGGCCGATCAACCGGAATAATTCGAAAGGTAGGTAACACTTTACCAATCACATCTCTATGTGACTCTTGGTGGTTGACTAGTCAATTCTTTGACAATTCACATCTTATGTGAAAGTCAACTCCTTGTCTCTAAAATCAGACGGTCCTGACGAGGGCCAATCACCGCAAGATTCTTAGTCGAGTCGCAACCCAAATATTCATGAGATCTCATAACGATCATATCTCGACAACGACGATATACCCGAGGTAGGTCAACTCCACATGAGGGCCGATCAGTTGGATCCAAACAAGGGCTCTTCACCGTCATTATAATATTGGGAGACAAATTTTAACTCGATTTTTTGTTGTGGAGTAATTTTAAATTAATTCACTTAATTAATTTGGAATTAATTCTCTTAATTAATTTAATTATGGTCTCATTATGTATATCTATCTCTATAGACATACATCCTAGACATTCATCTAGATCTTGCCTAGTTATGCATCTATCGTATCATATAAAATAAATACAAGCACAAAATAAATAAATATGTAAAGTAACCGGTATGATCATGGATTCTTCCTAGGTGCGGTTTCGAATACAAACTGACGAAACCGCGGGTCACACTCTAAGGGTAGCTGCAACCGCCAATAGGATCTTTAATGTGCCATCTCCAATAGGATCTTTATTCTTCTTTCTTTTGTCTCCATCTTCTGCTCCATTCATGTTGGTCCTTTGAAAAGGCTTTGGTTAAGTTTAGAGGGGGGGTGAATAAACTTAACACTTAAAACTTTTAGAGTTAACAAACTCAGCAAGTTCAGTAGCCTGCTGACACTCAGTAGTCTACTGACTGTTGATTTTACTGAATTTGTTGCACCGGAATATATTCAAGTTAAGCCTTATTATTTGTTGTTAAAATATGATACCAAGTATTGTTGGAATAGTGTCCTAAACCCAATCGGGTTGGACCGGATCCGACCGGGTCGGATCATTTCTACTATTTCTTTATGTTTATACATATATTAAATGGCTTTTATGTTGTCATATATTTGTTCTTTTAATGAACCAATTATGAATTGTTATATGATAACGTCCTTAGTATTAAACTGTGATAGAGAAACCATGATAAGCGATTATGGTTGATGAGATCTCTAATCACTTTAATAAGTTTGATACTTAAATGTCTCTAGGCTGATGTACTATTAAACAGGGCATTGATAGTATGAACATGCTAGCACGTATTAGATGTCTTCTGTATTTGGGGCAAGGATAGATCTCGTCTATCAAAGTGTAGAGACACTTGGACTGTACGTGGATGTGTATTAGAGAATGCGTACGTTAGACTGACCCACTTACATTAAGTGTCACACTATGTGGCGGTTGTGTAATTATCCTTAAGACCGGAGTCTTCATGGAATCACGGTGTGGATTGTCATTCTTTGACACTATTGAGGTTTCCCTTAGCCACGGGGAGATCATGCGGTAGTGATTGGGTGTGATACTGAAGCATGCGGAGTATACATGATTGGTCGTCCGGGAATCGCGTATCCTATGATTGGGATCGAATATCCGAAATGGCCTTCTTATAAGGATTGTCTAGCTCTCGTGAATCTTTGCAAAGTGGAGGTAAATGAGTTACTTTGAGAGAGCTTGATATCCAGAATATAAGATACGGTCGTTGATGTTTTGACACTCGACGTACGACCGTATGGATATTATTACAGCGATAGGATTATAAGTTACACGGTAACTGTTTCACATGAAAGGTAGTAGTCATTGCATTTGACTCTTCCAATGATTGAGGGCCACGGTGTGTTGCTAGACGCTATCCCGTGATCGTTAGGCATGAAGGGCATTTTCATAATTTGCACTTTATGTCTTCGGCCAACATATTCGGAAGCCTATCGGGTCATACACATAAGAACATCTAGCTGGATTAAAATGTGGTTATAGATGATAACCAAATAAGGAAAGTTTATCTCGTACTATAAAGGTTATAGTGGTAAATTAATATGGTGGTATTTATTATGAATAAATTAAATACAAGATATTAATAATATTATATTAATTGAAGAATATTTTGGATGCCAAATTGTTGGCTAAGGTGGCGCAATTTGTGTGTGTATAAGATGCATTTGGATTGTGCAATTTAATTAATAGTATTACCTTATATTAATATTAGATATTAATATATATGTATAAATATATATATATATGTGGCGTGGATCATATATGTGATATGCATCCACTCACGTGTCTAGGAAATGGATATGTTTAGTAGTACATATTATTTATATATATATACATATATATATATATATATATATATATATATATATATATATATGTATATATATATATATATATATTTATTTATTTATTTATTTGTGTAATATATATATGATATATATACACATGTGTAAATTGATTTATGGTAATAAAATAAAGATAGTCAATATTAGATATGGACAATATTTTGGAAATCTTCAATATAAGATATTGACAATATCCTAGATTTATTTAATATAAGATATTATAATAAATGAGATAAATCAATCAATTATATTTTCCTTATTTTATTGGAAAAATGTTTTCTTCTCCTCCACCCATATTTGGGGCGCCACTTTGCCTATAAAAAGGAAGTGGGTGTCAAGCTATTTTGAACATCACAATTCCAAGAACTAATAGTTCTTGTGTAAAATAGAGAGTACCCTATAGAGAGTTGGAGAGAGGAAAATGGCGATCTCAAGCAACCGGAGTTTTCAATAGCAATCCATGATGGGATTCGGCGGGCTATTCGTGTGGACTAGCGGTAGAGGCCGAACACTTGGGCGGCTACATCATGAAACTACTCTCTTAGGCGGTCAAAGCGTCGATCTTATAGATCAACCAAAGTAACCACCGTCTACCACTTATTTGTTTATTGCTTAAACGAAGTCGATCCTGGCTAAAGGAAATAAAATTTTAAATTCATTGCGTTCCCGCGTAGATTTCTAACGAGGTTGTATCAGAGAGCGACTTGAGCTTAAGCAATAAGCATGATATTATCGCGTAGTTAATTTTATCGTTTAAATCACGTAATTAAAAGATGAAATATTTTTGATTTGCAAAATTGATACATGAAAAGAAGAAAAGAAAAACGAGATCGGGTGGTGCTCGGCCGACTGGCGGCAGCACCACCACCGGCGGCGGCTGGCGGCGGCGGCGGCAGCAGGGAAACCTGCTGCAGCATTCGGTTGACCGGTCAATGCTGGCGGATCTCCAAATTTTTGTTTTGTGTATTTTGTGAATCAATACGGTTCATAGTTGTGATTGATGATTCCTCCTTTGTTTAGTTGTGTCATCTGGCTAACCAATGGTTCAAATAGTTTGGGCCATTGGGATGCCACATTGCATTAAAATAATAATGGTCTTTCCAAACTATTGATTCACAAAATACACAAAACAAAAATTTGGAGATCCGCCAGCATTGACCCGTCAACCGATCTTTGGCGGCAAGAAGTTGCGCCTTTGCCGCGCCGCCCGCCGCCGCCGCCAGTCGGCCGAGCACCACCCGATCTCGTTTTTTTTCTTCTTTTCATGTATCAATTTTGCAAATAAAAAATCTTTCATCTTTTAATTACGTGATTTAAACGATAAAATTAACTATGCATAATATCATGCTTATTGCTTAAGCTCGAAGCTGGCTCTGATACCACTGTTAGGAAATCTACGCGGGAACGCAGTGGAATTTAAAATTTTATTTCTTTTTTAGCCAGGATCGACTTCGTTTAAGCAATAAACAAATAAGTGGTAGACGGTGGTTACCTTGGTTGATCTATAAGATCGACGCTTTGACCGTCTAAGGAGAGTAGTTCTGCATAGAGCCGCCCAAGTGTTCGGCCTCTACCGCTAGTCCACACGAACAGCCCGCCGGAATCCCATCATGGATTGCTATTGGAAAACTACGGTTGCTAGACCGGCCCTTTTCTCCTCTCTCCAACTCTCTATAGGGTACTATCTATTGTGCACAAGAACTATTAGTTCTTGGAATTGTGATGTTCAAAAGAGCTTGACACCCACTTCCTTTTTATAGGCAAAGTGGCGCCCCAAATATGGGTGGAGGAGAAGAAAACATTTTTCCAATAAAATAAGGAAAATATAATTGATTGATTTATCTCATTTATTATAATATCTTATATTAATATAATTGCGCCACCTTAGCCAACAAATTGGCATCCGGAATATTCTTCAATTAATATAATATTATTAATATCTTGTATTTAATTTATTCATAATAAATACAACCATATTAATTTACCACTATAACCTTTATAGTACGAGATAAACTTTCCTTATTTGGTTATCATCTATAACCACATTTTAATCCGGCTAGATGTTCTTATGTGTGTGACCCGATAGACTTCCGAATATGTTGTCCGTAGACATAAAGTGCAAATTATGAAAATGCCCTTCATGCCTAACGATCACGGGATAGCGTCTAGCAACACACCGTGACCCCCAATCATCGGAAGAGTCAAATGCAATGACTACTACCTTTCATGTGAAACAGTTACCGTGTAACTTACAATCCTATCGCTGTAATAATATCCATACGGTCGTACGTCGAGTGTCAAAACATCAACGACCGTATCTTATAATCTGGATATCAAGCTCTCTCGAAGTAACTCATTTACCTCCACTTTGCAAAGATTCACGAGAGCTAGACATTCCTTATAAGAAGGCCATTTCGGATATTCGATCCCAATCATAAGATACACGATTCCCAGACGACCAATCATGTATACTCCGCATGCTTCAGTATCACACCCAATCACTACCGCGTGATCGCCCCGTGGCTAAGGGAAGCCTCAATAGTGTCAAAGAATGACAATCCACACAGTGATGCCATGAAGACTCCGGTCTTAAGGATAATTACACAACCGCCACATAGTGTGACACTTAATGTAAGTGGGTCAGTCTAACGTACGCATTCTCTAATACACGTCCACGTACAGTCCAAGTGTCTCTACACTTCGATAAACGAGATCTATCCCTGCCCCAAAGACAGAAGACATCTAATACGTGCTAGCCTGTTCATACTATCAATGCCCTGTTTAATAGTACATCAGCCTAGAGACATTTAAGTATCAAACTTATTAAAGTGATTAGAGATCTCATCAACCATAATCGCCTATCATGGTTTCTCTATCACAGTTTAATCTAAGGACGTTATCATATAACAATTCATAATTGGTTAATTAAAAGAACAAATATATGACAACAGAAAAGCCATTTAAATATGTATAAACATAAAGAAATAGTAGAAATGATCCGACCCGGTCGGATCCGGTCCAACCCGATTGGGTTTAGGACACTATTCCAACAATCTCCCACTTGGCCTAAAACCAATCACTCGCACACACAAGACCATGTTGAAACACAAGAATCTCATGGAATACTCGCAACCAGCCCTAGCCGTAAACGGATCGCTATCCATGGGGACTCGGACTATCTTCATATAATGTTCCAAATGACCAAGTCTAAGGAACCGCCTTAACACACACACGAATCTCTGACGAGACCCTGGTCCTTGCTTTAAGCAATGAATCCACTTACTATATCAATTATATAGAAAAGGTGGAAGAACCGTATAAGGTTCAGGAATGAACCTTTTAGATCCATGTACTGCTCCCGCTGCGCCTCTAAGGCACTACTGTGTTTTGGCTAAGTTGTAGAGTTCATAGTGACCCATAGGCTAGAACATTTCCAGCTCACTGTATCACTTAATCAAAGTGACTGCAAACCCAGACTGTAGCTCCCACTCGCCTTCATAAGACTCAGGATATACGTCTGTATATCTACGTTTATTTAATTCGAAGTTTCAATAAACTAGGAAACCATCCTTAACTTGTTTAAGGATATTCTCGACATTCACCATATTTACTTTCATACTTGCTCAAGACTATTCATGGACTATGAACATCCGGCATCACCTATAAGATGGTTCCTATCGCAATAGCGAAGGAAACCTTCCATAAGCATCATCTTTCACCTTATCTTTAGGACGAACGTCCTAACATAGATAGATCTTGAGAACACCGGCTAGCAGTATCCCCTGTCGTGATCTATGCTAAACTCTTTTAGAATCACATCTATATAGGTAAACAATAATCTAACAGCAGTTAAATCTATCACTATAGATTCTCATTTCTAAAATATGAACTGCTAATCCAAGTGCTTTCGTAAAGACCTTGAACTACCAAACATTAATTGACTGTGACATAGGGTGATAATTCTCGAGAGAGATATCCAATACCTTACTCAAAAATCACAACAACACTCCCACTATCCATATTGCACATGGGGCATATCCTTCTTTTCAGGCTTGAGGTTATCTACAGACTTACAGAACTTTTGTGTGCACTGAGCAGTGTTCAACACCTCATCGTTATGCGGCATCTGCTCATGTTCCAATGGTTGAATATATCTTTGTGGTTCTCAAACTCTTTTGAGATCTGATTCACTCCCACTGTTTCTTTTGGAAGAAACACTTCCTTCAGAAGACAGCATGTTTGGAGACAAACATTTTGCTCCACAGACAAGTAAATAATATATAGCATACTAGCTAAGATACTCCACAAAGTCGCATATGTCGTACTAGGCTCAAAGCCTTTCTGACTTTGCCTATGACAACTTCAAATCATCGGTTAAGATAGATTCGACATTATCCTCTTCCATATCTAATATGGAATTTATTCAACCTCTATTCTTTGGAACTCGGTTAAGTATAAGGGCACTATCCCGAAACGGGTAAGGGATACTTCGCATGGCTTACGTCACACCTTTATCATATAAAGTGTTGTTTCCATTTTGGGAACACAATCTAATTGTGTATCCCAAAGGTGGTATCCTTCAAGGGAGAATCTTATTCCTTTTTAGACGACTTCTGAAACACCCTTCAGGTATTAACCACTTCAATCCAATTGAAGATTAATTCCTAAGTAGCTCGTCAATCTCATATTCGTACTAGCTCGAACTTTTTGGGCTTTCCGAATTATCGTACTTCAATAAGTACATTCAACTATTTCTAAAATAGTCATAGAGATTAATAAACAATTATTTGTGGCATTAATTGTCATAAGCCAACAAACATCGGTATGTTTAGGCTTTAAACAATTTTTCTAGATTTTATAACCTTTTCATAAAAGGGTATTTTAGTCATCTTTAGATAAGATACGTATCACCCACATGATTCATAATCACATGGTTCAGACATCATCTAAATGACATTTGATTATATGTTTCTCTTCCTGAGAGTCGACTTCTAGAACAACTACAAATATCAAGGATAACAGCCATACAAATATATAGTTGAGATCTCATCACATATATCAACTATATAGTGACATCAATCTAGTATGTTAGATTCAGTGACCTTCCAACTTTATCGGAATAACATTTATTCTTTACAATTGAATATGTCTACTAAATCCTGACAACTAACTGAAAGTATGTTCTTCATAAGAACCAGAACATAATAACATTTATTTAGTTCCCTTATCAGTTTACTAGATCCAGAATATGATAAGTGTTACAACGTTTGCTTCACCTTCCATATCTGTATTTAATCTTTCTAATTTAATCAAACTCGCAAGATATCATATATCTAATAGTTGACTTTCACGTAGATAGATTTATCTCAACTCACTTGCCTAGAATAGAAACTTCAATAAGTTTAACTTTCCTTTTTAATCCTTTAAGCACTTAAAAAAAATTTCTTATTGTAGTCTTCATAAGACTTAAGAAAAATCACAAGAGCCATGTCTTTAATTTCCTTTCATAAAGAAAATCTAAAGTTTATTAAATAGTTTATTTAACCTTTTGAATCGTATTCAAAACATTGATTATTTAATCCGAACCCACGTATGTGGCAAAATACGGGGATTTAACCTTTAAGCAATGATAGAATTAAGTCGATACTTAAATCTTACAATTTTGAAAACAACCTTTCCAAAATTAGATGTGGTCATTCTTATCTAACGTTTGAATTAATTGTCATTGTATGACTGAATGATCATCTTGGATCGTATCCAATATATGACTAATTCGTTGAAACATATTTCAAATGATTTAATCATATCATGAGCTTCCGCTTTCATTAATAATTAAAGTCTCGGAGCACTGCATCAATTTTGTAATCTCCTTGTCTCTAACTACTATAACGGGATTGCTCATGTCATTGCTTATTTTAAAAAGATTAAAATTACTTAATCATATTTGAGAACGTTTCTCAAAATTAACAGTCATAATTTGGTTTTACTAATCGAGAATTAAACATAAATATAAAGTTTGCTAAAACTACAACATAAAAATGAAAATGAATGAGTGTTGTTGTTTATACACGCAAAATCAAAAATGATCTTTTGGTTTATGATTTTGCTCCCACTAGTCAACTACTCCCAATTGACTTTCAAGAATTATTAATTTCTTTAGTGGACAAGATCCCACTAAACTACCATACCCCCGCTTTGGCTGGTGGGCCGAAAATAGCCTAATAGGTAGACAACCCTTTGTCAATCGTATCTTATACGACTCTTGTTGTTTGACTAGTCAACTCTTTGACAATTTTCATCTTATGAAGTAGTCAAACCCTTTCCTCTAAAATCCAAACGACCCCGCTTTGGCTGGTGGCCGAGAGAATTCTTAGTCAAGTCATAACCCCAATATTCGTGAGATCTCATACGATCATATCTCGATAATAACGATATACCCGATGTAGGTCAACCCCCTGCTTTGGCTGATGAGTTGGATCCGAACAAGGGCTCTTCACCGTCATTATAATATAGGGAGGCAATTTCAACTTGATTCTTTTGAGGTGGAAGTATTTATGTAAATTAATTCACTTAATTAATTTTAATTATGGTCTCATCATAAATATGTCTATCTCTATAAACATACATCCTACACATTTATCTAGATCGTGCCTAGTCATGCATCTATCATATCATATAAAATAAATACAATCACAAAATAAATAAATGCGTAAAGTAACCGGTATGATCATGGACTTTTTCTCTAGTGCGGTTTCGAACACAGCCCAGCGAAACCGCTGGTCACAATCTAAGGGTAGTTGCAACCGCCAATAGGATCTTTAATGCTCCATTCTCCAATGGGATCTTTATTTTCGTCTTTCTTTGGTCTCCATCTTCTGCTCCATTCTTGTTACATTTAATTCTATCGAATAAAATAAATACACCCGCCGCACACGGGAGGGAGCTAACGGGAATGGGATAAATGCAGAAATAAACTATGTCACGTTCTTCATAACGGCCTAGGACAATTTTTAAACCAACAGAAAAATTAAATCATTCACATCTATCCTATCGGTCGAGTCCATGATCAATCGGGGTCCATATAATCATATTATATCTACTATATCTAATCCATACAATAAAATCTTATGAAAGAGATAAATTTAAAATTTAACTACTTGCGTCTTAATTAATCAATTAACATTTAATCTATTAAATAATTTTATCCAATCAATTAACTAATTAACATTTAATTAATTTAAATGATTTTAATCGAAATAAAATTAACGATTAATTTTAAACGATTTTAATTTTAATTTTAATTAATTAGAACTATTCTATATAAAAATAAATCAAAATTAAAATTAAGTCTGTTAACGGTGATTTTTACGGTTTATACGACTTTATTTCGTAGCAATTTCCTTTGTGTTTTATTACTTTTTATAGAAAATTGAGTGTTTAAATGATTTATTGAAAGAATGCGTATGGAAATGATTTGAATGCAAAGTTGAGCTAATTTCGTGATTTTATTGGTAATTATCTATGGTTTTACACTTTGCGTGTCTTTATGGTTTTGTAGGTACGCGAACATGTCATAAAAGGAGATCTAAACGGAAGGAAGAAGATGCAAGTCAAACTTAGAATGGAGAAATGGAGATGGACGAGCGTCTAAAGTCCCATCCAGTCTGGACGGGCGTCTGAAGGGATGGACGAGCGTCCAGAGGAGCCACCTGTTCAGAGTATTGAGATTTTTGTTGAACGAGCGTCCAAATTTACATAGGATGGGCGTCTGATATGACTCAGCCCGACTCGAAGATTTTATACACCCTGGACGGGCGTTCACCATTCTAGACGGGCGTCCAGTCCGCCGCCTCAGCTAAACCGACTTAAAAACCTATTTATAGACGCGTTTTCTGAACCCTAAAAGAGACAATTCGATCCCTGGCCGCCCCAGGCCCCTTTGGGGGTGCCTTTGCTACGTTTTTCTGTTCCCAATAACATCTTTTCATCTACTTTTTATTTATATACCAACGATGAGTAGAGGCTAGGCGATTTGAACGAGCTTTGTGAAGCCATCTCTGCAACATCTTGATTTCTTCTTTGGAATTGTTTGTGAGTTTTAAATAAAGTTTGTATCTTTATTATGTTTAATTTGCTTTTATGCATTTATATCGATGGATTGTTGCATGTTTGATGTTTAACGGTTGATGAGAATCGTTGTTAGACTTAGATCACCGTAGTAAAGATTAGATTTTTAACCTAAAAATAACGAGAGTTAGTAGGTTAATTTCTAGGTTGCTAGATTGAGAAATCTTACACCTTTGTTATGGTAGCGTTAATCTTTGAGATCGAGAGATGAGAGATTAATAGGCGAATTATCTAAGAGATTAGAAATTCATACTTTTGATAGGTGAACCACAATCTTCATTAAACCTTCACTAAACAATCTAGAGAGGAAGTTGAGGGTTGTGAGATCGGTGGATCATTGCTTGTTCGTTTTCAATTTATTTGTTAACATCTTAGTAGTTTTATTATCTTTTTAGAATAGAATTATTTTCATTAGTTTGGCTCGTAGCTATCTTTCCTGGCTTTGGATTCTAGATCCTCTGTCCAGATAATTGTTTTCGTTTTTTTAGTTCTGTTTTGTTTTATTTTTCGTGACAACTTTAGAGAAATTAAGAACTAGACCAACCTCGATTCCCTGTTATTCAACTCCGGTTGTAACTACTATACTACGATCCCTACACTTGGGGTAAACCGGATTATTTTATTACTTGTTTATTTTTCATTAGATAAAATACGAGACAAAGTCACTTTTGTTTCTTTCCTTTTGATTCGTAATCAAAAGGGATGCCTTTGGTTTCCTAAACCAAAAGGCATCTTCATAAACCAGATTTGGTTTAGCCCTGGCCACTTTCCAAAATCAAAATTTTGGAAGTGGCCTAGGCCTAGGCCTTTTACAAATCAAATATTTGAAAAAGACCTAGGCCTATTCCAAATCAAATATTTGGAAAGGCCAAATAATTTTGGTTTAGGCCTGGCCACTTTCCAAAATCAAAATTTAGGAAGTGGCCTAGGCCTAGGCCTATTCCAAACATATGGTTCATAGTTGTGATTGATAATTCCTCCTTTGTTTAGCTGTGTCATGTGCCAATTGACGATCCAAAAATCGTCAAGGTAATCCTCTATGCTCGTTTCTTTGATTCTAACCTAGGAACACTTCAAGAACTCAGAAAAACGATGATGGAGGGGGTGATTTGGTTTGTTTTAGACTGCACTTGACGATGATCAAGCTGCCTACGTATCCAATAGTTCAATTGGAATCAAGTCTTCGTAGTTCCTTAGGGACAATTTATATAGAGGGGCTATGCCCTAGGGTTTAATGTGGCGTGTCTATGATTGACACTGATCAACGTATTCCCTAAGGAAAAGATTATGATTGAATGATCTCCATGATTATAGGAGATAATTATGGTATTCAAATATTAGTATTAAGTGATAAAGGTTCGAGCCTTTATTATTCAGGATTCTACAATAATCGTCTGGTTATTATGCAAACGAGGTATAAGATTAAAGGCAGGCTCTGCCAGAGATATACTGGGATGGCGGAGTCGGCTCATTGAGACTGGGGACAGTGACCGAGCTCTTATTACCATAAGGTTACACAAGTCTTAAGACCTAGTCCGATCTAGGAGATCGGCAGTAATCATACAACCGATCACCAAAAGTTCAGTGTCTGATTCCTCTCCGACCTGCCAGAGATCAAGATGACCCGGCCCAACTACGGTCGGACACAAGAGGGTTAGTGGTGACAAAACGGACGGGCGAGCCCCCTGGGCTCGTCACTAGGAAGTCAAAAGTGGTTTATTTCCCTTGGTCAAGTGCTGAGCCACCAAAGAGGCGCCACGTGGGTGAGCCCATTTTCTGGCAGCATCAGAGTTTACACACAACTTTGAAGATGATCAAGTACAAACTTCAAATGACCTTTCAGCTTGAGGGGGTTATTGAAGTTTACACACAGCTTTGAACATAATCTAGTGTTCTTATGGGCATTTCATCAAACACTTTATTTAAAAGTTACTTGATACTTAGTTGGCAGGTTGTTAAGTAGTTATTAGCGGTTATGAGTGAGTTTGCAGCTATGAGCTCCTATATATACTCTATCAAGATACATGAGGAGTAATTATTCACTTTATTACCAAATCAATGCGAAATGCTTCTGTGATTTCATATTCAAAGAACTTCCGTCATTATTTGTAGTTTTCCCCTCACTATGTAATTTTTCCCTCGTTAATGAAGTTCATCATTTTTCATGCATTTTCTTTCATCTTTTTTGTTCAATTCAATAAATTCTTCAAGCGATGGTCTTGCCACAGATTGGTACAACATTGATATGTGATTTTATGTTCGTTATGTGTTAATTAATCTTATTACTTGCATTACTTAATCATGTGTAGAAACTCATAATAAACTTTTTATGCGTGTAATCGTAATTTATTTCGATGGAACAATAGTAGGAGTAATAGGACAAGAGTAATCAGATCACATTTGTAAAATTGTCATCTCGGATGCACGGTCTCTTTGGTGACATTTCAATTTATTATTTAGATTTTTGTTTGGACGGACATATGTGAAACTTAATCAGGCTAAAAGGACAAGGAAAAATTTGTTTTGTTTATAATTAAGGATAACAACAACTATTATTCCTATAATATCCCTATTAATTATTGGATCTTTCTATATTTTTTTTAATATGCGGCCAACTAATAAATTGTGGATATAACTGCTCCAACCTAGCAGTTTGTTCCATATTAAATTGCCATTTTTATCGGATAAAGTTTTTTTGTTTTTTGTTTCTTCTATATAATTGTTGTTTATTTAAAAGCAATCGCTTGAATAGTTAATTATAGCCAAAGTAACACAATATGACCTAAAAACCTGTAGTCACAACTCAAAAAAAAAATGTCGTATAGCTACAAAAAATGTAGTAACACAGAGAACGAAGTAGTAACAACCAACAAAGTGGATGTAGTTTCAGCTAAAAACGTATGGTAACACAGATTACAACAACAAAAATGTAGTAACGCAAAAAAAGATGTAGTACCTACCAACCAACCAAATATATGTAGTTACACCCTGATAGAATAATAGAAAAAGTAATTGTATTGCATTGCTATGATTGAATACAATGGTAGACTATTTATACAAATAGTCATAATGTGAACATAATAATAACCATAATGAGATTGATTACATAACCATAAATGCATAATATAAAATATAATATAAATCTAAATATATCTCTAATAGGCCCCCTCAAGCTCATGGGAGCGCAGCAGACACATGAAGTTTGAAACTTGTAGCGTGGATGGCGGTCGGAGGCATCTTCAAACAAGAACCGGGAGGAAGGAGTGGGTGGTGGAGGAAGAAAATCTCAGGATGCAATTGTGGGATAGACCCAAAGAGAACCGATGATCAACTGTGTAAGCAGGAGGGAGGGATATACCCTTGCGTAAAATAAAATATTTTGGGATATACCCATGCAGTAAAATAAAATTTGTAGGATTTACCTTTGCAGAAAATAAAATCAACCTGTGTTAACAGGAGGGAGGGATATACCCTAGCAGAAAAGTAAAAGTGTAGGGATATACCCTGACAGAAAATTGAAAAAGTGGAGGGATATACCCTAGAATACGTTCCCAAAATTTCCTCGTACCCCAAACCTTTACCTCCCAGTATTTGTGGTGTTGCCGAGATGTTGCTGGGCCAAGGGTGGGCTGCTGCGAATCGGAGAAGAAGAGTGGTGGCGAGGAGCTCAGAAGCGGAGTGGGCGGCGGCGGCCGCTGCTTTCTTTGCCATGGGCGAAGAAGTCTTGCCTGCTGCGATCTTCTTGGATTCTTTGCCGGAGAAGGAGATCCGACGGCGGCTGGCTTATTCTATTTTTTTTATTTTTTTTTTGTTTTTTTTCTTTCATTTTGTGAGGGGTGAGAAGAGACCATTGACGTACACAGCTGAAAGAATTTATTAAATAGCCGAAATAACATAAAAACAAAAATCAAAAAAAGATGTGGAAAAGGGTTTATTCTTTGGAGGGAGGGAAACAGATCGAAGAGACCACCGGAGAAGTTTGACAGATGAGAACATTGGAAGAAACTAGAAAGAGGAACAGAGCATGCTAAGGAGCGAGATGGAAGAGATACGAATTTGGATCGAAGAAGAGGTAGAATTTTGATCGAAGAAACGTGTGCGAGGAGGGTGGAGAAGATGTGGGGCAGCCGGAGAAGAAGGGTTGAGAAGAAATATCTGCTCCGGCAAGAGAAGTCGCCGGAGGTGATTGGATTTAGCAGACAGAGGCCAATAAATTAAAAGAGGATGTAAAATATTAAAAAATATAAAAAAATGCAACGAAAATAAAATAAAATTGGGAGGGGGTGAGGGTTTGATCATATTGATGTCACAAACCCCCACCCGGGCATTCTTTTTCGTAGATCTTGATCAGGATCGAAAGACGTTAGTCTAGAACTCTGATATCATGATAGAATAATAGAAAAAGTAATTGTATTGCATTGCTATGATTGAATACAATGGTAGACTATTTATACTAATAGTCATAATGTGAACATAATAATAACCATAATGAGATTGATTACATAACCATAAATGCATAATATAAAATATAATATAAATCTAAATATATCTCTAATACACCCAAAAATAATGTAGCAATATTTGTAAAACTAGTAGTAACACAGAAAATGTAGTAACAATCAAAATATTAAGTATAGTTCCAGCAAAAAAAATGTGTATTATAACACATAAAAAAGAATGTAGTTACAAAAATAAATGTAGTAACACTAAAACAGATTAATACTAGCCAATTTAATATATGTAGCTACACCCAAAAAAATAATGTAGTTACAGATAGTAAAGATTGGTATTGATTCTCATTTTTTAAATATAAATTCAATCTTTTTTATAAGATTATCCCAAAATTAAGCTACTGCATTACACGCTACTAAATATGATTCAATCTCATAATGTAAAAAAAATGTCGTTAAGATTTGTATTGATTCTTTTAACAAAAAAAATAGATTTTATTGATTCTTATGTTTTAAATATGATTCATTCTTTTTTTTCCTTCAAAATTATCCACAAATGTCGTTGGCAATATGAGGGTATTTTTACATAACTAGTATAATTGTTCTTTTAAAAAAAGAGAATTTAAGGTTGTCATGTTTTCCTATTTTTTTAATTTTTGTTTCCTTATAGCCCCTTCTCCCTTTATTTTTTGGCGTTCAATAGAAAGTCAATACATGTTTAGTTGATTAGATCTAGTCCGTTCACGGTGAACCATTAATCAAAACATAGGGTTCTAATTTTTGTTTAAGAATTGGTAACCATAATAGGAAATTACACCATTAATTAATACTCCTTCCATTTTGTTTTTTTCACAGTCAAATTTCAGAATATGCTTTGTAATTATTTATCTGACATTTTACAATACCAATTAAATATTTATTATTTTTTCCACCTTTACTCCTTAATTTAATTATAATATGTAAACAAACTATTTACATCTCCAATAAAATAAAGACATTTCTCAATGCTAACAACTCAAAAAATCAATCTGCAGCACTATTACTCATGCATATACACATTCCCAATATAGTATTACAATTAACAAGAGATAATCACATTTACTGGTGTGCATATTTTCAATAAATCAAAAGACAACTTAGTCATTTTATACTCTATATTAAATATATTAATTATTTTTCTTAATTTGTGTGACACTTCTTTATGCGACAGTTAAAAGAAAGGAAGGAGTACAATATTAAGATTTGCATGCAGTTTGGGTAGAGTTAACATGTTAATTAGATTGAGTAAAGCTAGTTGGATGATATGTTTGGTTAACGATTGTTCCTATTTAACTTTCATAATTTTCAAAATGCAAAAATTAAATAGATGATTTAATACTTTGACTTTAACATCAAAATAACTGTAACACCCTTTGAATATAATTAATGTAATATTGTTTTCATTCTCTCACCACTTAATAAAAAAAATGGTGGATTTAGAAAAACACAATACATACTGTTTTGGAAATTTAACTATGACAAATGAAAAGAAATTACACTTTTGGCAATTACGATAGTTAAATAGGAACGGGGGGCGGCCCACCCATTAGGCGGGCAAGACAACTTTCGAAGGACCACCAATAAGGGGCCCCAAAGACATGTTTAATTAATTAAAAAAATCGTGTAGGCCTAATTTCAGCCAATCAGCCCAATATAATGTGTTTACAAAAACAAATTATCAAAACAAAGATTCGATAGTGATATTAGAAAAGGAAAAAAACATCATATGCCCAATGGCCCAAAAAACTAAAATAATCTCAGGCAGTCCAGCTATAATATATAATGTGTATACGTAAGAATTTGAATTTTGTTTCTAAATATGATAGAAAAGAGATGTTGAATTACTACTTTGTAGGAATGTTTTATGGCTATCAATGAATTTGAATTGTTTTATTTACAAATGTTAGAACCGCGATGTTGAAGTAATATTTTGTAATTATGTTTCCGAAAAAAAAAACATCAACAAACATACAAACCTTCGAACTAAAAAGACCCTATTCGACAAAGTTGCCAAAGGCCACGAAAAATTCAGGAACAGCCCAGGAGGGAGTAATAGTAGTTTTAGTAGGTCTTTGCAATTTGTTTGAGTCAAAGACCACCATTTTATTTAATTTAAAATTTTGTGGTTGTTTTTAATATAATTAAATAATAATATTTGTGATATTGATATTGACTCGCTTCGTTAAACCATGATTGATCTAGTTCTTTTGCTAGTATCAGTGATTTACACGACCCCTGTTTCATATGTGAGTTACTGGAGTATTTTCCTATTTTTACTTCAATTTTAACACATAATGAACCATGAAATGCTAGACTGATTTACATCTACCGAACTCGGATCGTCTGCTGTAAAGGTGAAATGCTGTGATGTAAAACGGTGTCGTTTTACATCATAGCGACGCCGTTTTGCTGTGTGTTTTTTTTTTTTTTTTTTTTTTTTTTTTACTCTGACCAAAACGGCGACGCTCAGCCTCAAAACGTCGTCGTTTTACCGTTACAGCAGCGTCTGCTGTGAATACGCCACAGCAGAGGATCCGATCTCTACATCTACCCACCATGTGTTTATGCTTGAACCAAATGCAACATCAGCAAGAAAAAATTATCAAATGTGAGAAAAGACATACAGCAAGGATTAGTGAGTTGTATTTTGAGGGGTCCATGGACCCCTTATACAATAACTGAATCCGTCACGAGGAGGGTTTGATTGTTAAAATGAAGGATATAAGGTGAGGAAAGTACGATAAATCAACAATAACTAGTCTTACATCCGAAAGAAATAACCAATTCAGGTTCACTTAATTACATTAACGGGTCAACCCACACCGTCCTAAATGAAAACGAGAAACGGGCCCACACTCTTTCTCCATTATATATTTCTCTCCAAAGTGTTTGATCCCCTATCTCATTGTCTCTAGCTACAACTCTCTCCATCGGCTTTCAAAAAAAAAAAAAAAAAAAAACACTCTCTCTCCTTCTCTCTAATTTCTAGCCATCCTCATTAAATCACAACCAACAGCGGCGCGGGCACTTTGTATTTGTACTAAGTATCTTTTTCTTTTCTTTTTTTGAAACAGTAGAAGCAACAAAGGCGTAAGGCTTGATTAAAATTTTCTACTCAAGCAAATGATTTTTTAGGAGAATAAAAATTTAATTAATTAAGAAGACTAACCTAACTGATTGATTAAATCTATTCAGGTAAATAATGGCCAGTGGTGGATCGAGCAGCAACAACAACAGTGACGGAAGAAATAAAGCAGAAATAGAACATGGAAAAAAGGGCCGTGGACAGAGGAGGAAGACAGAATCTTGAAAGAGCATGTGAGAACGCACAGTGAAGGGAACTGGAATTCTTGTCACACACTCTCGGGTTTAATGAGATGCGGAAAGAGTTGCAGGTTGCTATGTGTTAATAATCTGAGGCCGAATCTCAAAAAAGGCCCGTTCACAGCTGAAGAAGAAGCAAAAATTGTTCGTCTTCATGCTGAATTTGGTAGCAAATGGTCTTTCATCGCGAGTCAGGTTTGTTGCTCATCCTCAAGCATACTGAAGTTGACATTTCTATTCAATCACACTAAAAAAAACACATCATCATCAAAATTGTTTGATCATTACTTAGGCCCGCCGCCATATTTTATTATTAATGATTTATATGTGCCTTTTGAGTTGATTAAATTAGCATTTCTTTATCATTTAAGACTAGTGTGGGTCATGTTCATTTCATTTATGTTGCAACATTGCTGCATTTTGTCCATATGACTGGATTGTGTGTGATTTTAGTGAAAAAAGTTATAGCTTTTTAATTATAGCATATCTGAATTGATTTTTATTTTTAGACGATTGTTAAAGGATTGTAAAAAGGTTAATAATCAGAATAAGACTTAAACTAGAAAAATGAAAATTCGCAATTTTGCCGCAGGGAAAATGAATTGTGAGTGTATAACAACTCACCAATTGAGGCATGAACATGGCTTCCAGCCGCACCAATATTTCCAAAAGTGGCTGTTGAATTCGTAGGAGCAAATATTTCAGCCGAAGGCAGCACCTGCATTTGGTGGCTATAACCCGCACCATTTGTTCATAAGATAGCCCTGAAACAATAAATGAATTCGAAAAATATTATAAAACAGCAAAATTCATTTCTCCGATATTGTTTTTCATCATTTTTTTTTTTTTTTATCGGCAATAATAATTTTATTTATGTGAATTCTCTAACAAGATGCTAGAGAAGGAAAGTACATGTAGAATAAAACTCCAAACAATACAACAGACTAGAAAACTACAATCTGCAAAGGAGATCGTCAAATCTGCCTAACTAGGAGCGTATATCGGATACGACTTCCATTTGTTCCAATCTAAAGCAAGCTTGTCACATCGACCGTTAATCCACGCAAAGCTGATTGTTTGGATTTCAGCAAATATGTCCTCCACTGCCGCGGCTTTTGAGTTGAAAATGAGATTATTCCATCTTTTCCAAATACTCCAACATGAAATTTTCCTCGTAGCATCCCAAACCTT
This sequence comes from Gentiana macrophylla, assembly GCA_026214975.1. NCBI lineage: Eukaryota > Viridiplantae > Streptophyta > Magnoliopsida > Gentianales > Gentianaceae > Gentiana > Gentiana macrophylla. The sequence continues at coordinate 131,309,116 of CM047805.1, read as the reverse complement.
GCAGAATTTGTTTTGCTTTACATGCAAAGGAGTGTTTTGATGTAGTGATCTCCAATTCGAAAATGAAATAAACTGAGTTCGCCACCAAGATGAAAATTTGTCCTAAATCTTCACAGCAAAGGGGCAACGACAAAACAAATGATTTTCATCTTCCAAATCCAAGGAGAAAGATGGGCATAAAAGTCTAGAGAGAATGATACCTCTCATCGAGAGATTCGAAAGAGTGGGAAGCCTATGTCGAGAAGCCCTCCAATTAAAAATATTCACCTTGGATGGTACCAAATTATTCCAACGAAAATGAGGAGCATCATTTTCTAAGGTAGATCTATCAGCTTCAAGCAATTTTTCCTTCAAGATAGCCACTGGGAAGGTTCCTTTTGGATTGAAACTCCACGTGGGAACATCATGTTGACCTCATGAAGAGAAGTGTCTGGGAGAAAAGCATAAAAGTCCACTAGTTCGCCCAATTCTCTTCCTCTAATTTCCCTTCGCCAATAACACTCCCATTCCCAAACACCATCACAGATCCTCCTACGGTCTTTTACCAAACAATCTTTTCCACTAGAAAGGTGATAAAGTCTCGGGAAACGGCACTTGAAAGACTCATCCCCCACCCAAACGTCTCTCCAAAATTTTACACTATTTCCATCCCCTACCTTTCATCTAAGGGATGAAATGAGATTCACTCCTTTCTTTTCAATTCTATCCACATTTCTAATAATGTTGCCACAAACCTTGCCTTTCCTACCCATCACAGATTCATAATTAAAACCACCCTCATCTCCATAAAGCAACTGAATAATACTCCTCCACAAGCTTCCCTTTCTCTACATTATATCTCTACCACCATTTACCCAACAATGCAACATTTTGAATCCCCAACCCTCCAAACCCTAAGCCCCCTTGAAATTTGTGTTTAAGAATAGATGACCAAGAGATCCAAGAAATTTTACGCTCATCACATCGCCAACCCCTCCCCAGAAAAACCGCGCTCGAATTTGTTCTAAGGTGTTGATCACAGCAATAGGAGCATGAAACAAAGAGAAGTAGTACAAAGGAAGACTACCAAGGACCGATTTGAGGAGAGTAAGTCTTCCACCCATCGACAGAAATCTACACTTCCATCCTATCAATTTTGTTTTGAATCTATCAATCACCGGTTGCCATGGGCTGACACGATTCAAATTTTTGCCAATAGGTAATCCCAGATAAGAAAAGGGGAGCTCGGCAACATTGCAACCTAAAGAACGAGCTCCAAAAGTTAGGTCTACTGTTGAATATTTAACCCGTATAACTTGCTTTTAGTCATGTTAATCTTCAAACCAGAAATGAGCTCGAATGCCTTCAGGATTCTGCTCAGGTTATTAAGATTTTCCATATCCCATGCTCCAAAAAAGATAGCATCATCCGCAAACTGAAGGTGGGTGAGATTAACATGATTACCGTGAAAAGAAACATCGACTCCTTTAAATTTGTCAATTGTCACAGCTTTCCTCATAAGCACATTGAAAGCTTCAGCAAAAAGGAGAAAAAGAAATGGAGAGAGTGGATCGCCTTGACGTATTCCTCTTTCCATAGTGAACTCTTCAGAAGGACTCCCATTAATAAGGACAGACACGTGAGCCGATGATAAACAACCTCTTATCCATTTCCACCAAGTCAATCCAAAGTTCATTTTTTCCATAATAGAGTCCAAAAATCCCCAATTAACTGAATCAAAAGCTTTTTCAAAATCAGCTTTGAAAATAAAGGCTTTACCGTTTGATTTTTTGAAATAATCCACCACCTCATTTGTAACCAACACACCGTCAAGAATTTGTCTACCTTTAACGAAGGCTGATTGACAATGGTTGATAAGATTGGGAATAATCTTCTTGAGTCTCTCAGCAAGCAATTTAGAAATGATTTTGTACAGACTCCCAACCAAACTGATAGGCCGATAATCTTTAAAGGAAGTGGGATTGCATTTTTTGGGAATAAGGACAATGAATGAGCTATTGCATCCTTTACCAAACCTTCCAGAACGCTCAAAATCTTTAATGCATCTCATAAGATCATCTTTAATAAGACCCCATTGCGATTTATAAAAACCGAACGAAAAGCCATCTGGCCCTGGAGCTTTGCTAGAACCACAATTCCAAACAGCAAGTTTCACTTCCTCCTCCAAGAAAGGGAGCTCAATATTGGTACGCAAATCAATGGAGAGAGTTTTGAAAAGATCAGACTCGAAAGAAGGTCTAGTCCTTCTGATTTCACTGAACTGACTTTTGAAATGATTGACCGCCTCTTTTTTTATCTGTTGTGCATCCTCACACCATTGTCCATTAATTAAGAGACCGGATAAGTTATTTTGGTTGTGTCTTCCTTTAATGAAATTATGAAAGAATTTGGTATTTCCATCACCTTCTTTTATCCATTTTTCACGAGCTTTCTGTTTCAGCATACTTTCGAGTTGGGAATATTTCTCATAGAGTGAGTTGATAGCCTTGATTCTGCACTCCATTTCATTTGGACTAAGACTTTTCTCTTCCGCGAGTTTATCCCAATCTTCCACAACTATCTTGGCTTGAGTTACTTCCTCTTGAAGGTTTCCAAATGTTGAGCGACTCCAATTCTTCAAAGAAAATTTGACCCTTTTAAGCTTCTCCTTGAAGATATAAAAAGGGTTACCAATAATGTTCTCATCCTTCCAAGCAGTAGTCACAACATCATTAAACTCCGGGTGTTTCATCCAAAAGTCGAAGAATTTAAAAGGGATCTGACTTCGGAGGATTAAAATTAAAATAAAAAAAAGTCATTTTCTCGATAAAAAAATACAGGTTAAAGGCTGAAAATTGGAAACATGACTAAATCTCTAAATCAAACCAATTAGAAGACTAATTTTAAAGTTTAGTAGACAATGGTGTGGCTTTAATTACCATTATTTTTATGTAAGAAATATACTAACTATTGGGAAATCCTAGAGTCGACGATGAGGTTTTGAAAGTTCTTTGATTGCATGTGTACACGGTTTAACCATGATATTGTATAATTATGGCTCTGAGTTTCGTATACTCTAGCCTAGCACCTTTACATATGGTCATAAGCACATTTTTGGATAATAGTTATTGCAAGTAACAATAGTTTTTTCTATTTTATTTGATCTATGTTTGTGATTATCTACCTTATCGCTTCAGTGTTAATTAAATGAAATTGACAACACTTTTATGATAGTTTTTCAGTACGGCTCTGTTTTCTTATTCATTGTTTTATATGATAGAGTTGATAGGCATTTGAAAGTTGCTGAATGTATTGTTCTAGATTTCTTCATGAAATGGGAAAGGATGGTAAGCTCATAGGTGTAACTTATCTCTAACCTCAATGTTTTTTTCCTTTTCATTATCAGGCTACCATGATAATGTAATTGGGTATGTCATGGATATTTCATTTGTGGTTCAAGTGATTCTAAGTATCACTCAATGATTCTGTGGTTATATTAAGCTAGTGTACATATGATCACATTTAATATGGAAAATTCAATGAACCTGTATACACTTCTCCCATATGACTAATTTTTTATAGAACACCATCACAATGGTAGATTTTTTTATTGAACTCATTTTTTGTTAAGGGCATAACAGCTTAACAAGTACTACTCATCGCTCTAGATATCATGTGTGATAAAATAGCTTACAAGGTAAACATGTTTTTTTTTTTGTCTAACCAACTTTTCTCTTAGTTAATCAATTATAATATAAACTAAGGGAACATTCATTTGTAGTAACATAGATGGAAGGTGGCCTGAGACCAACTACATCCTCAATATTGACATTATTCTTTGCAAAAGTATATGTCTTCATGTCTTGATTATTATGCATGCACCTGCAGGTAGGTTGCCATGTCAGTGTTTCACTTCTGGGCTAGTTCTCAATTTCACTTTTGTCTTAGATAAATAGAGTGGTTGCAGAGTTTTCTAACAGCAACCGTAAGATGAAAATAGCTAATAAATTCGAAAAGTAGCAGAAAATTCCCTTTTAAATTGTTGGGAAGGTGAACTTTAATCATACTGATGTAATCCTTAAGTTTGGCTTCTTGAAAGTTAATATATTACATTGTTCATATTAGTTGTGAATCTTTTTATATATCCAAATTTTAGTTGAAAATAATGAAAGATGAGGGGGTTTGGGGGTTGATTTTGGACGAGGCAGTAAGGGATATCAGTTCAGCCATTCAACACTACAAATATGCTAGTCGCCGAGATAATGAATTGTATCATATTCCGAAACAATGTGCTATTTTTTACATGCTATAAGTTTCATGTTAGTATTCATTTATCGTATTCACTCGTCCTACACTTCTTACTTGTCAACCAGCTCAAAGTAAAGTTGATGCCGTACTTTCAAATCTCATCTTTTTTTAAAATGTATTGAATATTGTTTTGAATGTTTATAACATGTGTTTCACTTGTTGCTAGCTTCCCGGACCCTCTTCAAATTTTTCTTCTTTTTGATTATGAAATTTCAAGAATTTTGCTCACCGGCATTCTACTAATTTGGCTATGCTTCTTAGCCGATGCTAATTTTTGGTTGTGGCCTTTTGATGTCTCATACATGATATTTGTGGGGTGATCATTTCCTTGTTGCTTAGGCTTGTTAATACATCCTTGCTGCTATGTCTTCGTTCGATCGTTGTAAAAGAAGCTGGTGGTCTTACATGAACTCATTGCTGGCTGAGAATGTGCTTTGTGTGATTAATTCATTGAAGTTGCATGTTTTGATAAATAGATGAACAGTGATGAACAATGACTTGATTTTCTTTGTCTTTCTGTTTGTTATTGGGTATGAATTTTGGTGATCGTATCTTGTATGTTTAGAATGGATGTTGTGAAAATTCTTTATTTTTTAAGTTAATTAATATGTACAGACTAGGCTTTATTATGTTTGTTAAGGTTTCCTCTTTTAACCAATCCTTTCATGCAGGGTGGTGGCTTTGAAGCTTCATATCTATTTGGTAAAAACAGACCACCCAGGGATGTAATACATCTGAGAAATGTGGGGATATTTCTTTTCATAATATTTTTTTATCTCTCGGTGGGTTGTGGAAGTTTATTTGATTTTTCAAATATTGATATGGTGTATTTTCTGTACCCAACATTCCTCTTTGGAGTTTTTACAACATTATTCAATGTTTATGGCATTCTACATCTTTTGCAGGATAAAGCTTTCTCGACAGTGTTAGCATGGATTTACTTATAAAAGGTACCTTGGTATTTGTAATATACTGTGATAACATTGGATGTAGTAGAAAATCTCATGTTTTTTGGTAGATTAAAGCTCAATCTATTAGCTAAATCCCTATTCCAGATTATTGGATGTTACAATTGGTTTTCTTAAATGTTCGTTTAGATGCTCACATTAACAAAGCTTCTCAAGTTCCAAGTTCTAGAAGCTAAACACCATCACCGAGGTACAAGTCTTATTTGAACACCTTAATGTTGAAATACTGAATTTTATCTTTAGCATGCTCCTTTTAATATGATAACACGCTTAGGAAACAACATTCCAGGCCATGTTTTGTTGAAATTTCTTCTAGAGTTTTCAAATTGTTTTTTTTGTTTTTGCACCCTTATATTCAATCTTTTACTTGCTTGTTTGATTAAATGCTTGATTATGTTGTTTATATGTCCTTGAGAACCTTGTTTGAAGCCTTTAACTTGTTTGTTATGTGGGTAAGTTGAGCCTTAAAATTGCATGAAGTTCTACCACGTTAATAGCATGACGCATGTGTTATGTGCTCCGTTAAAAGTAAGATTTAATATTACCTATCTCCTTAATATTGTTCTGTCACTAGTCTCTACATTTGTATGCCTGCTAGTCTAAGCTCAAGTTCTGTCTAAATGGCCAGCTCTGTTTTGTTTGTCCAGACCAGAGTCGGTTATGCTTTAATATTAGATATATAGAGACTATCTTGTTGTTTGATGAGGTTTAGGTCTATCTGCTTTGCTTTAATTCGTCCAGTTTTTTATTTTTTATTTTTTAATTTTGCTTTCTGTGAAAGACCAATGTGTTGGCTCTCGGTCTGACTAAATTTGTGTTTAACTCTTGTCTTGTTTTGTTAAGCGAGCCGTGAATATGTGATTATATGTGCCAAAATGCAGTCTATTCTGCCTCTGTTTGTATTGCTCTGTCTTGTGCTCTATTAGAGTTTTGATCAGGTTCATGCATAGCCTATTAAGTAGCAGTCTGTATATGATTTTTTTTTGCATTTGTCTTGTTTTATGTCTTTGCATCAGCCTTTCTTAGTGTGCATTTTGTTACATATTATTATATTTTTACCTCAAGTTTCACCTGCTTATCTTATTCTAGAACAAATCAATAATGTACACTTGATGACCATGTTCTAAAGAAAGATACTTCAAAAACATAGGTTGTGGTCAAACACTCATTTTTACACTTTCTCCAATCTGCTTGAAGTTTATGTGCTTTTGCCAAGTTTCACCCTTCATAACTTTTTAATCATTAGGTGTTTGTGATGTCCATAAATTTGTTTACCTTCTTTTTTTTTTTGTTAGTTGTCCTAGCAGATGAGCTTATTGCAAATACCTTCCGGTAAAACTATGTTGAAGCTAAAGATTCTTAGGATTAAGTTGTTGACAAAATCAGATATAGCAGATGCGGCGCGGTGATATATTGCTATGCCTCTTCAGACTGGACAAAAGCCACTGCGATAAGATTTGGGTTAGAAATGATTTCTTATAGGCTTGAAGTTAAGAATATCTGCTTTCTTTGATGTTGTCTGTGAACTTTCCTTCGCGTTTTCTTATTACATTTATTGTTGATGTAAGTTGAGCATATAATCAACTTCATTCATTTGGCCAGTATGATTTATTTTTGGATCAGGTTGTGATTAGCTATTCTACAAAATTCTATGTAATTACCCTTTACGAAATAGACGTATTTAGTAGCGGGTTCACGATTAATGATTGGTAACTTTCTTCAAAAAAGTGTATAATAAGGGTGAAAAGACCCTATAATGAGGGGATATGTCGTCATTAAATCTTGATTAAATATGACATAGCGACCTATAATGATGGGATATCTCGTCATTAAATCATGATTTAATAAGCGGGAAATGGCCTCATAATTATGAGATATTTCGTCACTAAATCGTTAATTAATGAGGGGAATATGAGCATACAATGATGGATATGTGCCCATTAAAAATGATTCAATGAGGGAATGAGTCGTTATTAAAAATATTGTTTATTGACGGGATAATAATGTCGTTGATTGTGTTATAAAATCAATGACAGGAATCACTTTCCTGTCATTGTTACTTTTAACTAGAAAGGCAGATATGAGAGGACTTTTCCCGTCATTAAAAGTCGTTAATTACGGGAATAGGACATTTAATGACGAGAATTCCCATCATTAAAACCCGATTTTCTTGTAGTATATGTCATATTTGTCAATTGGCCAAACAAAAAAGACACTATTTTTCTTTGAGTCTATCTTCTGTTCAATATGCTTTTGATCTAGTACATTTTGATATACAGGGACCATACAAACAAAAAACTGTACATGGTCATTCTTACTTTCTTATTGTAGTTGATGGTTACTCTAGATTCACTTGGATCTATTTGTTGAAAGCTAAGTCTTATGTTAGACAGCTTGTATAATCCTTTGTTCAATATGCCTTTGTTCAGTTTAGTAAACATTTTAAAATTATCAGATCAAATAATGGTGTTGAGTTTGATATGCTTGAGTATTATGCTGATAAAGGGATCCGACATCAATCATCTTGTGTGGATACTTCACAACAAAATGGAATGGTAGAAAGGAAACACCAACATAATCTGAATGTTGTTGGGGCCTTAAAATTTCAGTCTAATCTACCATTAACATATTAGGATTACTGTGTAATGCACGTTGTTTTCTTGATCAATCTTATACCATCACCAGTGATTCATAATAACACACCTTATTACCTGTTGTATGATAAACAATTTGATTATTCTAAAATTAATGTCGTTGGTTCTCTTGTATATGCTTGTACTCCATCACATAATAGAACAAAGTGTGATCCTAGGGCAAGTCAAGGTGTCTATCTTGGAATGCTTAAGTTCACCAAGGGACACATTTTGCTGGACACACAAACTAGGGACATCTTTGTATCTATAGATGTGAGGTTTTACGAAACATTATTTCCTTTACATCTTAGAAATGTAGATACACAGCAGAGCAATGTTCCTCTACATGTTCCATATGACAATGCCACAGATGATGTGTTACAACACCTTCCAGTCCATGAGGTTGTACATGAGGATCCTCCCATAATTCCAGAAGTTCTAGCTCAACCTGATCATATTGAGAAAAGGAGATCAAACAAACAAAGACAAGTTCCTGCATATTGATCGGACTTTCTTAGGTGTCGAATCTCACCGGCGGGTCAATTGTAGTCTAGTCTAGTGGTCAAAGTCGTATCCCACGGGGATTGTGAGGTCAAACACCAAAAAGCTATTATTATCTTTATCTAGGTTGCAAATTAACAAGAAAGTAAATGTTTTTAAGAATCTATTGCCACAAAGGGAGATAAAATGATAAAAAGCCTAACCAAGACAATGCAATGATCAAGTATATATCTACTAGTATCATGGGAATGAGCTACCTACCAACCTTCCATTAGTGTTCAAGTGTGTGTTATCGGTGCACTCCTAAGCTAGCATTTCCCCCTCATACGAGGGTATGAAACTACTCTATGCCTCCTCCTTGGTCTAAGAATCCCAGACCTAATGATTCAACATGATTAAGTTCTTGAGTGCAATGAATGCACAATAACCCCCGGATAAGAAATCGAATTCCAATTAAGGTCAATTTTACCTTCCGGTTCTCCTATTCCTTCTCCCATACCAAGCATCTCCTTTCGGTCTCAACTAAGTGTGTGTGTGTGTGTGTGTGTGTGTGTGTGTGTGTGTGTGTGTGTGTGTGTGTGTGTGTGTGTGTGTGTGTGTGCGAGTGCTAGGTAATCAATCCAACACCAACAAGCAATACAGTGCAAATAGGAAAAGATATACTACACGCATTAAGCTAGGAAGCATGAACAAACATTCCTGATCAACCAATAGAGATTATACTATCTCTACAACATCATCTTGTACGTCTAATAAAACTAGCCACTCATGGATATAGATACTAACATGTCAAAGCTTGAATTCATATCAATGAGAGCAATTAACACAAAGTAAAAGTTAAGAATTGACGAATAAAAAGCCATGAACTTGAAATTCGAAACATCATTTAATTTGCAAGAGCCTCAATGGGTTTTGGTACATCAAAAGAGATGAACTTCTTCCACTAATCCATTCTAGAAAATCAAACTACAAATCCTTAAGTTTACAAAGTAGTCAAGAGCAAAAATTCTAAACAATTTTTGGCTAGAGGAGCCCTTGGGTCAGTTTGCCTTCAAGAACCTTCAAGAGTGAGGGAAGAAGATGAAGTAGTGCCAAAATAGATCTAAAAAGGGGTTTATATGCTGAAAATATGCTTTCTGCGACGTTTGGCGCACGCCATTATAGATTGGTGCACGAAAATTATGAAGAAAAATTCTCTATATAGCTACAGTGACGTTTTGGAGCACGCCATTATAGATTGGTGCACGAAAATTATGAAGAAAAACTCTCTATGTAGCTACAGTGACGTTTAGGCGTACGCCACTATAAGTGGCGTGCGCCAACTATTCACAGCAGTTTAGAAAAATGGACATAACTTGAGTTGTACAGCTCTGATGGATGTTATTCAAGATGCGTTGGAAAGCTCGTTTCCCTATCTACAACTCCCATTAAGAAGTCCTCTCCATAAAATTCATCTAATGGGGGTCAAATGTCCGTTTAAGATAGGCTACAATAGAAACACTACGGAAAAATGACCCGTTTGAACTTGTTAGCTTCCGGCACACTCTTCCAGCCCTCAAAAGACGTGTTATGCTCAACACGTGTCGTCACTCGGGGTCTTGGTTAACCTATAATCTTGCAATAAATCACCAAAATACCAAGCATAAACCCGAAATGACGCTCCGGTTACTATAACTGGTACAAAACCTATCAAAATATGATATTTTATATAATACTTACTATCTACACATTTGGATGAAACTAAGAAAATAATGACTCGAATTGATACAAAAACATCAATAAACTCATGAGAAATAGGGATAAAACATAGTGAAATGCATCATCTACTTGACTTACATCACATATCTAAAGGAATATATGGTTCCTAACAGAAGATCACCACATACTGCCAATAATGTGGTCACCTATGACAACCTGACAAGCAATTATAAGAAATTTGTGTGTGCAGTAGACAGCATTCCAGAACCTAATACCTATAATCAGGCCATTAAGCATGAATGTTGGAAATAAGCCATGCAAAAGGAATTGGATGCATTGCAAGAAACAAAAACATGGGAAGTTGTCACTCTACCACCTAGAAGGTCCACTGTTGGTTGTAAATTGGTGTATACGGTTAAGTATCATGTAGATGGATCTATAGAGAGGTATAAGGCAAGATTAAAAGGCTACACACGAACCTATGGTATTGATTACCAAGAAACCTTTATTCATGTAGCCAAAGTCACCACTATCAGAACTCTGTTAGCCCTAGCAGTTTCCCAAAAATGGCATATACTCCAAATGGATGTCAGTGATGCCTTTTTACATGGTGAGCTAAATGAAGAAGTTTATATGGATCTACCTCTTGGATACCAAACAGAGAAACCTAATCAAGTTTGCAGACTTACCAAGTCCTTATATGGCCTAACACAGGCTAGTAGACAGTGGAACTCCAAATTAACTAAAGCATTAACAGAAATAGGATTCGTGCAGTCACCTCCTGATCACAGTATGTTTAAAAAAGGTACCAGTAAGGATATTATAGCATTACTTGTTTATGTGGATGACATAATAGCAACTAGCTCATCCATGTCACCAATTCATGAAGTCAAACAAATAATGCACAATAAATTTCAAATAAAGGATATTGGAAGTCTCAGATATTTTCTGGGGGTTGAGATTTCCAGATCTATCAAGGGCATCTATATCAATCAAATAAAGTACACTTTGAATCTGCTAGAAGAATATGGATTCTAAGAAGCAAAACCTGTTAGTACACCAATGCATTCCAAACTAAAACTGACTGATGGTGATTCTGAGTTGCTAGCAGATAATACACTATACATGACAATTATTGGAAAGTTAATCTATCTGCCTTTTACTAGGCCAGACATAGCATATGCAGTACAACAACTTAGTCAATTTTTATCTCATCCCATAGTGGACCATATGCAGACTGCACATAGGCAGTTGAGATATTTGAAAAGTAATCCTGGCCAAATACTCAAAGGATATACAGTCTCAGATTGGGCAAGATGTGAGGACTCAATTAAGTCCATCTCAGGTTACATCATGTTTCTTGGCACAACACCAGTCTCATGGAAATCAAAGAAACAAAGTACTATAGCCAAAAGCTCTTCTGAAGCAGAATATAGGGCAATGGAAAATGTTGCATATGAGTTACAGTGGTTGGTGTACATCATGAAAGACTTGCAGATACCTGTTTCACTGCCTATTTTGCTGTTTTGTGACAATGCAAGTGCAATCCACATAGCGAAAATTCAAATTTTCCATGATAGGACTAAACACATTGAACTAGACTGCCATATCACAAGGGCAAAATTTAGGCAAGATTCTTAAGATTAATTCCTATCAGAACTACCAACCAGCTAGCAGATATTCTTACAAAACCATTAGATGCTCCAATTTTTACTTACTTACTGTCAAATTGGGACCCTACTCTATTTTTACACCAACAAAACAGTAAGTACAGCTTATACAATCATTGGAGTTTACACACAGCTTTGAAGATGATCAAGTGCAAGCTTCAAATGACCTTTCAGCTTGAGGGGGGTATTGGAGTTTACACAAAGCTTTGAAGATGATCTAGTGTTCTTATGGGCATTTTATCAAACACTTTATTTAAAAGTTAATTGATAGTTAGTTGGTAGGTTGTTAGAGTAGTTATTAGCGGTTATGAGTGAGTTTGCAGCTATTTGCACTCCTATATATATTGTATCAGGATATATGAGGAGTAATTATTCAGTTTATTAGCAAATCAATGCGAAATGCTGCTGTGATTTTATATTCAAAAAACTTCCGTCATTATTTGTAGTTTTCCCCTCACTAAATGTAATTTTTCCCTCATTAATGAAGTCCATCATTTTTCATGCGTTTTCTTTCATCTTTTTTGTTCAATTCGGTAAATTCTTCAAGCGATGGTCTTGCCCAGCTCGGTACAACTTTGATATGTGATGTTATGTTCGTTATGTGTTAATTAATCTCATTACTCGCATTACCTAATCATGTGTAGAAACTCATAATAAACTTTTTTATGCATGTAATCGTAATTTATTTCGATGGAACAACAGTTGGAGTAATAGGACAAGAGCAATTAGATCACATTTGTAAAATTGTCATCTAGGATGCGCGGTCTCTTTAGTGACATTTCAAATTATTTTTTGGCGTTCAATAGAAAGTTAATACATGTTTAGTTTATTAGATCTAGTCCGTTCACGGTGAACCATTAATCTAAACATAGAGTTCTAATTTTTGTTTAAGAATCGGTAACCATAATAGGAAATTACACCATTAATTAATACTCCTTCCATTTTTTTATAGCCACTTTTCAGAATTGGCTTTGTTTTTAGGGGGAAGGGGCTACAAGGACAAAAAAAAACATAAATGGGTCTGCAAGGACATTCTTTTTTTTCGGATGTTATAAAGGACAAAAACAAAATATTTGGACAAAAATACCCCTTGTTACTTTTACCCTCTACAAATAATAATGATCAAAGAAACAAGTAATAATGACCCATAAAATGTCGTAACATCCAATGAAAAATAGTAACAACCTAAAAACAAGTAATAACAGCCTTGAAAAAAATCGTAACACCCAATGAAAAAAGAAATATGACCTAAAAACAAATAATAGTGATCTTAAAACAAGTAATAAATACCCGTAAAATATAGTAACGGCTAATAAACAAGTAAATAATGATCCGTAAAATGTCGTAACATCCTAAAAACAAGTAATAATGACTGAAAAAAGTAATATGACCGTAAATTGTAGTAACGGCCAATAAACAAATAGTAACAGCCCATAAAATAGATAAAATACATCAAAAAAATGTAGTAACGTTACAAAATTAATAGTAACAACCCTAAACCCTAAAATTTTCAAAAAAAAAAAAAAAAAAAAACTGTCAGCTTCTCCGGCAACAATGACCGCAGTTAACTCCTTCGCCGGTGCATATGGCCCCAGTCCGGTGGCACAGCCGTAGGAGATGAACCAGCAGTCGGATTTTTGCAGATGAAGCAGCATTCGACCATCAATTATCCATTCAACCGGCGAAAATCGGGAAGCCGGCCATCAAATGCTGACCTGCGTCTCGACTTACTACTACCACGGCGAAAAGAGAGGTGCTAGACAGGTTTTTCCGGCATCGGCTGCCGTCTTTTCACTAGTTTTTTCCGGCATCGGCTGCCGTCTTTCGCAAACAATCTTCTCAAGTCAAGGCCTAAGTGGCCCGATCAATCCCAGGCAACGGATTCATAAGTTCTATGGCAGCCATGGACGATGCTGCTGCTTTTTCACTCTTTTTTTTCCCTCTTCTTCTACATATATTTTGGCTGCAAATTCTACCAAACCAATTCCGATTGGCAAAAAAAACTAATTACTACTAGACAATTTTTGAACACTGAACGCTGATGCCATCAATTTGAATTCCGGTGATAGTTCCGACCAGAATAGTGTTTGCCTGCAAGAAGGATTTACAGATGCAAAATAGGTTTAATTAGAAAAAAGGGTATTTCGGTAATGTTAATTAAGTTTTGTCCTTTCTAATCATCCATGTACTTGTAGCCTAATAAATATATTAGTTTGTCCTTTTGGACAAAAACCTATTGTTTTTATTTATAGATTTTTGTCAAGAATGACAAAATTATCAGAAAATCGGGATAGAAGAAAACTGTAATTTAATAAGGACAAAAGTAACAATTATGAAGTAACAAATATGAAGTAACAAATGTGGAATAGAGTAAATATGAAGTAACAATTGTGAAACACAAAGTAACATTAACACGTGAAGTAACAATATTAAAGTAACAATTGTGATTCTTGTCCTTTATAATCATGAAAATGTTACTTTTGTCCTTCCAGACCCATTTATTAATTTTTTTGTCCTTGTGGCCCCTTCCCCATTTTATTTATCTGTCATTTTACAATACCAATTCAATATTTATTATTTTTTCCACCTTTACCCCAAAATTTAATTATAATACGTAAACAAATGATTTACATCACCAATAAAAAAGGACATTTCTCAATGTTAACAACTCAAAAAATCAATCTGTAGCACTATTACTCATGCATATACAAATTCCCAATATTGTATTACAATTAGCAAGAGATAATCACATTTAATGGGTGTGCATATATTCAAAAAAATCAAAGACAACTTAGTCATTTTATACTCTATTTTAAACATATTAATTATTTTCTTAATTTGACTCTTCACTATACGGACTTAAAAAAACGGAGGGAGTACAATATTAAGATTTGCATGCAGTTTGGGTAGATTTGGCATGTAAATTGGATTGAGTAAAGCTAGTTTGATGATATGTTTGGTTAACCATCGTTAATATTTAACTGTCGCAGTTGTAAAAAAATGCACAAATTAAATAGATGAGTTAATACTTTGACTTTAACAACAAAATAACTATAGCACCCTTTGAATATAATTAATGTAATATTGTTTGCATTCTCTCACCCCTTAATAAAAAATGGTGGATTTAGAAAAACACAATACATACTGCTTTGGAAATTTAAATACGACAAATAAAAAAGACTATATACTTTTGGCAATTACAATAGTTAAATATGAACGGAGGGGGGTGGCCCACACATTAGGCGGGCAAGACAACTTCCGAATGACCACCAATAAGGGGCCCCAAAGACATATTTAATTAATTAAAAATTTTGTGTAGGCCCAATTTCAGCCAACTAGCCCAATATAACGTGTTTACAAAAAATATTTTCAAAACAAACATTTGATGGTGATATTTGAAAGGGAAAAAAAATCACCCAATGGCCTAAAATCTAAAATAATCTTAGGCAGTCCATCTATAATATAATGTGTATACGTATAAATTTGGATTTTGTTTCTAAATATGCTAGAAAAGAGATGTTGAATTACTACTTTGTAGGTATGTTCTGTGGCTATCAATGAATTTGAATTGTTTTATCTACAAATTTTAGAAGCGCGGTTTTGATGTAATATTTTATAATTATGTTTCCGGAAAAAAAGGCAACATCAACAAACAACAAACAAACAAACCTTCGAACTAAAAAGACCCTATTCGACAAAGTTGCCGAAGGTCACGAAAAATTCAAGGCCAGCCTTGGAGGGAGTAATAGTAGTTTTAGTAAGTCTTTGCAATTTGTTTGAGTCAAAGACCACCATTTTATTTAATTTAAATTTGGGATAAGGGTCCTAAAAGACACAATATGAAAGATGTCAGGCAAAAAGAACTATAAAAAAAGAAATTTTATCAAAAAGAACATTTCATCAGTGAAAGTGAATGTGAATGTGAATTTGAAAGTGAATTACGTTGGTTTTCAGCACAAAACCAACGTAATTCACTTTAATTTTCAGTTTCACCGATGAATGTCCTTTTTGACATGACAAAAATCTTTTCATATAGTTCTAAAATTATGACATCTTTCTAAATGTATCCTAATTGACAATTAACTATTAAAATTTTGTGGTTGTTTTTAGCATAATTAAATAATAATCAAAAAGGAAACAACATCAACAACAAACAAACAAACCTTCGAACTAAAAAGACCCTATTCGACAAAGTTGCCGAAGGCCACGAAAAATTCATGGCCAGCCCTGGAGGGAGTATTAGTAGTTTTAGTAAGTCTTTGCAGTTTGTTTGAGTCAAAGACCACCATTTTATTTAATATAAAATTTTGTGGTTTTTTTTAACATAACTAAATAATAATTTTTGTGATATCGATATTGACTTGCTTCGTTATACTGTGATTGATCTAGTTATTTTTGCTAGTATCAGTGATTTACACGATCTGTTTCAATCTGCGAGTTATTGGAGTATTTTCCTATTTGAGTAATGATACATGCACAACGGTTGTGTCACAACGAGTGACACAACTGTTATCTGCACCGTTGATTATGATAGTTATATCAAGATCAATTTAGACTCATTATGATCAACGGTGCAGATCTTCGTTGTGTCACTCGTTGTGGCATAACCGTTGTGCCCGTATCATTACTCTTCCTATTTTTACTTCAATTTTAACACATAATGAACCATGAAATGCTAGACGGACTTACCTCTCCCACCATGTGTTTATGCTTGAACCAAACGATTGGCTAATGAACCAAATGCAACATTAGCATGAAAAAATTATCAAATGTGAGAAAAGACATACAGCAAGGATTAGTAACTGAATCCGTCACGAGGAGGGTTTGATTGTTAAAATGAAGGATATATGAGGTGAGGAAAGTACGATAAATTAACAATAACTAGTCTTACATCGATCCGAAAGAAATAACCAATTCAGGTTCACTTAATTAAATTAACGGGTCCACCCACACACCGTCCTAAATGAAAACGAGCAACGGGCCCACACTCTTTCTCCATTATATATTTCTTTCCAAATTGTTTGATCCCCTATCTCATTGTCTCTACAACTATCTCCATCGGCTTTCAAAAAAACAAAAAAACAAAAAACTCTCTCTCCATCTCTCTAATTTCTAGCCATCCTCATTCACTTTTCGTTGAAGGTAAAAGATTACATTAAATCAAAATCAACAGCGGCGCGGGCACTTTGTATCTTTTCTTTTTTTTTTTCTTTTTTTGAAACAGTAGAAGCAACAAAGGCGTAAGGCTTGTTTAACATTTTCTACTCAAGCAAATGATTTTTTTATGAGAATAAAAATTTAATTAATCAAGAAGACTAACCTAACTGATTGATTAATTCTATTCAGGTAAATATATAGGCAGGTTGATGGCCAGTGGTGGATCAAGCAGCAACAACAACAGTGACGGAAATAATAGAGCAGAAATGCAGCAAGGAACATTGAAAAAGGGGCCGTGGACAGAGGAGGAAGACAGAATCTTGAAAGAGCACGTGAGAGCGCACGGTGAAGGGAACTGGAATTCTTGTCACACAATCTCGGGTTTAATGAGATGCGGAAAGAGTTGCAGGTTGAGATGGGTTAATAATCTAAGGCCTAATCTCAAAAAAGGCGCATTCTCAGCTGAAGAAGAAGCGAAAATTGTTCGTCTTCATGCTGAATTTGGTAGCAAATGGTCTTTCATCGCGAGTCAGGTTTGTTGCTCATCCTCAAGCATGCTAATATTGACGTATCGTTTAAATCACACACACACACACACAAAAGAAAAAAGAAACACACATCGTCTGATCATTAATTAGGTCCGCCGTCATTTTTATTATTATTTATGTGCCATTTGATTGATCGAGTTGATTAAATTAGCGCAGTTTATTTTTCCGTTTGATACAATCCTTCTTTTATGCTTTTAATTCTATGTTTTTTTTTTTAGATTTTTGTCCAGAATGACAAAATTAAAAAAAATCGGGATAGAAGAAGCGTAATTTAATCGTGACAAAATTAAGAATTATGAAGAATAAAAATATGGAATATAGTAAAATGAAATATGATTATAAAGCAATGCATTAACACGCGTGAAGAATAATTTTAAAGTATAATTGTGATTTTTTGTCTTTATAATCGTGAAAATATTCTTTTATCCTTTCATTTCATTTATTAATTTTTTTTTGTCTTACGCTTTCCTTTTTTTTTTTTTTTTTTTTCTGGAAACACAATTGCGATTTTATTAGAATCTTCTTAATTTTTTATGTGCAAGTTGTATGTTTCTACCAATCTTTTTCCCATTTTTTATTAAGGTGTTGAGGTTGATTGCATCAACTGGAGATGAGGATAAACTATGGTTTTGTTACATTTTTCGAATTATGAATTGTAAAAATTAAAGCACTGTGAAAATGATTATACATGTATATTATGTCGAATATGCATGCTTAAAGTTTTATATTTTGAATTTCTTGTAGTCTTTCATTTTCTAACGGATAATTATGTCGCATCCATATTTTTTGTCGTATTTGGCACATTTGTTTTACGTTTGATCCCTCTTTTGTTTGTGCGTCTTTCAATGTAACGATACGTCTACTTTTTGTTGTTTTGCCTTCTTTTTCTTTGACCTTTTCTGTTGAGCTTGTCTTTTATATTAATTTTGTAGTTTCCCTTAGTTGTGATTTGTCCATTCTCAATGTGAGAATAATAAACATTGATAATATCGACAATCAGAATTTATTGTGTAACCGGCCCCCTCAGAAAAAAAAAATGTATCGCGTAAATGCGGGAATAATAGCGTTGATATCCACCACCATGTGTTAGTCTTCAAATATAATCATGTAGATACGAAGCTAACACATAGAATGATTTTAGCGTTTTGTCTTCTTCGTTTGGCCCTTTTTAGTGATTTTGTATTCCACGATTAGTTCAGATTTGGTCGCGTTGTAGAAAAAGTAGTAATGATATCTCACCACGTGTTAATCTTCAATTTGTATAAAATAAGTGGCTAAAGTGAATTAAAAGAGTGATTTCTATCATCATGTGCTAGCCTTTGATTTTTTCTTTTTTATGGATACGCACGTACGTTTTTTTATCCCCATTGAGACTTGAACCCTGAACCTCCGGGTTAAAAGCCACATAAATTACCATTTTGATTTATGTCGCGTAAATACATGAAGTGAATTAATAGAGTTGATGTCGTCCACCACCATGTGTGAGTATGTGAAGTGATAAGTAAAATGGTAAACATATATATTCCGCCACGAGTTAATTAGTCTTTGATTCGTGTCGCGTATATATATACATGAACTAGTGAATAAATAACAATGGCTTTCATCATGCCATGTCATAGTATTCGATTACGATGACCTAAAATTTGTGAAGATAATCATAGTACTAGCTTAGTCTGTAATGCGGATGCACTTGAAATCACTACTTTTCATTTATGGTATTAAAAACAATTGCAAATTCCCGATTAATTAGATAGTGAAATCATTGTTCTAATTTTATTTTTCTTCACTTTTTGTGTAGCTCCCAGGAAGAAGTGATAACGAGATAAAGAATTACTGGAACACAAGGGTGAAGAGGCGCCAAAAGGCTAACAACGCAAATAAACCAGTATTCGAAAATCACCAGCAAGAATCAAATATGCCTTCATCTTCAATATTACCCTCCCCCAAACAGGCGCAGAATCCGACCAGCCCAGCCATTATTTCCATCTATGACGTATTCAAAACCTCATCATCCACAGGTTTTCCCAATAGTCCGCATATTTCTCAGCCCAGCGGAAGTTCGAATTTATTACATCAAAATTAAAGCCACACCTACCATTGGCTGCTAATTAAACTATAAAATTAGTCTTCTAATTGCTTTAATTAGAGATTTAGTAATGTTTTATTATAATATTTTTTCGAATTCATTTCTTGTTTAATTTCAGGGCTGTCTTATGCACAAAATGGTGCAGCTTATAGCCACCAAATGCAGGAGCTGCCTTCAGCTGAATTATTTGCTCCTATGACTACACCGACGACCGCTTTTGGAAATATTGGTGCAAATCTTGGATTACTGAGAGACTTATCATTGGATCATGAGGGAACCGGAAGTGTTCATGCCTCAATTGGTGAGTTAATTATATATATATACACACACAATTTATTTTTCCCACGGTAAAATTGCATATTTTCGCCCCTATAAATGTGTGTGCATCATGCGCCCTCGGTATCATCATCAAAGAAAAATTCGCCCCCGCGGCCCGGCCATGCCAAAAATAAATAAATTAGGGGAAAAAGACATCAGTCAAATAAACAGTTGTTTGTTCTTAATTGCTTCGGCTGCTCAAAATCATTTTTTAACTTTTTTTTTTTAATCATCAATGGAAAAAAAAAAAATAGGGGCTGCTTCGCCAAGGGAAACAAATCAGGTGGATGATGAATTCTTAAGCCTACTTCACACACCTGCATTAACCATGTCAATGAACGATTGGTTCGACAAAGACGGAAATATGGTGCCCAATAATAATGATCATACCCCGAGTTTTGGTGGATGGTGAATCATTTCATTAGGTAGAACTAGAAGCAGATATTGACCTCAAAATCCCCGGTGATGGCTGTAGCTTGCGGAAGAACATGACGGGAATTTAGCTGATTTGAGTGCAACTACAAAGTTTTTTTTTTTTTGACAGAAAACAAAGTTCAGATTTAAACTGCTCATTGATCATGTGTTTGTGTGGAGTGGTAATTCCTTTTTAATTAATAGGACTTGTTCGAGTCCGGGTGGGAACAAAAAGTTAGGTTAAATCGCAAACTTTCAATTTTTCTTTTTTTTTTCTTTGTTTACTTTGTGTTTTAATTTTTGATATGTAACTTCTTTTATAATTTGTTTCTTAAAAATCTACAATATGTTTTCAAAATAGTTTATTCTACATAGGACTACCAGAAATTTCAAAAATCTCAAACTCAACCTCAACCTCAACCACTCGTGTTGAATTTGTTTTTTACCAGAATTTTTCAGGAATTGTTCTATCCCGATTAAAGTCAAACAAAAAAAAAAGGCTAATGTTTTATCCGCTGCCAGTTAACAAGACTAAATATAAGTCAGCATTAACTTATATTCAGTTGAGCTAACTGAACTCCGCACAAGTTAAGGGACAGGAACAAAACTGAACTGAAGATCAGTTTGAGTTTCAGAGAATGACCATGTGTTTTAGATTGCAGCTAATAATCAAGCAAAAGAAAGACAAAAGGAAGAGAAAATTACTGTACACAAATAAAGCTAACATAAAAAGTATGTAATCATCCAAACACTATACATAAAAAGTTTAAAAAAAGTTGTCACCTTGATACGCATAATATTATTAACAGCGTATGTTACTTAGACTTTATACACACCACACAACTGTTTTTACAACTTGGGACTTTGAACTACTTTCTTGGCTGAATCTTACGCGTCTTGAGCAAAGCCAAAGGTATTCTCACCGCTGTAAGTCATGTAGAGGAAACCATCTTCGTCTTTGTTTTCCTCATAAATGGCAGACATCATAGCAGCTGCGATAAAAGAGAGGATGATTTCAGTGATTCTAATGATCCAGTCACCAGACGGGGCACAAAAGGTATTTAATACCCAAAAAAGCTCGGGGATCAAAGGGGGGCAGGGGGCAGGGGCAGGGAACCCCACAAAGATGTATGTGTGTCTGCCCCTGTATGCAAAGAAACAGGCTTAATCTTATTAGTTTATTATGTGATTTTAGTATGAGAGATCTGATTGACAAACCTGTGGGAGGCAAAATATTCTTAACGAAAATGAAAATAGCCTTTTCAGGACTGAGCTTGATTCTTTTCCGGACCACGTACACAAATTGCCCGACAGTTAGATCAGCAGGCACCAAGTATCTTCCAAAAAAAAAACAACAAAAAAAAATTTATTATGAGGAAGACAGAACGGTACCGAGATTTCTGCTAAAGTGCCTCCATTGAGTATCGTTTCATGAAAATGACAACACAAATATTGCAAATACATATAATTTTCATAGACTGGCGGATAAAATGATACAAAAGAACCGGTGTGATTATGTTTGCAACCCCATGAAAGCTATATTAATGGAATACAGAAGAATTTTGTGCAGTCAACGACAACCACGCTAAAAAACGTAGTTGTCCAAGCTATAAGGTTGTGCTCCATTGATTTCCCCTCAGTTCACCCCCTTTTCCATATCAAATAAAAAGAAAGGACATTTACTTCACATTGAAGTGTGTATAATACATCTGTGGAATGTGGATGCATCCACAGACAATCCACAAGAAAGCTCCACAGTAAATTCTACACGCAAGTACCCTTCCATATGATTGTAGCTCAAAGTCAAATATCATGGAAGAAGTAATACTAAAACTAACTTGATAATCAGATCAGGAAGGCCAATATCAAACGTTCACCAATAAAAAAAAGTGTGTCAAAACATTCACCATGATACCTCATTTTATCATTTCACTGTCCAAGATGAAATACATGAAGGGCGAATCCTGATAGAGAGATATTGGAATGTACGAAAAGAGAAGACATCAAGTAATAGTAAAAAGAAACTAACTTCTTTTTGTCAATATCAGGGATATCCGTTCTCGCAGCCCTTTCCACAATCACCTGCAGTTTAGCAATGGAGAAATTACACCAAAGGCAACTTAACGACAAACAATAGCACAAACACAATATTTACGTAAGACCTACAGGAATTCTATCAGGATACTTCTCCCTGATGCGAGCAGATTCTGTCTGTCTTTTTTCTGGGAGGAGAGAAGTAAAAAAAACAACAAAGCATAATTAGCATAGTTACATTCAAAGAACAGAAACAAAGAGATCAAGATCAAACCAGGTTAATAAGGTCAACATATACAACACTTGAGCATCACAAGACGTTGAAACTTGTTAGAAATCAAAAAGACATCGCAAAGCCCATGAATATCATCACCCAGGCCAACAAGAATTATTCTTTCCAATTCCATCCAATCAGCAAATTTGCTCCTTCAACACACAGTCACACACACCCCAAGTGTGAACACCACTTGCCCCCTCCAATGCACAGGAGGAGATCCAGGTCCCCTACTTTTAACATCCTCAGAGTTCATAACACAGAAGGCTTCCTCAGAATTCATGACACAGAAAACTTCATACATCCGATTGGATTATATTAATAACATTGCCTATCACCTAAGCTCCTAACGGTCAATCCTTCAATCTACAAAATGAAACATTATGGCGACAAGTTTCCAGGACGAAGAAAAAAGTTAAACTTCACAATCCCAAAATAAACCAACCACTGTAGTAATCATACTTAGCATTCTAATTTCAAATTTTTATGGATGGGTAGAGAACATAACTTCCAGTCACGGTATTATATTTCCCCAAGTCCTTGTCCTGCCCTGCCCCCCAAACTTCCCGCACCCAAATTAAGATCAGAAAAAAAAATATGGCAACTATAAAGGAAGGAAATTCTAAAAGCCCTCGATTTCCTTTCGTACCCAAGTCAAAGATCAATTATTTGCCTGTCGACAAAACCCTAAAATTGATAGTCAATAACAAGACACCATAACTGAAATCCAAGAAAATCCCACAACAATTATCTATAAGTAACAGAAAAGAAAAACAAAACAACCCAGAAAATAATATCCGCCATGAGCGATCAAACCCCATACAAGAAAAAAGCGAAAAGAAATGAACGAATAAAGGGAAAACTAAAGAAGAGTATACCTAGTGGATGTTCCAATTTGAAAGAGCTTTTCGCCATACTCGTGTCTCCTCAAACAGCTTGGAAAAATAAATGTTAGGAACAAATAAACAAGAAGGGATGAAGGGAAAGAAATAAGAAGAAAGCAAAACGGAGACGAAATATGAGGATAATTATCGAAGTAGACAAAATGGGAAAGAAACCCAAAAAGCATGTGTATACTCCAAGAAAAATAGTTGTCATTTGTCAATGAATAAACATGCTTTAGTTTTAGTTTTAGTTTTTTTTTTTTTTTTTTTTTTTTTTTTTTTAGAGTTGAAATTTGAGTCATAAAAATAAGGGAAAATTACGAAAAAAAGACAAAAAAAAAAAACTTTATGAAATTATTACTCTCGGTCAAAAATATAAGTCGCGTTGTTGATAAGACGATATATTAAGTAGGCGATAACTAATCAATTTTTACACTATCACGATGTGAAATAAATTGTTTACTAATCGCAATTGGTGAACAAGGCTTTGAGGTAATTTAAATTACATGATAACAAAAATTCGATTAGCTTATCGCTCTTAACGCGCGTGTCAAAAGTTTCAACAAGTGACTTATATTTTATTTAAGACAATAACATTTGTATTTTAGTAAAAAAAGATAAAATATCTTGTATTAAGACAATTTTGCCTCTCTATTAAAAAAAAAAAAACAACAAACAACAACACCCCACGTGTATTTATACGGGTATTTTTGTACTTCATATGTCTAGTGTCCTTTTTGCTAATTTTAATAATTTTTTTGTCCTTTTCAACAACTCTCTCTAAAAATAAAATGTATTTTTTTTTGTCAAAAGTATTCCAATTGTAAATCACCGATAATGACATTTAAACCGTGCATCGTTTAAACTTAAATAAAGACCTAAATATGAAACTATGTAGATTTGGTGACACATGAGAATATATTTTTACCCTAGATTTAGTTGATGTAAAATGTAAATCGTAAGGGCAATAGGAAAGAAAAATCAGTCTGCTTATAAAATCTTGGTGTAATACTCGCTCTAAGATTCTTGGTGTCATATTTTTTCATTAATTAGTCTCATCCACGCAAGTATTAAGAATTTCTCTTCCAACTCATCCCTTAATGGAGTCTAATTTTGCTCGTGATTCATGCGGGGTCGTGTAAGAATTGGTTTCGACTCACTAGGAGAGTCGTCCTCTTGGAACTCATATGTTTTGTTCTAGCCTTTGTTGCTATTGAATGTCTTAGTGCCATTGAATGACTATAGGCTTAGTTTTTGCACATATTAGATATGATTCTGGTTCTTGATGTGCTAAACAATTGAATATGGGCTACAAGACCAAAATTCGTCTTTTTTAACATGGGTTTGTTATCTTAGGTTAAGATCTATCATGAGGGTAGCCAAAGTGGCGTTTTTCTTTAGTGAAATTCACTTGCCCTTGCCTGACCTTAGACCTGGCTAGTCTCATGCTGCCTTTTTGAAGGAAGGACGGGAACCAAGTGTAACAGCCTCACATCTTAGACAGACTCACACCCCAGGGAAGGCTACTGACTAAGAGGAGTGTTGACTGTTTACGACAAATTTCATGGTTTATATCGAGTTACTTCGTAACGATATCTTCCGTGTTTTAGTGATTTTTATAGAAAATCACTTGCTAAAAGGATAAATTGAGAGAATGGAGTTTGAAATGTTTAAAAGTGAAGAATCGAGTTGTTTACGTAGTTTTTTATGTGTTTTTGTACGATTTTACACTTTGCTCGTTTCTATCGCCTTGTAGGTATGCTTGCATGTTGTGAAAGGAGCTAGAACGGTGTTTGATTGAAGATTAAAGGAAGGAGAAAGATGCAAGTTTGAGATTGGCATGAAGGTTTTCATGGCTGAACTAGCGTCCATTGCATCCGTCCAGTGGACGGGCGTTTAAAGCACCAGACGGGCATTCAGAAGGCTTATTTGATTCAAAGAAGGAAGGTCCCAGGTGGACGGGCGTCGAATATATGGACGAGCGCCCAGAGAGAAAATTGATCTGAGAGAGTTTGGGCGCGCGCATGGACGGACGTCTGGAACAAAGTCAAGATCCTTGGACGGGCGTTCACCCATTTGGACGGGCGTCCACCGGCCGACTTAACCCTAGCCGACCTAAAATCCTATAAATAGCAGCGTGTATTAAACCCTAGGGGAGATCATACGCATTATTCATTCATTCAAACCCTAGCAGCCGCATATCCAAAAGAGCATATCCAAAAGAGCAAACTCGAAGATGAACTCTTCCATCCCAACAATCATGATCACCAATATGATTGTTGGCTAAGCATATCGCGGTGGGACAACGGAGGAAACCAATCAACAACCACACCAATTAGAGGATTTTTAGCTATATCTTAGTGAGTTAAATTTATGATTTTTCATCAATTGGATATTGTTATATTGTTTATGTTTTATTTGAATCGAGAGATCGATGAAACTATCTTTTTGATTGAATTTATATGAGAGTATTGATTCAAGCTTTGATCTTTTCAATTGATGCAATTAATTGTGATTCAAGAGATTGTTCATGATTAGTTGAGTAGAGTATTGGAGACAATCTCATGATCGTGTTATGCATGCTAGTTTAGTTTTGCTTGAGAAAGAAAACGAAACCCTAGAAATTGATTAAAGAGATTTAATCGAATTCGTGATTTGATCATTACTAAAAATCGTATCTTTAGCGCGCAATCTAGTTGGGGTTGGTTGATTGATTGGCGGATTCTCGTTGCCTTGCCGTTATTTTAATTATTTGATAAACCGATTCGTTCATATCAACGTTTGTTGCTAAGTTTAGTTATTTTAAAAACCCTAGTTTTTACCTGTTGTTTTCTACATATTTTTCTGTTTCCAGAACGTTATCGGACGCCTGTCCACATCAGTGAACGCCCGTCCAGTGTCGTTTTTTGTTCTATTTTCTGCTATTTTCTGTTTCTAGTCATAGTTCCTAGATTATAATTAATATATACCTTAGTTTTAGATAATAGTTTGTGACATAATCGATACAATAACTGTACTTAATCCGATAGACGTTCGATTCCCTTAGGACGACCCGGTAACACCTTTACTACGAGCCTTGCACTTGGGGTGTTCCGGTAATTATAAATTTAAAACGAGTTTTTACCGAACATTGACAGATACAGATAGCCCACTGAGCACTCATACTATAAATAGGATGTAGGGCAGAGACTAAACATTTATTACCTCCTGGTAAAGGAGACTAGGCAAGGAACTGGTCGGGATCAACAGCAAGGGCAACTACGTACTATTTAGATTTAATATAAGTAAAGTTGTTCATATATATAAAAGGCTTAATACACCATATTTGTATCCAGTTTTATCCTTTAAAAAATTTATTCATCGATCCTAACTTTATTTTAAAAGTAATGTAGCTACTTTTGTCCACTTATTTTTAGTAAGATTTCACAACAACAAAAATAAATAAATAGTGAACAAGTATCAAATGTAACTCGAATTAGGAGAATTATTTTCTATCTCATTTTCGGTTAAAATAGTTATTAGGTGTGACAAGTCTTTTATTCAATAATAATAATAATAACGGCATTTGATGTTCATCAAAAACTAGTTGACACTTCAACATTATTTTTTTCGCTTTCGCAAGGTATCCTTTGATAATTGTTTGAGACTAATCCTTCGAGTTACCGTCAGGCATCAAAGGTGGGACCTCTCCCAACAAGGTTTGATGCACCCACAAGGGCTCGAACCCGAGACTTTTTGCTTAAGCGACCGGAGTCATTTCTATTCCGACCAACCTTTGTTGCTTCAACATTATTTAGTGGAGATCCAAATGAGATGTACATGAACATCAATGAGGTTTGACGGTGGCTGAGATCCTTGCAAAGAGAAAAGCATCGAACATTGCCCACTTGCCCCGTATAGCACAAAGCTCACTAGTTACATAACTTGATGTTATAACGAAACTCTTGTTCCATTTCGTAAATGGATAATCCCTAAAAAGGGCTGTACGTACAAAGAACCTATGTACACTTAAACTACCGAGACATGTCCCTAAATATCCACACAATAGTGGAGGCGGGGCAGTATGGAGGCTTTGGGTTGGGGACTACTTTTTCTAAGGCAGCCAATGATTTATGAGGAATGTCGTTCTGACGATAAAGTCAATAAACATGGATACTAATATGATAGGACCAAATATTCACATTTACAAGGGAACTTAATGAGTTATGCCTAGACAAGGATAATTAATGTGATAATTATTTAAGCAATGATACGAGTGTAAGGTCATAGATTATAGATGAGTTATGCATAGACAATGATAGGTCATAGATGATAGATGTCCATTGAGTTATCCATGACTGGTTATAGACAACGATGTTAATATCAAACGCTTATCGTTCTACAAGAGTGTGGTAAATCTCTCTCAACACTTGCACAATATAATTGGGGTCAACAATGAGGAGAGCTCGGGATGTGCTCGTCAAGCATAGCAAGTTTTGGTCTCCGTCGGGTTGGTATAATGTCAATTGGTCACCAATCGTGATTTAAACGAAAGCAGGGATTGTTTTGGTGAATTTGAAATTAATTATTTATATTTATATTACCATGAAATTTGAATTAAAACAACTAACTGTAGTAGACTGATTTATATAAGTTTTTTGGTGTACCGAAAATAAAAACCGAGTGACGCAAGCTATGGGCCAGTTCCGTCCCTATCACCAATGTACAAATGTATGGGTAATAACATCAATGTCGTACCATCTAGTCCCCATACGCGAAATAAGAGAGATTTGGAGACATGATAGCTTTGTAGGGGCGGGGGGATGATGAGATTGACCAAAATGAATAAGACCGTGTAACTACTCGAACCCCAGATGATCATGTCAATGACGAAGTTGTTGGGCCTTGATGCGATCTCATGCTCGGAGATGATTGACTTTCAACTTTTGATTTGTCTAACGGTAGTAGAATGGAAACGTACTAATCAAAAATATAATGTCACATATACATGTATAATTTCCTTCGTCAACCAAGTTTTCAAGACATATAAAATTAAGGGCTAAATTGCAAATTTGGTCCTGTAACTTGACAGTTTTGCAATTTTAGTCATGTTTTTTTTCCGGCGACAACTTTGGTCCTTTAAGTAGTATTTTTTTTACAAAAATAGACCTACATGCCGGAAAATGCTGATTGTGCAACTTTTCCGACCAATCTTCATTCCACGTCATCCAAAAATTCCCAGTCAACATCTTGTAAAACATTAAATATATGGGGTATTTGCTTAAAACGGGTGTGTTGACCCAAAACTTGTGTAAAACGGTTTTGGGTCAAAATTTGAATTTTTTTCTTCCGTTTTAGGTGTTTTTTAACCAAACTAAAACCCTATTTGGAAAAGCGCACTTAGGGATTTTTGGCGCCTTAAGATCGTGCAGCGTTGTGAAAGAAATGGGAGAAAATCGCGGGTCAAACTTCACTAAAATCCAAAACACCCTTTTTTCCAAACTTTTTTTCCAAAACACCCTTCTTTACTCATTATCCCTAAATATATCCATTTTCCACATCAGCTTTATTTTTTACATTAAATATTCATTTTATTAAGTCAACCTTAAAAATTCCACCGTTCAAATCCTTATTACTCCCGAAAATCCCTAATTTTTCCACAAAGGCTAAAATGGCGGCCTTTAACCCTCTTCAACCTGGGGCTTTTCAGCACCACCACGGTTCCACCGCCACTGTGTTCTCCTTGCCATTTTCCCAAATTGAAGGATTTTGGATCACGAAATTCCTGATCAATTTTGAATTGGGGTTAAAATTCTCCTTCATCACATGGCTAATTGATTCGATTTCTTCCTCTTTTTTGTCAACTCGCTAGTGATTACGAATTAGATCAACACTCGGATGCGTCGACAATCTAGATTCTTCATGCTTTAAAGAAAGGTTCTTTTGAGCAATGGCGGCTTGTATTGCTGCCCATATATAGGGTTACTACTTTTGTCTTCGATTTAAGTCCATGGTATGGACTTTTCAGATTCTGAGCCATTTGGGATTAAACTTCTTCGTCCTCTGTTTTTTTTTTTTTTTTTTTTTTTTTTTGATTCATTCTTCCTCCATTCTTAACACTTTCTTAAGATAATCACATACAGAAGGAATGGTTTTCACCCATAAGCCGAAGGGGGGGGGGGGGGTAAGCCTGTGGAGGAATTAAGGATTTTAAGGAGAAACTGGGGTTAGAGATTTGGCTGATTGAATTTGGTCGAAGAAATGGATCTGTCCGATGGGGAGGGTGGAATAGTTCATGGAAAGTTTGATATTTTGGGATTTGGTGTTTAAGGTTGACTAGGGAAATAATTATTTAATATAATAAAATAAAGGAAAATAAAGCTGATGTGGAAAATGGATATATTTAATGCTTTACAAAATGCCGACTGGGAATTTTTGGATGACGTGGAATGAAGATTGGTCGGAAAGTCAGACAATCAGTATTTTTAAGCATGTATGCTCATTTTCAAAAAAATACTACTTAAAGGACCAAAGTTGTCATCGGAAAAAAGCGACTAAAATTACAAAAATCGAGATTCTGAGGACCAAATTTGATTTAAATTTAAAATTAAGTGGTGAATTATTAATTAGACTTGATGCATTCACTTAAAAGGTTATAAAACAAACGTAATTGTTGATAACACATCGGATAATAATAGAGTTTCCTAAAAATCTACCCAAATTTACACCACAACTATCTCACCACACTTTTTTTTTTTTTCGGGGTAAGGAAAAAAAAACACTTTCAACCAGAAGATTATTTTTTACCTTGTTTTTTTTTTTTTTTTGAGAACCTTATTTTTTTTATCTTGTTAGACATAGATTTAAACGTAGTCTTTTAAAAGCTATCCATAATATATTAATGATGATTAATGACCATTAAAGTGGGTGCGCACTTATCAAAATATAGAAAATAATGTGTCATTTTATTACATGTTTTTGTTTTGAATTTTTTTTATTAACATCTTATATGTTACTTTTAACATCAAATATGATGTCCTCACAAAAAAAAAAAAAAAAAAAAAACCATCAAATATGATGACTTCATAAAAGGAGAAAAAAAATCCCAAAAGTAAAAAACATTGAATAAATTCCTAATTATTATTATTATTATTATTATTTTGGTAGGAATTCCTCTTTGACCTATAAACATTGGGTTGCAGCGCCACATATTCTTAAACCCTCCGCCGTAATCCCCTTCTATCGCCGGCGTTCAGTATCCAATATTGTGAACTGGACGCAGCAAACAATAGAGAAAGAGAGTGAGGCGAGAACATTAGGTATATGCCTCGTACAAGTACATTGGAGAGCCCTGGCTGCCCTCCACTTCGAGCCTTGACCTTTGATGTTCTCGGACTTGTCAAAGGTTCTCCACAATTGCTATTTCCTGATTATTTGTGCTTTGTTCTCTTCATTACGAGTTAATAACTTTTTCTTTTTTTTCTTTTTCATTTTGGTGTTTTTAGCATGATATATTTTCTTCAGTTCACCCATAGTGATGAAAAAAATGTTAATTTAGCTATGTGGAATCAGTTGTCTGTGGTTGACTGAGGTTTTTGGGGTGCTAAAATTAGCTATGTATGAATTAATTCGCTGGAATATATAGGATAGTGAGATATATTCAGCAATCAGCAGCAATTATATTCCTCAAAATGGTGAAAAAAAAGCTTCTTTCACAACTTCTATGGTGGATTGGCGATGAGTGAGGTTTGTAAACACGTGTCTGTGTGGAAAGATGTTGAGTTGTTGGATTAGTGCTTGGATATAAGTCTCGGATGTTTTCTTGTGGGCCCTTGAAGTTGAGCAATAGCATAATCTAAACGCCACACTTTGAATCGCATTGCTTCATAAACTTCATTTTGTGGTAATCTAGTACCATGTATTGTTATCCTTCGATGTTGCATTTACTAGGTTTGCGATTATAAGTCCTGCTCTGATAATACGCTCCATTTGCATGTGTTGTGTATGTATACATTGATAGCTGACCTGTTTCCCTAAACTGTTACTGAATTCTGTACATTGTGTGTCTGGAACAGTTATTGAAGCCAAAGGTACAAAGAGAGGGGATGCTGAAGTGGTTGAGAGATGGGGTGAACCAGATTCTTCAAGATGTGTACTTGCTGCATCTAGTGTTGATAGAGAATCAGATCCTGTAAGTTGTGAATTGTATTGGTGGATAATAGTCATAGCATTGCAATGTTTCAAGTGGTTGAGGGAATCTTTTTTGCGGTAGGTTTCTGTGAGTATTGCTCTTGAACTGCTGTCCACTTTCTTTGTTGTCTGACATGCTCATATAAGGTGATGGGCAGAGATATGTGGCATATGTTGTTTTTAGTTTTGGATGAGCTCATTAGGTTTCATTTTTTTCGATTTGGCCAAGAATCTGAGAAAAACATGATTGAATAATTCTGTAATTAGCAGCAGTGAGTGCATTGAGTTATTTTCTTGAGTCCTATAAAGTTGTACTTTTCTTTAGTGCTTGCATATGGTCTCAAGCCTGTGTGTTAGGTTCAAAATGAAGTTGAATGAGAAAAATATGGTTTTGATGTTAGCTTTATTGCATTTTAGTTCTCAGCAAGTTTAATCTGTTTGTAAGGATGGATGCCTTAAAGTGAGATGTTCGACTTCCTTTAAGACTGAGTTTATTGCGTTTTGTCTTTTGCCTCTCTTGGAGGTTAATGATCATTGACATGGTACGCTATGTCAGAGCCATAATGGTTATTAAGTTGGAGTTCATGGGGTGGTTATTTTTTTCATTTGCTGTTGTTGAAGAGAACCTTTTAGCTGGGTTCATGAGATATCATTACAAAGCTTGTGCCTATTTGGCTCCTTCTGTCTGTTTCCTTGCTTGTCTTTTCTGTACCTTGTATTGATTTTCCTCATTCTGTTAATTCTTTTTTCAGCTGATTGCTGTTGCAAGGAAAAATGGCTTGGTGAGTTCCATAGCATTTTTTTTTTTTTTTTAAAAACTTCAACAACGAGGGTTATCAATTTTTCTGAAGTTTGATTTCCTTTTGGGGTTCACTTAAACCTTTTTGTCATCTGAAGGTTGAAGTGCTTAGCTCTGTTAACGGGAGTTTGCAATGTTCTATTGCTAATGCCAGTCAAAGCGACACTACTTCAGAAGATGGTGCCATAGTTGGATTGCATCTGTTTAGGAAGGAAAGATCGGAAACATCATCAAGGTCTTTTTATTTTTATTTAATAGCCAAGAAAACAGTTTAACGAGATTAGTTTGCTGGCCATTTAATGCATTTTGCTGCTTTGGAAGTTTAATTGTCTTCTAAAGGGTTTCTGTGTGCATCGAATCATTCCGTGTATGCATGGTCCGGTTAAGGTCTGGGCCTTTTACGCCTATTGCACACCGTCGTACCTTGTATTATATATTATATTTCTGTATCAGGTTGGTCTATAGTTGTACAACTTTGTTTTGATTTTATAATTTTCGATTAGGTGCTAGCCTTCGTGTAGGCATACATTTTTGATAGGTGATGTAATAGCACTCATGCAGCCACAATAGCTGTTACCAGTTATCAGTAAGTGCATTTATCCATGGACGCAACATGAATAGAGAGTTTAAAGGGTGTTGATGACAAAGAAGAAAAAAAACAAGAAAAAATTGTGTAGAAAATAATACATGGAACAAGTAACAACACATTGTGCAAATATTTCAATCTGAGTGTTTTTTAAAGTCGTAGCTAAAATTAAGCAAATTATACATTAATATGTTTACGAAGCTGTCAAATCAAGAGGTATAGGTATTCTTAGTTAGACCCGCTCTGAATGCCTGGTAGTTCCTATGTTCGTTTTGCCTCCAGTATTGCCGTCATGTTATTTCTTGATCTTGAAGTATGCTAATCAAATGGTTCTCCTATCTTCGCTGGTTTTGGACATTTCAGATAGTTCTAATGTCAAGGTTTGGGTTTTACCCACTAAGGCAAAGAAACTAGGTGGTGGATGCTTGGTTTTGGATCATGTTATGGAATGGTTTTGGATCATGTTATGGAATGTGAATGCATTCCGTACTTACATATTGCTTACATGCTGTTAAAATTTTGCTTGTGATTAATTTCTATTGTGCTTTTTCTTTAATTCTAAAAGACTCCTGCATTTTTCTATTTTTCTGTCTTTTTAACGTTATTGTGTATTAATATTTTCATGTCTTGAATTAGGTCATGTACGTTTCTAACCTGCACTGCTAAAGGGCGTGCAAGCATTCAGTCAGTCAATTTTTCTGAGTCCCCAGTGCAAAATGTCTCTGGTTTGGATCAGACTACATTTAACACTTGTGGCTCTGGTGATATTATGTGCTCAAAAGTCGACAAAAATGAAAACTTTGCTATATTTGGAGGGTGAGTATCTTTAAGTTAAGCTTTTCTTTTTTTTCCTAACAAATAATTGTTCAGAAAATCTGATTGTGAGATCACTAATTGCCAAGAGGTATATTGGTTTATGTGTAGAAAAGGAGTTGAGATGAACATGTGGGACCTTAACTCTCAAACGAAAACTTGGAGTGCAAAATCTGTGAGTTCCGTTGCAATTTACTTTCATGTATGTGTCTTTGTTCTAAGGAGCAGTATTTTCAAGGCAACTGACTGTCCAATCTCTTCAGCCTGCTAAAAACAGTCTTGGCATATTTACTCCAACTTGGTTCACTTCTGCGACTTTCTTAAGCGATGATGACCACCGAAAATTCGTAGCAGGCACCAACAATCATGAGGTATTTACATTTCTCTTTCTCTTTAGTGTCTGCTCTCAAAGACTATGTTATCCTTGTGTGTCTGTCTGAGATTAGGGATTTCCGTAACTGCCCTATTATAATGTCGGTAACTTGGTATAGTGTGAAACTTATGGGAATTACATGCACTTTAAAAAAAGGATAATATAATATCGTGTGCCAAATGGGCACTTCAAATGGGTCCTCATTCCATACTGATTTATTGTGGTATATTCTAATGTCCTGTTATGGAATAGGTACGTCTATATGATGTGTCTGCCCAGAGACGGCCTGTAATGTCGGTTGATTTTCGAGAGACTCCTATAAAAGCTATTGCTGAAGATTTAGATGGGCATCGAATTTATGTTGGAAATGGATCAGGTGATCTAGCTTCATTTGACATTCGAACAGGTATAGATCTCATTAGTTATTCATACTCAGCTCCTGATACTGCATTTTAATAAGCATACTGCCATATTCTACACGTTAATTTACTGAAAACGCGCATTGATGTTTGTTGATATGGATGCAGATTCTCGTAGTCAAATGATCAATATAGTATGATTTGATTCCTTCTTTCGCACTACACACCAGTTGCAGTAAATTTGTTGGATACATGATCGAATATTAACTGACTAGCATCTGTTGTAGGAAAACTGTTGGGATCCTTTCTGGGGAAATGCTCTGGAAGTATAAAATCTATTGTTAGGCACCCAAACCTTCCCGTGATTGCGTCATGTGGTAAGAATTTCAACAGCTCGTACACGATGCTTACTTTGAAACACCTGTGTCAATTTGATTGCGTTTTTGTCGGATACACCAACAGCTATTAGATATGTACTGATTATTTTTCTCGAATTTTCTCACGGTGCTACTATGTATGTTTTCAGGGTTGGACAGCTATTTGAGGATTTGGGATATCAAGTCGCGGCAACTGTTGTCTGCGGTATGATATGAAACAATATTATTTGAGATGGTCTTGGCCTTTAAGCGGTATCTACATATACGTGTAGCCGCCGCTCTTTTGCTATGGGTTCTAACATGTGAAGATATGCATTCAATTTTTATTTTTTTTTGGCAGGTTTTCTTGAAGCAGCATCTTACTGCGGTGGTTTTTGATACTTATTTTGGAAAAGATGGTGAATTACTATTTTATGACTCGTGAACTTTTATCGTTTAGTTGTGTAGATACAAAAATGACAATTATTGAATTGCAGATTCTCCCAAGGATTTACCACATGAGGATCGTTCTTTGAATGCAAAGCGTAAGAGGGCATTTAATCCACGCGATAGACGTAAAAGCTTTAGATCCGACAACTGAAAAAACCCCGGGCGTGATTGGTGTGTTAGCTATTATATCCTTGTGCTGTGGCCGCTGCTACTGCTATATTAGCACGGATACAAGTGGTTTTATTTATTTGTTTTTAGAAAGTGCAATTGTTATGTTATTATGCTTGTTTACACACACAAAAAATAGAAATTATGGCCACAACTTTGGGGACAATTGGATTTTGAGGTTTTATGTAATATGTTGTGGTTTGAGTTTTATTATGAAGAAATCCGTCTTACCCGTTGCTGCTGCTAACCCTCCCTCCCCTCTTCAAATTTTATTTTCAAGCTCCTATTTCAATTTTGTCGTAGTTAAAACCTACATCTAAGTTACACAATTAATGTAACTAGTTAATATTCACAATTATCATAAAAAAATATTGGTACGTATCAAGTAAAATTAATTGGCAAAATGAATACTTCTAGAAAATCGATAGTTTATCGAAAAAAAGGTAGGTGGGGAGGGCTATGTTGTTAGAGGTAGGAAACATGCCTATATGGTGCAAGAGGGAGGTGTGAGAGTTGTTGCGGGGAGGGGATAGGGAATGATGCATGGGTTAGGGCATGAGTGGGCTAGAGGTGTGCATTGGGGTGAGGGTGAGGGTGATGGAGAGTCGGGGCGAAGGGTAGGGAAGGGTATGTGATCATTAGAAAATGAGGGTGAGGTTGATGAGAGTCGGGGCTAAGGGAAGGGGAGGGTATGTGGTCAGAGGTGGGCAAAGCAGTATAAGCATAACAAATGATTTAAAGTTCTAGATTTTAAAATAATACATATCCATATTTTTATACCAAATATCATTAAAATAGGATAGTGCTTCATATGAGGATACACTATTTATTAACCTTAAAGGAGATTTTGAGAAAAAAATTCATTTATCTTTATATTAAGGATAGAGCACCGTATAGTTTTTAATATGAATGTCTAAGACAATTTGTCATATTGATAACGTAAGATAAATAGAGATACACTTGAAAATACATAAATACTATTTTTTCTTCTAGAATTTGGAATGATCTTGTGACCATTCACCCTACTTGGGCCCCCCTACAAGGTCGTAAATCAAACAAAAACAAAATAATTTGAGTTTATAAGTAGATGAATCAATACATTGAGATTTTAAATCGCATATAAATTATACTTTTAAGTTATAACTCAAGCAAATGCAAATTATAGTTTGATGTAGTAATTTTTCTTTTTTATGATGTATAGTTTAGAATTTAAAAAAAGAATAAGTATAATTTAGAAAAATAAATTATCTTTACCATATTAATAGATATGAATAGTAAATAATTATTTTTATTACAAAACGAAATAAATTTTATTAAAAACAACATAATTACAACCTGACAACCACCGATCAACCGTCGGACCACCACCAGCCTACTACTTAATAAACCAACACTAACAAATAAAAGAAGATTGGGAGAACTCCAATATGACCAAATACCGTCTCGTTAAAGAGAAACTGATTTGTTTAAAAATGAAAATGGAAACAATCCGATACATGACGGACGTCCATAACCAACTCGCAAGACAACAACCAACACCACCCAGTAGCAACCATAACAACCGACAAGCCCGATGAGTACCAAGGCCACCCGGGATCTACAAACATACCACAAAAACATAAAAAGAAAACAACTATCCTGAAACTACCCACGCCAACATCACAAAAAGGAAAGTAAGAAACCCTTTATCACCCCGCCAACAACCTAGAACGGCGGCGAGGGAGACAAGTCCAAAATCCGGCGACAAAGGCTCAGCAGATAGAATAGACGACGAAACTACACAAATCTTTCCTCCATAGACAAGCACCGAAGTCCACAGCCTGAAAACGACCTCTATTGTAATAGTCCGGCGGGCCACCATGAAAATATCTCCTCCGGCCGGTGAACCGTTCTTCAAATCGAAGAGAATCTCCCAAACCAAAAGCTGCTTAGACAGCCTCCAAAACGTGAAGTTGCAGGGAAGAAGACGGTCACCGGTCAAAACCGTCACCACCATGGCTGGAAATCCAAAAGAGATGGCTCTAGATCTGCAATTATTAAAAAAAAAAAAAAAACACAACAAACAAAAAACTACATGAAAGTGAAGAAAAGAACATCAGAAATCTAAAAAGAACAGCCGGCACCGGCATTGGAAAAAGGGGGACAAGGAGGAAGAACCGAAGAATGATTCTAGACGGTGGGGAGATAAGAAGTTAATAGAGAGTGATTAATAGTAAAATAATTAATTACGATGACCATTTTATTATGATATATTTTTTTAAGAAATATTACCTATTAATATTTCCATTTTACAAGCTTGGAAAGCCTCCTCCCTTTCGAAAGCGGGCCGAGCCATCCTCACTCAATCTGTTATATCAACAACGGCCCTCTACCATATGCAGACGGTTAAGCTCCCCATTTCTATCACTGATGAGCTGGACAAAATTGCTCGCTCATTCTTTTGGGCTGACCATGAAGATGAAAGAAAGATCCATCACGTAACTTGGAACTCTATATGCCAACCCAAGTCCCACGGTGGCCTTGCAATAAGGCGAGCTCGAGAGATGAACACTGCGTTCTTAGCTAAACTTGTATGGCAGATTCTGACGGACCACAACAAACTTTGGGTCCAAATTCTGACACAAAAATATGGATCTCCGTTCGCGACACCGAAGCCGACTGCTTCCTTTATTTGGTGCCACATTTTTTTTGCAGCGAACGAGTTGAGGGAGGCATTTGCTTTAGACGCCAATGGAATGCCCATATGGACCGGCCACCCTTCCGGAAAATTCTCGGTGAGTTCGGCCTACCATGCAGTCTGTAAATCTCCCGCACCAGTGACTAATCACAATGCGAATTGGAAACGGATCTGGAGCATTAAAGGCCCACTTCGAGGTAATATTCTTCTGTGGCTCATCCGTAAGAATTCCTTCCCTACAGCCGGCACCCTCGCTAA
Source organism: Gentiana macrophylla (assembly GCA_026214975.1). NCBI lineage: Eukaryota > Viridiplantae > Streptophyta > Magnoliopsida > Gentianales > Gentianaceae > Gentiana > Gentiana macrophylla. The sequence goes on along the minus strand of CM047805.1, from coordinate 131,270,636 downwards.
AAGGCATATCATCGATGATGACACGTGCTCCTCCTGTGGAAACTCTAGTGAATCTATTTTACACGCCCTTCGGGATTGTAGTTGGACACGTGGATTGTGGAAGGACGTTGTGCACCACCAACATTGGCACGAGTTCTTCAACGTTCATGACGCCCCCACTTGGCTTGACGGTTGTCTTCAGAAAGACATGCTCAAGAAAGACAATATTGAGTTTTGGCGATTTCTTTTCCGAGAGCTGATTTCAAGTTTATGGTATTGGAGAAATGAAGAGTTCCACAATGAAGATCGACGGCCCCGGCGGTGTTAAATATCTCAGTTTATTCGAAAAGCGCGAGTTGCATCTAAAGCGCAGCAAAAATAACTCTATACTTTAGTTTAGTTGTTTCGCTCTTGTATAGCTTTTTTTTATTCGCTTTGAACAGTTGTACAACCTTTCGATTAATTTAAATATCCGGTTTTTATCAAAAATAAAAATAAAAAATATTACCTATTCAAAAATTAGCTTTTAGTTTTCCTCTCTCCCCTAACCCCCCACCCCCACCACCACTTTCCATTCTCTATTCCCGCCCATTCAAACCCTACCCACGTTCTCCCTCCTTTTTCCCACTCTATAACCTACCAACCATATCTCACCCCAATTATCCTTCCTTCCTCCCTCACTCATCAGAAAATCTTCGATTTTCATCGTCGTCAATCATGAATCGCCGCACCAGGAGGCAGCCACAACGGCAGGAGTCTCCGGCATTTCTCCGGTATCTGAAGCCAGGAGCTCTAGCAAAACTTCGAGACTCTCGTATCAGTGAAAGGACTCACCGTGTTGAGCTTCAGCCACCGTCTTCTTCTTCGATTACTCAGATCTCTTCTCCTACTCGTTCTCCTCCTGATCCTGCGAATCAAGGACTTGCAGCTCAGGCGAATTCTCCTCCTTCATCACCTTGTTTCTCGGTGCGGGTCTATGGACCGAGATGCATTCAGAGGAAGAAGCTTGTGGCCGCTAAGGGATTGTACTTTTCTGCTCCGATTTCCGCTGGATCTGGGTTGGATTCTGATGGATTGTAGTTATTTTGGTGGAGTTTTATAGTATTTTAGCCTCTCCATAGTAGCTCATTAGATGGAAATGTAGATTTCCTGTCAATTATCCCTTGTATGCATATGGGTTCAGATAAAACGGGCTTCTTTTTCCCCTTAATAAATTGACATTTCTGTGTATTTATGCTTAACTTATCCTTCTTTGAAATTTGCATTTTCCCAATGTGTTTTCTGGAATTTTCTTTTTATAAGACCCGTAATTGAAATTGTATGAATTGAGGTGTTTGGCGTTTACCTATGATCAATTTTTGTGCAATTTTAAGAGCCTTTTCATGTTGGATTTACAGATCCAGAATTCAAGTCTCAGGGGACCAGGTTTTATAGTTGAATGACTTTATGTATCATTTTTCTTTCAATCGTTATATATATATATATATATATATATATATATATATATATATAGATATACAATTTTGCTTAAAACATTTTCTGTGGCTTGAACCCCTTCAAATAGTATTGGATCTGCCTTTCATTGTGTTGCTTGCCTGAGGGATGGATGTTTGTACTTTGTAGGCCATAGTACACTTCTTCTGTACCTTTGTTTGGAGTCAGATCACTCTTTTAGGCTCATTTCAGCATATCTTTCCTTCTCTTGGTTTTAATCTCTCCTGCCAAAGAAGTGTGCTTGTTTTAAACTAGCATCCTGGTAATTGGTGTTTCTGGGCTGTTCAACAAATTTAGTTGTGAATTGCGATCCTTCTATGTGTTGTTGTTTCTCTTGCTGGATTTAGTCTTCTTTAGATTGTTTTCTTTATATATTTGTGATAGCTTTGACAACTTTCATCAAGTCTAGGCTAAATCTTCTGTTTTCGGTGCGACTGGATGCATAATTTAGTGATTCTACTATGAGTTATTGAGGTTGTTTTATTGCTGGACAAATGATGTAAGTTTTAAGCCGATTGGATAAATTTGTTTGAATTTACTACTAGTTAATATCGCTCTTTAATTTGGTATGTTCTTGGTTTCATGGCTTGGAGATATTCCAAAACATCCTCTACAACATCCAGCAAAGCATTATCTTGTTGTTTCCTTCTATTTTTGACATATGTCATACATCCTTCTAATGCTTTAGATGATGATTGCTTCACAGGATGATGGCTTTGATTCGCTGCTCAAGAAATGCTTGTGTTTAGTTTTCTTTTTCTCCCTTCAAACTGTATTGAAAGGATGTGCATTGAGATTAATAGACTGTCCATGTTTAATATTTTTTTTGTAAGTTTTACTATGTTTTCTATCCCTCTTCCTTTTGGATTATTGTTCTAGTATTTGTAGATCAATCACCCTGCTATAATGTACACCAAATTGCTATTTTGATAAGATGTACCATGTTTTCAAATTTATCTCGAACAAATTTTCAAATTTATCGAATTTGGTGAGTATTTACTCTTAACAGTTTTTGATTCCTTTTCTTTCGAGTAACGCAGGTAATGAACTAGTTATTTGTACCCCTCTTCTTTCTGAGTTTCTAGGCAATGATGGGTTTATGCATTTTGGACATGTGCATATTTTCCCAGGACAAAATAAGACTTCAGACCACATTAACCCTATCCTTTCTGGATAGAAATCGCTCGATTACCATCAGTGTGTACAAATAGAGGAGCAAATCTAACGAACTTACACACAACCCAATACCAGATCTATCTAGATATTACACCTCAGCAATACACATCAATTACAATAGTACCCTTACAACTTTTAATTCATTATTCAACTTCCCCCCTCAAACTAAAGGTGGTGTCAACCACATTTAGTTTGGACCTGTTGTGTAGAAATTTGGCACTGGTTATTGTTTTGGTGAGTCCATCTGCTATTTGGTCACATGAGGGAATATACTGAACTTGGAGCTTGTGTTGTAACACTTGATCTCTCACAAAATGCACATCAATCTCTATGTGTTTGGTTCTCGAATGGAACATATGATTGTGTGCAAGGTGGTTGGCACTAATGTTGTCACACCAAGCAGTAGGAACTGTGGAAACAGGCAAATGCAGTTCAGACATTACAGATTTCAACCATTGAATCTCAACAGCTAAGTTGGCCAAAGCTCTATATTCTGACTCAGTGTTGGACCTTGAGACAACTTGTTGTTTCTTGGAAATCCATGACACAAGTGTTTCTCCCAAGTAGACACAATATCCAGCCACATATCTTCTATCTTAAATATCACATGCCCAATTAACATCACTATATCTAGTAATATGTAGAGATGTACTAGATTTGAAATGTAGTGCATAGTGCAATGTCCCTTTAACATACCTGAGCATCCTTTTCATGGCTTGCCAGTGGATCACCTTAGGATCATGCATAAACTGGCTCAACTAATTAACTCCATAAGATAAATCAGGCCTTGTATAAGTGAGGTATTGCAAGGCACCAAGAATGCTTCTGTAGATGGTTGGGTTGTCCATAGGTTCAGAAGTTGAGTGAAGGTTAACACTAGTGGCCATAGGTGTGGAGACAGGTTTGAGACGCTCCATATGTAGCATGTTGATCAATTGAGTGGCATACAATTGCTGGTTGGGGTACAGACCACTGCTTTCCATGTGAGCTTGGAAACCAAGAAAATGACTAGGTCCCAAATCTTTTAAAGCAAACCTGGAGTTCAATTTGGAGATAAACTGTCTGATTAAACTAGGAGAATTTCTAGTGATTAAAATGTCATCTACATACACCAGTATGTACATCAGCTGTTTCTGTGATTTGTAAACAAACAGTGAAGTATCAGACCTTCCCTGTGTGAATCCCCAAGTAAGAAGTTGTTGTCTAAGTTCTTCAAACCAGGCCCTAGGGGCTTGTTTAAGGCCATACAAGGCTTTTCTCAAGTGGCAAATATGTGAGGGTCTGGTAGGATCTGTGAACCCTTCAGGTTGTGGCATGAACACATCTTCATAAAGTGTGTCATTCAAGAAGGCATTGTTGATGTCAATCTGGTTTATAGGCCAATTAAGTGATACAGCAGCAGCCAGAACCACTCTTATTGTGGAAGCTTTCACTACAAGGCTGAATGTTTCTTCATAATCCACACCTGGTGTTTGAAGAAATCCCTTGGCAACTAGTCTTGCCTTATGCTTTAAAATAGAGCCATCTGGTTTCAATTTGAGTTTAAATATCCATTTGTTGCCAATAAGGTGTTGATTTGGTCTGCCAGGTACTAAATCCCATGTATGATTCTTGATTAAAGCTGCATATTCCTCCTTCATAGCCTGATGCCATTCAAGTTGAGGGATGGCATCTGACACTTTCACCGGTTCAGTTGGACATAGTGTGGAATCTTTCTTAGCTAGATAGGAGAAGGTTTTAGGTTTGGTGATGCCACTTTTGCTTCTGGTTTGCATGGGATGTTGGTTGGAGTTTGGATTAATGTGAGTTATAGGAGCAGGTTGTTCTGGTTCTGGTTGGGGACTGTTTGAAATGGAAGGTGAGGGAGAAAGTGTAGGACTTTGTGGCATGGACCTGTTAGTAGTACTGGACCTGGAGTGTGTATGACTGGAACTTGAGGGGAGATTAGGTGAACTACTAGTGTGATCAACCATTTGAATTCTGAGTGTAGAAGGTGAGGAATGATCAATTATCTGGATTCTAGGTGCAAGAGTGGAGGAATGATGCCTCCGAGGGGATCATTTGTTAGACATTGTACCAGCAGCAGCATCATTGGAGCTAGGACACTGAATTTGGATGGAGTAGGAAGGAGGACAGGCGTGAGGAGATTTTGTGATAGGACTAAAAAGACTTTGATAGGGAAACTCCTGTTCATTGAATATGACATCTTTGGACACATACACCTTACCAGTAGATTCAAGACACAAAAAACCCTTATGGTCAGGACTCGCACCTAGGAAGACACACTTTTTGGTATGAAATTGAAACTTATGTTTCTGGAAGGGTCTCAAATAAGGGAAACAACTGCTGCCAACGACCTTGATCAAACTTAGGTCTGGTTTCTTGTGATAGATACATTCAAAAGGTGATTTGTTTTTTTAGGACAGGTGTGTTGAGTCTATTTATGATATACACAGCATATTGAAAACTTGACCACCAGTATTTAAGTGGCATAGATGATTGAGCTAACAAGGTGAGACCAATTTCCATCATATGTCTATGTTTTCTTTCCACTTTCTCATTTTGCCCATGGGCATAAGGGCATAAGGGCATGAGTGCCTAAACATTATCCCATGATCTTTTAAGTAGGTATCAAAAGGTCTAAACTCACCACCCCAGTCAGATTGTAGGCATTTAATATGAGAGTTAAACTGTTTTTCAACAAGGGTTTTACAACACAATTGTCAGAATGGAATTCCATAAAAACAGCATTGTCAGAAACACTTAAGAGATTTTTTGTGATGTGTGGGACATGTAGTATGTGTGTGAGGTTCAGTTCAGTGTGTGTAGTGGGAACAATAGAGCTGCATGTGTGGCTAATTGAAAGAGACTCACCATTTCCAACTGTGATAGTGTTAGATCCTTCATACCCCTGACTCAACTGTAGGCTGTTCAAATCAATTGAGATATGGTTTGTAGCACCACTATCTACATACCAACTTGCATCACTTACACTTTCTAGGGAGGCAGAGTAAGCAACAGGCCTGTTTCCATTTGGCCTAGGAGATTGCCTAGAATTGTAGTTTGCACCAGTGTAGCTAGAGTCATATCTATAGTAGCAATCAACACCTACATGCCCAACTCGATTGAACACTTGACATGTTGGTCTAGGAGCGTTGGCATTACCTTGAAAACCACCTATGTTGCCTCCATTGCCTTGATAACCACCTTTATTGTTCCTGCCACGACCCATGTTGCCTTTATAGCCTCTGCCACGATTGCCATCATTTGTAGGGGGTCTGGATGCTGGCCTGGGACTTCCAGATCGGTTAGCAGCAAAATTTGCAGAGGGGTTGTTTAAATCAAGACCAGAGTTGGGATTGAAACGAGCAAGGAGCCTTTCATGAGTCACCAGTTGTGATTGCACTTCTTGCCATGTAAGGGTACCAATTTTGGAAGTTATGTTTACAATCACTGACTCGTAGTCCTTTCCAAGACCTCCCAAAGTAGCAAGTATGAGCTCAGCCTTGGATATAAGATATCCTGCAGATGTAAGACCATTTGAGTACGGTTTCATGAGGGCAAGATAATCCACCATAGATTTTGCTCCTTTTTCTGTTTTTTTCAAAGCCTCGTTATATTCAAGCAATCTTGCCTCGGATCGGTTATTGAACATGTAACACCCCAAAATATTGGGTTGTTATCGAGACATACCTTATACTATTATATTGGTTTTATAAAATGAAAATGTATATATAGATTAATGAAAACTTGTTATGTTTTATTTTATATATATATTTTTGAAAAATCACTGCATAACTAAATACAAATATAATTTTTTTTAAAATATTTTACTTATATATATATATATATATATATATATATATATATATATATATATATATATATATATATATATATTGAAGCAGCAATGATATAAATATTAATGTGGATTTACACAACAATCATCATCACCCTTCATTGTTGTGGGACCTAGATCAATCAATATAGGTCCCACAACAACGAATGATGTCGATGATTGTTGTGTCAATAATCATAATTCTCTATCATTTCTCTCTATCATTATATATATATATAATATATAGCATCATGGAGATATGTTGACAACACTTTTGGTTGTGATCGGATAAGTGCCTTTCTCAACAACCGTATTATAGTGGTTCAGATTTTTTTGAAGATAATATTTAAACCTTTTATATCTATAATTTAGGAGATAAGGGTTAGGTTGTTACAAAAGAAAAATTCAAAATTTCAAACTATGACTTATCTTGTAGGGGTTTAGTAGTATAAATAAGACATAGGGCTTGACCTCAGAAAACACAAAAATATTTCTTCGGTAGCAGGCAGTAGAAGAGGGAAATAAATAACTAGCAGAGTAAAGCTTTGAATGTGAGTTCCATATATATATATATATATATATATATATATATATATATATATATGTATTTTATATTTCTTTTCCTCTTGTTGCCTATATACCCATATATATATACTCCCTCCGTCTCACTTTGTTTGAGACTTATTCCTTTTTGGGATGTCCCAAAATTAGTTCCACTTCTAATGTTTAGAATTAAATTTGTCTCTTAAATGTCTAAAATGACCTCATATAACAATTTATTGAAAAATATAGAAGAACACAAAAGGATGTAATTGTAATTGAGCTATGTTTTAATGAGTAGACAAGACATTAAATGATGTCTCCTTATTTTTTATAAGTTCCTAAAAGTCCCAAACAAAATGAGACGGAGGGAGTATTTTTTTCCTGCAAAAGCTACTTGACTGTATACCCTAAGGATTTCTAAGCATTTAATGCGTCTGTACCTAACCTAGTCTATTTGTCCGTGGGAAGGTAGCAGTAGTTCCCAAGTTGCCAATATTATAGTAAGGCTGTCTCCAATGGGAGTATTTTACGGCTCCCTAAATGTGTTATAGGGTGAATACCTAAGGGCCTGTTTGGATAGGAAGAAAAGGAAGGTGAAGAAAGGAAAGGGTTTGGATGGATTTTATTTGAAGGTGTTTGGCAAGCTAATGTTAGAAGGAAAGGAAAGGGGAAGGAGGGAGAAGAGGGGAAAGCGTGCAATGTAAATTCAGTAGCATGTTTTCCAGCCAAATTCGGCAAGATTGAGAAGGATAAGGATTTTTTTTTAAAAATATTTTAAATATAATTCTCTTTTTGAAAAAACATTACCTAAATAACCTTACTTATTCCATAACTCCCACTAACCAAAATTGGCGCTAATTACCTGCAGATTTGGCGCCAGTTTCCACGATCTTCCTCCTCATTTTGGCGCAATTATTTTTTGGCCAATTTATAGCAGCACTTTTTGAGGTATCAGCAAGGTTCTAGCAACAATATTTATTTTACCATCAAATAATTTCAGAGCTTTGAGGCTATCATCAAGATTTTGAGGTATGTAAAATAATTTATGTATTGGTATTATTATTATTAATTGGAATATATGCTGCTAATTTTTTGAAAGAATCATTGTTGCAATTTGGTCATGAAATGAAAAAGAAAATGACTTTTTCTGGTTGTTATCAGACTGATTTTTGTTGTTGTTATTATCGGTTTTTTTTCTTCTTCTGAATATTAGCTTTGATTGATTATGTTTGTTGATACTCTATTGGATGGGAATTGATTCATCTGTGTTAGTTGCTTAGTGATATACTCTTTTGATTTTTGATAAGAATTCGTTTTTATCTTTCAATTGTTTTGAATATAGATGGAAAAGTGTAAGAAAGGTGGCAATATTTATATGCATAGTTGGGATTGGAGCATACTTGTAAAAGCGTGAGGCGGGGCTGAGGCGTGGCATGGGCGCCTCGACGCCATGGCGCCATGGCGGCGCCTCGGCATGCAAGGCGTGCAATAAAGTCGTAGAACTTATTTTTTTGGCCCTTTAGATTATAACACATATAAAAAAACAAACAAGATCACATAATGTCATCTAAACAAGTTTTAAACTTTTAACACACAAAACAAGTACTACGAATACCGATAAACTATAGTTAACCAATCAACCAAAAGGTTTCCGGTTTCAAATGTTTTAAACGAATCTAATAGACTAATACTAGTGCTAGAGTTCACAAAATGACATAAAAGATAGGCATTAGCCATTAGGAAAAACAAGTTTCAACTTTCAAGTAATCATCGGTCATCACTCATCATGATCACTAATAAGCTCCATCGGTCCGTCCCCTCATCACTATTCTCCCATCCACTCTTTCGTCAATGTCGATTGTCATCATCATCCAAAACAATTGGTTAAAAGCAGTGAAAACATTAACACCATAACTTTACATTCTATAAACAGGTGAACACTCGCAAATCAAAATTTAACCCGATTTAACCTCCACGGCTCCACCTATTAACTTTTCATTCAATTAATGACCACATACACCAATTAACGACCACATACACAAATAAAACGACCACATACACAATTAATGACCACATGACTTGCCAATTAATGACTACATACACAAATAAAACACACCAAATCCATAGACTACTAAGTACTAACAAACAAAGATCACTAGTTCACTACTTAAAGTTTTAGAAAATCAAACAAACAAAGATCACTACTTTGACAATCATTTAATTCCATTATTTCAAAATCAAATTACTCACATCATTAGATTCATTACTTTGATTTTTTCATTGTTTCATACTTTCATTAAAAGAAAATTATAAATATGTTTTTCAACACCATAATCACATAAAGAATATATTATTTAACACAATCATGTGTAAAAACGAATTGAAAAAAAAAAAAAAAAAAAAAAAACGGGAAAGCGGTTGTTACACTCAAGAAGGCTTAACGTTGAAGCCGCAATAGATTATTACTGACCGGTTATTATGAGAAGAAGGAGAAAAGTAAGCTTTTTTAAATTATTAGCTTTTTTTTTTTTTTTACTCCATGGAAGATGAAGCTTGCACTTTCTCGGCAGAATTTGGAGTGGAGAAGGCGGGAAATGAGAGGGAATGAAGAGAATGGGATGGGTTGACTAGGTTTTATGTTATTTTTAAGCTGGTTTGACGTTTTGCCCTTCAAAATTCCATGGCGCGCCACGCCCACGCCCACGCCTTGGCGCCGCTTGGACACGCCTTGCATTTTCTGCGCCTCAGCCTATGTTAAGGCGTCATAGCCCCGCCTCACGCCATGGCGCGCGCCTCACACGCCATGGCGCACGCTTTTACAAGTATGGATTGGAGTAACCAAATTGCTGTGTTAATGGCAATATGTTTTACTACATATTGGCGGTTGACGAAAAAAAGCCGTAGGAATGTTGTACAACTTAGTTGCGGTTCACGTATCCATAGACAACGTGTGAGGGATGAATTAGTGTATCAACTTACAAATGATAAGAGAGGCCTACATCTCATTCGTTTGAGGGAAGGTGCTTTTAAAAAATTATGTGAAATTCTCCAAACTAATACTAGGATTCGACCTACTAAATATGCAACGGTTGAAGAGCAAGTTACGAAGTTCCTATATATGTTATCATCTGGTGTTTCGACGCGTGACATGGCTGTTTTGTTTCGCCGATCAAGTGAAACTATAAGCCGCCATTTTCATGCTGTCTTAAGAGCAGTGATTTCTCTAGATGATCGATTTCTTCGTCAACCTGATGGATCTCATACACCTGGTGAAATATTGCATGATCAGAGATTCTACCCGTATTTTAAGGTGAGTAGAGTATAGTTTAAATTAATTTATAAAGATGAAATATAGAATGATTCCAAAAAACTGTTCATTAGGATTGTGTTGGTGCAATTGACGGGACACACATTAGAGTATTTGTGCCGTCTAAAGATGCACCTCGGTTTCGTGGAAGGAAAGGCGTCCCTACACAAAACGTCTTGGTTGCATGTTCGTTCAACCTACGATTTACATATGTATTGCCAGGTTGGGAAGGAACTGCTTCAGATTCAAGAATTATAAAAAATGCTCTTAAACGAGATGATAAGTTGAACATCCCTACCGGTAAATAATCAACACTATAAAATTTGTAGATTTTATATTTTTAATTCTTAGTTTTATGACACATTTTTAAAAATAGGAAAATACTACCTTGTTGATCTTTGGGTACATGCTAAGAAGTGGATCGCTTGCCCTTACCGTGGTGAGCGGTATCATTTGAAAGAATATTCTTCAACAAATCCACCAAGAAATCCAAGAGAGTTATTTAACCTTCGACATGCATCATTACGGAACGGCGTAGAAAGAATTATTGGAGTTGTTAAAAGACGCTTTAAGATTATAGGAAGTAACGCTGAGCCTGCTTACTCATCTGACACTATGTCGGACGTCTTTATAGCTTGTTGTATCATACATAACTTTCTTATGAGTGTAGACCATGATGAAGAACTAATTGTCGAGGTCGATGAAGAATTGTCGAATAGACCTATACAGTTTGACGATATAACACCAACCTACGATACCATGGATGTAGACGAAGATGCTAGTCTTGGTGAAAGTCTTAGGGACACCATAGCTGCTGAAATGTGGCATGACTACATAACATCGCAGCAAAACCCTTGACTTTGTTTATTTCCAACATTCAGATGTGTCTATTTTTTTCATGTAAATTTATTAACTTGCTCTCTTCTGTAATTATGACTTCAAATTCGATTCTTGTTTAGTTCATTTGTGAGATATTTTTAATCTTAATGATCCAACTTTTGTTTTAAGATTCATGTTGTATGTTATATATTTATAGATTTCATGGGGAAAAAACAAACAACCAATGTTGAGTCAGGAAAAAAGGATAGATTTGTTTGGACAACGCACTTTATACTCAGCATGTGGAAGGGAACAGAGTTGATGGGAATTTTACAACCAAAGCTTATGATAAAATTGTCGAAGAACTACAAAACAAAATTGGTCCTAGCATCGACAAAGATAAAGTAAAAAATAGGATGAAGAGTTTGAAAAGCAATTTCAATGAAAGTTATGACATATTCAAAAGCGGATTGAGTGGATTCGCATGGAGTGCTACTACTAGACTCTGGAGTGCTGAAGAAGAAGTTTGGGCAGCTCTGATTAAGGTTTGTATCTTATTTTGGTATATGTTGGTATATTTTTTTTGCATACTAATTCGATTATGTTCCATTTTCTTACCAGGAAAATGCAAAGGCAGAGAAGTGGAAAAACACTCCTATAGGAAATTACTACAAGCTATGTGAATTATTTGGTAAAGATAGAGCAACCGGTGAAGGTGCGAAAGCGCAAAAGAAAAACGTAAAAGATGGGCTATGGAGAGTGAAGATGAGTTCTTGAATAGAAATGACATTGTTTTTGACATTGATGATACAACGACGATGTGCAATTTCTATCACCAAAAGAACGTGGCTCCGCAGATGCATGGGGTGTCACGAAAGGTAAGAAGAAAAAGTCTCACCAAAAAATGAGAATGAAGATAAGATGGTTGCAGCTATGGAGTCTATAGCAGTTGCAGTGAATGCTGGGGTTGAAAGCCAAAATGCTACTGAAAACTATATCAGACAAACCTTGTGGAATGATTTGAAATCATGTGGTGCGCAACAACCTCTACTTGGTGATGCGTATATGTTATTGGCTGGAAATTCTAGCAAGCTGATTACATTTCGTGGGTTTCCTGAGGAAGATCGATTGGATATGCTGTTGAGAATGATGGAGAAGAAGGACGATGATATATGATCGTGACCAATTAATGTTTTTTTTTAAATAATCGTTCGGTATGTTAATAACGTACTACCTATTTCCAATTTCATGCTTATTATCTAGACTATTGTGGATGTTAGTATTTTGTTGTTTTTGTGTTGACTCTGTACACCATTATGGTGTTTGTGTGATTTGCTTCAATAAGATTATGCTTGAGGAAAGTGATTTTTAGATCTTTACAACCTAGTGATATTTTTTTGTTGGTGTTATTTTTTAGTTGAAGGGGAGCTTTGTTTTGTTGTCTTTTATATATATATATATATATATATATATATATATATATATATATATATATATATATATATATAGTGCAGATAGAATCGAGGTGCTTTACCTTATGCATTTTTATCTGTGCTTTTTCTTTGAATGAACATGGAAGTCTAAAATTGAGAAATATGGAGAATCATGTTTAATGCAATGTCTAAAATTGGAAAATCATTTATAATCTATCGATTTCTTTTCCTTTCCACTGATATTCCAAACACACTTTTAAACCTTACTTTCCTTTCCATCTAGTTCTATCCAAACACTCAAAATAAATTTCACAATCCCTCCATTACCTCTCTTTTCTTTTCTATCACTATCTTTCCTTTTCCTTTCTATCTAATTCTTTCGATCCAAACGGGCCCTAAGAGTGACTCCAATGGGGTATTTTTTCCACCCCCAAAAAATAATATAAGGAGAATGTCAGACTTCATTGCTACAACAACACCCTATATCCTTCTTTATCCCAAAAAAAAATTAAGCTTCCCTTCATATTTGAAGGGGCTGCTAAATGAACAGTAGACACTCTATCTATCTATTTATCTCTCTTTTTACCCAATAAATTAATTTCACACATCTATCATTTATATAATAATGTGTTATGTATCGAGTAATGATACGGGCACAACGGTAGTATCACAACGGTGATATACATCATTGAAAAAAAAAATTATATATACTATTTTTTCCATAAAAAAAAATTAATCTGTCCAAATACTTATTTTTTTATTTTGAACTCTTTTGTGTCTGGATCGACATCTTTTTTTTTTTACCGTTGTGCGACGTATTCAAATATCACTTTGTAAGCATAAAATATTTTTAAAGGGATGTATAGAGGTTGCTTATTGGAGTGAATTATTTTTTAGGTGTTGAAAAAGTGTAACTGTAACGGAAAACGATGTGTTTGATGGGTGTGTTTGAAGGGTATCATTGGGGTCACTCTAACCCCCAAACCTACAACAACACCCTATCCATCTTCCTATCCCCAATTAAAACTAAGACACTCCCTTATTTTAGGGGGAAGGTTGGGGGTGAATAGTAATCATTTTTAACCACATAATTCATTTTTCTCTCTCCACTTATTTATCCTAATCTTCTTCAACTATACCAAACTCAATTTTAACTATTTCGGTAATAATCTCCTCTAATAAAAATGATACGACATTTATTAGAGGACATTTAATAATCCCCTATTTGGTTGTTTAAACGCATACGACATTTTTTTGACAATGATACGACATTAAAATCTCATTTTGCAAGTATAAAATATTTTATTTTGATTTTTGTATAAAAAAAAATGAATTAATTGGTTGAAATGTGAAAAAAAAAATAGTATTGGGGAATTGTATAGGGAATGCTTATTGGAGTCGATTGTTTTATAGGGTGTTGAAAAAGTAAATCTGGAACGAAAAATAAGATAAATGAGGAGTGTGATAGGGAGAACCACCGGAGACAGCCTAATATGTTGAAAACCTAAGCGGTGGGTGGATTATTTTGTTTATGAAGCTAGTTCGTTTTTTTTTTATGGTATTTTTTTATGGTATTTGTTTTGGATATATATTGTGTTGATGCTTATATATATATATATATATATATATATATATATATATATATAAAAGTAAATAAAAGTTGCACTTTTGATGTATGTTTATTATTTTGATTAAATATTTTTTCGGAAAAATGATCGGTGAGTTTTATTTTGATATAAAAGCAACAGTGTGTATTCTTCTCAATCTATTTTTTAGATAGTTTTGTCATTTCATCTTACACATAAATAAAAATTTGTCCCTCACTTCCATAATAGTAACCATGATGTTTTTATCAATTCATGTTTTCAGAATGTCTCATTTATATATTTAGGTCATATTTTTTTCTTCCCTTATATATATATATATATATATATATATATATATATATATATATATATATATATATATATATGATATGTAATACTAACTCCCATTTGAATAATAAATGTCATGACAGTCTTATAAAATTTGATTTGACATACACCGGTCACCTGAAAATTAATGAAAAGGTAATAGTGGATAACCAATTCTTGTTCTTGTTTGAATAGAATGGCGTGTTGTGTAAAACTCTTAGCGAGTAGGTGAGTTGGGTTTTGCACCGCAGAACGTCTAGTCACCGGTCTCGGGGCCTCATAAATTCTGCTCATCGACAGTCCTAGAGTGGTGGTACCAAAATTTTCCCCAATGTCCTATGTGCATGGTCGGGAATGCAAGGGCTGACGGATATGTCATGTTTCAGAGGGCAGTGGGGTCGGCTAGAGCCTTTTGGGAGGTTCACTGGGCGAAGGCTTGGAATCCTTTCCCTGACAATCGGCCGGAATTGTCAGGCAATAGCTTGCTTGCTTATGAAGTAAGGTAGAGAAACATGCTGGAGTTGGTTGGTAATGACTCATCGACTAAACCAAGTCAGTGTCAAGCGAATTAATAGAATTAAATTCGATAAATTACTTGACATGTATATCGTTTGCAAATTATCATGTTTTTTTTTGCAGTGTTATTAATTACTATTATATGCAGGGTAAGGAAAAGCCTTCTGTTGTAACATTTTAACGGTTTTGTAACTATTATTTTTGTATATAAAGATTCACGGGCACACACTGGAACTCACTGGGCTATCTTTAGCTCACACGTTTGTGAAATCTTTTTTTTAGGTATGGAGAAGGACACCAAAGTGATGAGGTGAGCGGGATAACCTTGGAGGCTGTTCTTGGAGAGAGAATTGATGAGGAGTTTAATGTTGACATGACAGCTTAGTTACCGCTCAAGTTTTGTTTTAGCTTGTTTTAAATAGTGGATTGTTCAATGTAATAAAGATTAAACGATGTTCTTCTCTTTTCTTTGGTGACGTTTGAATAAAGTACTAGTTCCCTCAGTGTTTTTTTTTAGTTTTAGTACTTGGGCGGTGGATCGCCGGCTTGTCCTTTATTAGACCCCAGTGGACCCTAGGGGTCGGGGATAGGCCTATTACAGAACAACACCTCCAATGTGTTCCAAACATCATAAGCTAATTCACATCCAACCAATTCAACAAGCACTTGTTCTGTCATGGAGCTCATAAGCCATCCTATGAGAAGCTGATCCGTGGTAACCCATGTATCATACAACAGTTTAGGAGTCTCAGATCCCACAGATCCATTCAAAGCAGGTAGAAATCGAGCTGGTGCAGGTTTAGTTCCAAGGACTAGGCATTCTAACCTGTGTCCCCTGATGATGGGCATACCAATGGACTTCCACAGTAAGTAGTTGGACCGGTCCAGTTTGACATTGCATGTCTGGTTTAAGCTACCTCCCAGAAAAGTGTTTGGTGCTGGGATTGGATAAATCGCCGGGAACGGTGGAGTAGAAGCCAGAATGGAAGGAATCTGAGGTAGTGAAGTTGCGATTTGAGGTATGGTTCGAAGTCCTGAGTTTGGGAACATTGATTCGAAGGAAGAACTAGCTGTGAATGATCCCAGGTTAAAGCTGGTGGGAGCAATGGTCACTCCAGACGGTGGCGCCGTCGTGGAAGCTCCGCCATCGGCTGTCCTTGGCTCTGATACCAAGTTAGAAAAGTAGCAACTTCAATATTGCAAATGTTTCAATGATTACCAGCAGAGATTCCGTGTGTACAAATAGAGGAGCAAATCTAACAAACTTACACACAACCCAATACAAGATCTATCTAGATATTACACCTCAACACTACACACCAATTACAATAGTACCCTTACAACTTTTAATTCATTATTTAACTCAGACTCTCATGCTCTCTTTCTTGGTGCACCATACACGTGCACCACAATAATAAGAACCGACTTCTCTTGAGTTACGGAGAAAGAACTGACTTTTCATAATCATAATGCACCAAGGGGAAGTCGGTTCCACTGTGGTGCATGAGTAGAATCGGTGTAGTGCAAATAATAGCGTCCTGAACAATGCTGAGATGATTGATGGGGTTTGGATTTGCTTTGTCCATTTTCGTCTTATGGCTGCTGAACAATTAATGCTGAGATGGTTGATGGTTTTCACTAGCTAATTCATGTGTTTTTTTTTGTTTGCTGCTTGGCCCATGTTTTTGTTTTTCCGGGGGATATAGCTTCTTCCTAATAGGCGTTTGCTGATCGTCTAATTTAGTTCATTTTGTCTGGAGAGATGATGTTGTAGTTCAAGAAAGAGGTGTGATGAATAATGGAGGGTTGGAGTAATTGGTAGATACAAGATATGCATTCTTGTTTTGTTTCTTTAGTGATGATGCTGATTCTTTCATGATGCCCTTGTATACTTCTTTGCTGCAGAAAAGGTTACAATATGGCGTTTGCACTTCTTACAAGTTTGAACATAAAAATCAGAGGGAATAGCGGAAATGAGCCCTCTCTGTACACTTAAAGTTGTGACTTACCCATCGGATTTCACTTTCGTTTGACCCATTCCTTATCTTTCATTTTTCTTCTTGCGTAGATTATTCCACTTTTGCATTTTTAGTCCCTTATCTTTAAAAGTTTTGTAGATAAGTCCATGTGTGTAACATTTTTTTGCGAGTTAATAGCAAGAATGATCCTCATTTTTACCGAAATCTGTGACTTAGCCCTTTCTTTCGTTTTGGTTTGACCAGACCTTCATCTTTCATTTTTTTTTTTGTTGCAAGAATGGTCCCCATCTTTATAAAAAAAAAACTGTAACATAGCCACATTTTCCCCTTATTTATTTCGTTTTGGTTTTGCTGAATAAAGTAGAGTAAAGATGAAAACTTCTTTACAAAAAATTAATATATAAGACAACCTAACAGTTGTATATTAACTTGTTTTTTTCCTGAGGTTTTTGTAATGTTGAACCATTGATGATGACAGTTTTAACAGTCTGAATGGTTTGGGGAACTTAAAATACATATATCCCTTAATAAAAAAATTACATATATACATGCATTATATTATATATATGCACCTCGTTTTTTGTCCCAACGTTTTTGTAATTTATTAATGTCTTCGTATTCAAAATATTACATTGATATTTGAAATTGAACGTTAAGAATATAATTATTGACTACATATATCTAGCTTAGGTACTTATAGCTAAACCTGTTGAATAATACTACCTCCGTCTCATATTAGAGGTCATTTTATCATTTTTTATCCATCCTATAATATAAGTCATTCTCACATTTCAATATAATAATTAATGATTTTTTTTGTTTTTTTTTTTTTTTGGTTTTACCATTATATATTCCTTATTCTAAGGCTTTACATTATTGTAATTAGCCTATGAGTATTTTAGTCCAAAACTACTAAAGTTGAATCATTTTTTGAGTTTCTTAATCTGTGTAAAGTTAGGATGACTTATAATATGAGACAGAGGTAGTATTATTCATCTTTTAATAAGGCATAACATTATTTCATATTCTTCACGGTGAAGCTAGCTACTGCCATAACAACGACCAATATAATATATTTTTTTACCACCGATTATGATAAGTCTGTGTTAAGATCAAGCGCTTACCATTGTACTAAAACCAATTGGTGTTAGTAAAGGCGCAACTATATTTCTTATCATTTAAGAGTGTGGGCAATCTGGCCCAACACCCCCCCTCAAGTGTTAGCAATCTGTCTAACACTTGCACAATTTTTTTTTAATAATGTTCCAACCAGGGTTCGATCTCATGACCTCTGGCTCTGATACCATATTGAATAGAATGATGTTATGATTTCATTGATTCAAGAATTACAAGAAGGTTACATATATAGTACTGTTGTAAATGTAAACGCAATTAATGCTAATGATTACAAATGATTACAGAATATTTTCCTGATCTTCTAGAAGAGTCTCAACACGCCCCCGCAATCCCATGGGAATGGAATGGACATGGAGATTGTCCTTGAGTGTGGAGAAACGCGGATTGCCAAGTGGTTTGGTTAGAAGGTCTGCCAGTTGATCTTTGGACGAGATGAAGGCAATGTTGAGGCGTTTGGAGGCCACAAGTTCACGTACATGATGGAAATCAATTTCAATATGCTTTGTGCGTGCGTGAAAGACTGGATTAGCCGCAAGATACGTAGCGCCAATGTTGTCACACCAGAGTGTGGGTGGAGAGGTCAATGGAATGGACATTTCTTGAAGAAGACTACAAATCCACTGCATTTCGGCGGCTGTATTGGAGAGGGCTTTGTACTCGGCCTCAGTGCTGCTTTTGGAAACAGTTAAGTGTTGTTTGGAACGCCAACTGATGAGATTGGCACCGAAGAAGATGCAGTAAGCACCAATAGAGCGTCTAGTGTCAGGATCAGCAGCCCAGTCAGCATCGGTGTAGGCCTGAAGAGATATGGCCGAAGAAGAGGAGAAGAAGAGGCCCTCAGATATAGTGTGCTTGAGATACCGTAAAATCCGTTTAACTGCAGCCCAATGATCATCAGTAGGGGAGTGCATGAATTTGCTGACGGAGTGGACGGCAAAGGCAATGTCTGGTCGAGTGAACTGTAAATATTGAAGGCCACCAACAATAGTGCGATAAAGTGTCGGATCAGAGTAGAGTGGGCTGCCTTCACGCTGTAAGCGAGTATTGGAGGCCATAGGTGTTTGGCAGGGTTTTGATTTGTCCATAGCAGCCTTCTGAAGGAGTTGGAGAATATATTTGCGCTGTGTAAGAAATAAGCCATCGGGTGTGGGCAGAGCTTCAACACCAAGGAAGTAAGAGAGAGATCCTAAGTCCTTGACCGGAACATGCCGAGAGAGAAAGTCAATAACCTGCTGAATAAGAGAAGTAGAGCTGCCAGTAATAATGACATCATCAACATATATTAACAGATAGATATGATCAGAACCACGCGAATAAATATACAATGATGAATCGGCTTTAGAAGCATGAAACCCAAACTGCATAAGGATATTTGTGAATCGGGAAAACCAGGCACGAGGAGCTTGACATAGCCCATAGAGGCTGCGTTTGAGCTTGCAGACATGATGTGGATAATCCGGGTGGACAAAGCCAGTGGGCTGCTGCATAAAGACATCCTCGTTCAACTGACCATGCAAAAAGGCATTTTGCACATCTACCTGTCGAATAGACCAATGACGAGAAACAGCCAGAGATAATAATAAACGTATCGTGATAGGCTTGACAACAGGACTAAAGGTTTCATGAAAATCAACGCCTTCAGCCTGATGATAGCCCTTAGCAACCAAGCGAGCTTTATATCGTTCAACCTGTCCATCTGCATGTCGTTTAATTCGAAAAACCCATTTATTACCAATTATGTTCATGTGAGGAGTAGCCGGAACGAGATACCAAGTACCATTTTGAATGAGTGCATTGAGCTCATCTCTCATCGCATCACGCCAGACTTGGTGTTTGGAAGCTTCGGTATAGGTCGAAGGTTCGGTGGATTGAGCGGAAGCAAGGAGTGCTTTGGGTAAGGGATAGCGTATAAAATCAGGGAGATGAATGGGTTTGAGGGTGTTGGTTTTGGACCTGGTGACCATTTGATGTGGAGGGGGCGGAGAAGTATTAGTGGAGGGAGGGTTGGATTCTGGAGATAAGGTGGGTGCAGGAGAAGCTATAGGGGAGGGGGAGGGGGAGGCCTGAGCTGGAGATGATATTTCAGAGGGTGGGAGAGGGGGTGTTGGTAAGGATGAGTCTGATGGGGGTGGATTAAGGGAAGATGGGAGTGGAACAATGATGTTGGAAGGAGTAAGAGGCGGCGTAGGGGATTGATAGGGAAAGACGGACTCATCAAAGACGACATGTCGGGAAATATATATTCGACCAGAGGCGAGATCAAGGCATTTGTAACCGTGATGAGAAGTGCTGTAGCCTAGGAAGATACATGTTTTGGAGCGGAAAGCGGTTTTGTGGTTATTATAGGGACGAAGATGGGGCCAACACGCACAGCCAAATACACGAAGGAATGAGTAGTCAGGGAGGCGATTGTGAACCATTTCATAAGGGGACTTGAAGTTTAGAATGCGGGTGGGCAAGCGGTTAATGAGATAGACGGCAGCAAGAAATGCATCTTCCCAGTAAGGGAGTGGAAGATTGGATTGAGCAAGGAGGGTAAGGCCAACCTCAACTATTTGCCGGTGACGACGTTCAATGGCACCAGCTTGTTCATGCGTGTGAGGGCAGGAACGACGGTGATGGATACCAGTGGTGGAGAAAAATTGGGATAGACGACGATATTCTCCCCCCCAGTCAGTTTGAATAGATTTTATTTTAGTGTTAAATTGCCGTTCAACGAGTGACTGAAACGTGGTAAAAATTTGTTCAACATCAGATTTGTTACGCATAGGATATAGCCACAAATATTTAGTGTGATCATCTAAGAAGCTAACATAGTAACGAGAACCGTGAATGGAAATATCAACCTGACTCCGATACCATGTTAAGATCAAGCGCTTACCATTGTACTTAAACCAATTGGTGTTAGTAAAGGCGCAACTATATTTCTTATCATTTAAGAGTGTGCGCAATCTGGCCCAACACCCCCCTCAAGTGTTAGCAATCTGTCTAACACTTGCACAATTTTTTTTTTAATAATGTTCCAACCAGGGTTCGATCTCATGACCTCTGGCTCTGATACCATATTGAATAGAATGATGTTATGATTTCATTGATTCAAGAATTACAAGAAGGTTACATATATAGTACTGTTGTAAATGTAAACGCAATTAATGCTAATGATTACAAATGATTACAGAATATTTTCCTGATCTTCTAGAAGAGTCTCAACAGTCTGTATCGTGATTAATAATAACAACATCATGATCAATGATGCAAAAATGGACTGTGCACTCAATGTGTCTGATTGATTATGGGTAATTCTACTATCACAACCACTTATCCACAACGTGCGTGAAACATTCTTTTACATCTTTGATTATGATGAATGTAAATCATAATTAGTGGACCTTGTATCATGATGAAGCATGCAACGTAAGATATGTAACTTGTTATGACTCAATGATTATGACAGTAACAAACGATAATCATTTTTTAATTATATTATACAACAAAGGGCAGTTTTATTATTATATTTGTCTATACTCAGCATTCTCCTGCTTTCCCTTCGATATTACATTGTCCACATACATCAAGATGGACGATTTGGAATGTCATCATTATTCCTGCAAATTTGATCTACTGTGTCACAATAGCATTCGCCTGCATCGGTGCATACCGGGTCGTTTTTGAATTTGCATGGTGTTGTGTAACAATATTGCAGTAATTCTTTCCACCGATCCAACTGCATTACCATAAACATGTATTATACATTAATTTGTTAATTACATTAATGACGTGACAATCAGATCTCTCATGTGAATGGTACTTGCATGTATACAAAAAGTGCACTAATCATATATTAATAATTATATGCAGAAGGTGTAATGATTGAAAGAGTAATATATAAATGATAGAGATTAGAGACTAATTAATTACCTGATGAGATAATTAGAGAAAGAATCTAACTGAAAGATTATGTTTTCATTATCAATTGGCATTCAATGCTGATACAAGGGTGTCTTATACTACACCAACAATAACAGAAAGCATATCTAGTAAACGGGACGTTTTTAGGTGGTGTCTCCACACGGTGTGGAGACACCTGTGGCAACATATGGACCACACAGTTCAAATCCAGATTTAAAACAGACGGTCCATGTGCTGCCACATGGTGTCTCCACACCGTGTGGAGACACCACCTAAAAATTTCCCCTAGTAAACAGTGCCACACACTACACTTGGCACAATCTACACCTTACACATGTCAACATAATCAAGAGCTATTATTTAATCTATATTTTAACAGTCTCCCTCAAACTAGATGGTGTTGGAACAACATTGAGTTTGCTTCTAAACATTTGGAAAGCTGTTGTAGTTAGAGATTTGGTCAGAACATCTGATATGTTTGATATGAACTTGGAATATACTGAACCTTGAGCTTCTTTTCCAGGACTTGATTCCTAACATAATGCACATCTATCTCTAAGTGCTTAGTTCTTACATGATAGACAGGATTTAGGGCCAAATCAGCTGCACTAGTATTATCAACCCAGGCTACTGGAGTTTCGGAAATAGGAACTCCAAGTTCCTTCAACAAATGTGAATCCACTACAATTCTGCTGCTAAATTGGCTAATGCCCGGTATTCTGATTCACAGCTGGACCGGAACACTACATGTTGTTTTTTGGAGCTCCAGGAAACAAGACAGTCACCCAAATATACACAGTAACTAGCTACAGACTTCCTATCATGGGAACTGACTACCCAGTCAGCATATGAGTATCCAACTAAATTCAAGGGTGCTCCAGTTTTGAAATGTAATGCAAGATGCAGGGTTCCCTTGACATACCTTAGTAATCTATTCAGAAATTGCCAGTGAACATCAGTAGGGTTTTGCATGAACTAGCTGAGATAATTGACTGCACATGTAATGTCAGGCCATGTAATAGTCAAATACTGCAGTCTTCTTATAGCAACTCTATACAGGTAGGGATCTGCCATAGGTGTTCCTTGTGTGGGAGTCAACTGTTTTCCTGTAACCATATGTGTGGGACCCTCTTTCATGTTGTCAAAGTTCAACATTTTTAGCAGCTGGTGTGCATAATAGCTTTGAGACAAGAACAATCCAGTTTGATCCCTTTGTACTTCCATACCCAGAAAATGAGATAATGGCCCTAGATCTTTAAGGGCAAATCTGGAGTTAAGAAGATTAATGAACTTCTTGATTGCTGCACCAGAAGTTCCCGTGACAAGGATATCATCAACATAAACAAGTACAAGGATTAAAAGACCACTCTTTTTGAAAAAGAACAAGGAATTATCAGCCATTGACTGTTTGAACCCCCATTGTATCATCTGATTTCTTAAGACTTCAAACCCAGCCCTAGGAGCTTGTTTCAACCCATATAAAGCTTTGTTAAGCTTGCAAACATAGTCAGGATGCTTAGGATCCACAAAACCTTCTCGTTGTGGCATATATACAGTTTCTTGAAAGGGTCCATTCAAGAAGGCATTGTTGATATCTACTTGATTGATGCCCCAGTTGAATGTGACTGCCAGAGATAGGACTACCCTAGCTAATAGTTGAGGATCTAGCAACTGGACTAAAGGTTTCAGTGAAGTCAATACCATACTTCTAATGGAACCCTTTTGCAACTAATCTAGCCTTGTACTTTAGTATTGAGCCATCTGGTTTAGTATTTAATTTGAACACCCATCTATTTTCTACCAGGTTCTGATGAGATGCTGGTGGAACTAAGGTCCAAGTGTTGTTGGAGCATAGGGCCAAGTATTCTTCCTCCATTGCACCCTTCCATTCAGAACTACTCAAAGCATCCGATGCACTTTCTGGTTCAGAAGGATACTTGTGAGAATTGGTGGAAGTGGATACAACATATGACTTGGGTTTAAATATTCCACTTTTTGATCTGATTTGCATTTGATGAGGAGCAATGGATGGTGCAGGGTTGGATAGTGCTTTTAGTTCAGGAGAGAGAGTTGGAGAATGAGCAGAAAAGTGGCAGGACTTGATATAGGAGATTGAGATAGTTGAGGTGATGAGTTACTAGATGAAGGTGAGGATCTACTAGATGAGTACCTGGGATTAGGACTTGGTGATTGCTCACTAGGAGACTGATGTAGAGGTGTAGGGGAAGCAGGTTGACTGAAGGTAGGTGGCATACTTGTGGTGTCAGTTTGATGCTTAATACTAGGTGGGGGTAAGACAGGTAAATTAACAGTGACATTTGTAGGGTTCAGCCTAGGATCAATAAGGACTTTCCTACAAGGCCCTAGGTTGAAACATTCCTTAAAAGGAAAGGACGTCTCATTGAAAACAACATCTCTAGAAATATACACCCTACCATTTTCATAAAGACACTGAAAACCTTTGTGTTTTGGACTAAGACCTAGATTGACACATTTAATGGTGTGAAATTTGAACTTGGTCTGAGAAAGGCTCTGGTGTGTAGGTAAGAAGCACAACCAAAGACCCTAAGGGCTTGATAATCAGGCTGTTACTTGTACAAAATTGCATATGGTGACTCCATGTTAAGAACTTTAGGTGGGAGAATGTTAATGAGATGGACACCATATTGAAAGGCTTCCCACCAAAACTTTAAGGGCATTGAGGCCTGTGCTAGAATTGTCAGCCCAAACTCAACTATGTGTCTGTGTTTCCTCTCAGCTCTCCCATTCTAGGCATGAGCATGAGGACATGGATGTCTACATTGAATACCACAATTACTCAAGTAGCCCTCAAAGGTTCTATATTCACCCCCCAGTCGGATTGTAAGCACTTGATTTTGGTGCTAAACTGGTTTTCAACAAGGGATTTAAACTGAATGAAGGTTGGGAGTGCATCAGATTTGGATTTAAGAGGGTAAATCCAAGTAAACCGGGAATGATCGTCAATAAAGTGCATATAATAAACATAACCAGAACTGGACTTGATGAGAGATGGTCCTCATAAGTCAGTGTGAATCAAGTCAAGTGTGCAAGTGGCATGAGAATCAGACACAGAATAGGGTAAAACATGATTTTTTTTCCTTCTAAATTGACATGATTCACAAAAGTCTAATACATCATTGACAGTCACATTACATTGATTTAAAACATGATTCAGAACAACTCTAGAAGGGTGCCCAACTCTTCTATGCCAGACATTGGGATCCTTGCTAGGACATAAGGACTTGACATTATTGGTAAGGCACTGACTCGAGGAAGCAATAGCTGCAAAGTTAATGGCTGGGGAGGATTTGGAGTGAATGAAGCTCTTGGAACTAGACAGTTTGTAGAGGTGACCATGTAATTCCCCTCTGAGAAGCACCATCCCTGACTTCTGATCCTTAACAAGACAATACACAGATTCAAAAACAATATTAATAGGATTGTCAAGAACAAGCTTGGAGACACTAATGAGATTTTTCTTAATTTGAGGAACATGTAGCAGATTTTTTAGATATATAAGTGTAGGATGAGTGGGTAAAATGCTAGAGCCAACATGTTTAATAGAAAATTTCTCACCATTACCTACAGTGAGTGCATCATTACCAATATAGTCTGAATTGATGTGCAGATTATTCAAATAAGCAGTCACATGATCTGAAGCCCCACTGTCCAAGTACCAAGAGTCATCACCTACAGTTTGGGGACTAGCTATGAAGGCAGATCTGTCTTGGTGAAGGATGTGTAGGAGGGACAAAATCTCTTTCAAACTGGTGCCAACACTCAGTCACTATGTGACCTGCCTTTCCGCACAATTGACACAGAACTTTGTGTCCAGAGTTAGCATTTCCGCTGTTGTTATAACCACTGTTGTTGTTATAACCACTGCTCCTACCACCTCTACCTCTATTAGATCAACCTCCACCTCTTGACCTACCTCTACTTTGGTTGTTGCCAAAGGACTGGGAATTACCAGTAGAATTAGATGTCTTACCAGAATACTGGGCAATATGAGCAGATGGATTACCATAATTTAGGTTGAGGATTCCACTTCCCCCAGTTCCATTGAACTTTTCTATAAGCCTATCATGAGTGATGAGCTATGATTGGACCTTCTGCCACGATAGAGACCCAATTTGAGTTGTGAGATTCACGATAATAGCTTCATATTCACGTCCCAAGCCCCTAAGGGTGGCAAGAATCAACTAAGACCTGCTAATTGGATACCCAGCAGCAGCTAGATTATCTGAATGTGACTTCATGAGTGAAAGATAATCGGCCATTGACTGAGATCCCTTCTCAGTTTTGGCAAGAGCCGATTTTTGAACTCCAACATTCTGGCCTCGGAGTGAGAATAGTACAGTGATTCCATGATGCTCCACACTTCATGAGAGGTTGCATATCCAACAACTTCAAGGAGTGCTTGCTCGGTCATAGAGCTCAGCAACCACCCCATAAGTAATGAATCAGTCTGTTGCCACAGATCAAACGCCGGGTTGGGAGCTCCGGTCAGAGTTTGACGCGATGGTGGAGGAATGGATCCCAGCAGATACCCTTCAAGCCGATGACCACGAACAACTGGGAGAATGGTGTATTTCCACAGAAGATAGTTGTCACGGTTTAGCTTGACATTGCATGCTTGAGACACAGGACCGGTGAACGGTGATGCTGGCACCGAAGATGGAGGAGAGCACAGAAAGGAAGGAATAGTGGGAATTTCAAAAGTATTTCCAAGCCCCGGTATGGATGGGCCGGTGAGATTGATGGAGGATTCACCAGAAAGGGGCAAGCTCGAGGCAAAGGCTATATATGGATCATAGTGCGGAATAGAGAACGGTACAGTCATGGAGATGGTGCTATGAACTGGTGGAGGTGTTGAAACAGGTGCAGTAACACCAGTAATTGGTGTTCCAGTCACCGGAGTTGTTGTGGCGTCGGTCATGGTTCTGGCTCCGATACCAAGAAAGAATGTAACCGAAAGATTATGTTTTCATTATCAATTAGCATTCAATGCTGATACAAGGGTGTCTTATACTACACCAACAATAACAGAAAGCATATCTAGTAAACAGTGCCCACACACTACACTTGGCACAATCTACACCTTACACATGTCAACATAATCAAGAGCTATTATTTAATCTATATCTTAACAATTAGGAGCATAAAGAAAAGCACAAAGTAAACAACCTTCACCATATCTCTGGTGTATGTATGTATATATATATATATATATATATAATGATGTAATTTACAATGATTAGCCATCCCTTTGGAGAATTATTCTTCATGCTGAAAGATTGTTGAGAATTATCGCTAAAACAAAAGTTGTACTATGAAAATATATCCAGCCTGATCATGATGTGCCTTTCTTTATGGGTACTTGCATGTGTAAAATTGAAGAAGCCAAAGACCCCCACTCTTATCAAATGGCATCCACCTAATGTAGGGAGAGTTAAGTTAAATGTTGATGGTAGTGTGCGACATGGACAAGCTTATGGTGAAGGCATTATCCGTAATTCTAGTGGTGATTTTTTTCTTGCTTTTCACCAAAGTTTCGACACGGGTGATGCACTTTGGGCTGAATTTTCTTCTTTGCACCGAGGAATAAGCTTATGCATTCAGTATGGTTTTCAAGTGGTTGATATTGAAGCCGATTCTAAAGTTATGATTTCCATGTTGTTACATGATGATGTGGGAGGATGACCTTTATGTACGATCATTGCTAAAATTGGACAACACCTGAAAAAAAATTAGATTTTTCGATCAATCATATCTATAGGGAATGCAACTCGGTGGCTGATTCCTTAGCGGGTCTTGACAATGAAGATACCATTTATTTTAATTTACATGATCTGCCTCAACAAGTTACTTCTGCTTTTCATGATGACATCCAAGGCGAATTTCGAATTCGACGCATACGTACCACATAAGGAAGCACTCTTCAATCATTTTGAAGAGTGCAAAGTAGGTTGTTTTGTTTTGGATAGCTTATTCGGTTTTTTTTTTATAATCTCTAGGCTTCTCGCTTCTGGTTTTCTATTTTAGGGATGACTCTGATCCACGGGCGGAAGGATACTTGGCGGCTTTCAAAACACTGGACGACACCCTTCACGCTTGGAGGGTGTCACACAGGACCTACATGCACGAACTGGAGTGCTTCAATCACGAAAAAGAGAAGGTGGACTTGCAGTGAATGGATGCTTCAAGCTAAGATGAGTTCAAAATGCCAAGAAGTCGTTATCCCAACCTATTGGAGAGACGAGCATGAGAGATATCTATATCAAGGGCGGCTCAAGCCACAAACACAGATTCAAGCTCACTTCACCTTTCACTTACGAAGATGGATGATGGATGATGGAGAGGAAAAGATTCATTTTCAAGTTGTCCGTATTTTTTGTTTTTATTTTGACTGATTTCTTGTATTTCGGGGTTTTAGTTTTTGAGAACATAGGGTGTTGTACTCTTTCCTTCTATGATGGATTTTCCCACACTGAGTTTGCCGCTAGTAGGTTTTAAGGAGGCAGGACTATGTTCTGACACGTAACTGATATAAGGGGAGCGCCAGGATATGACATGTTTGGAATTTTTATTTTCATTTTTTTAATAAAATTAATTTTTGTTCAAAAAAAATAAAATTATTATGATGTAATTTGTAATATGTATGTAGCTTTGAGAATGGTTAATAATGAGAATGTTTGTGATCGTATTTATATTATAGTGTAGACTTGAAGAGTGGCATTATTTCCAATATGATCAAATGGATATACCTTTCAGATTTGAACAAACTGTAATAAGTTACGTACGTTTTGTTTTTCTTAATTGTATATATATGTACCTAACATTGATTGGCTAATTAATTCGGAAAAAGAAAAAGGTTGAAGAAGGTGTTAACGATGCTACAAATTTGTTTAGTAATTTTAAAAAGGGCAATTAGGCTCCATACAAACTCTGGATCATCATATCACAATTTTATGTCGGATTGTGTAAAATATTAAATAAAGAAACTCTTTTTTTTTTTATGAGGAAAAGAACTATTATTAAAGAATATCCGCCAAGCAGGCGGCCAGAACGTCATCCGGGGGCGAAGTGCCCCAAGATGTCCGAGTTAAAACGAACAAAGCATGCCAAGCTAGAAGGTCCGCAGAGACATTCCCCATACGCCGAATAAAAGTAAAGGAAACATAAGTGAAACTAGATAACATGGCCAAACAGTCTTGACTAGACATCCATGTGCCGTAAGATCTTCGACAGGTCTGCGGAGCCTCGAGATACACGCCAAACAATCAGGGCCGGTCCTACGTTTTGAGAGGCCTTAGGCGGAGAAAAAAAATAGGGCCTATTAACACGAAAAAAAAATTCGACCGAAAAATGATTTTTTTCTAGTATTCAAATTCATTTCATCATTTTCATACCCAAAACATATATATATATATATATATACATATTACTAAATATTAATTCAAGTATTCAACAATTCAACAACGCTCTTGAAGCATATTTGGAGGCGAAATCACTAATCAAAGTATAATCGGCAATTTCATCAACCGATTTCCGCTCAATCGATATTATGGCCAACCCATTCAAGCGTTCTTGAGTCATCGTGCTTCGAAGATGGGTCTTTATTAGCTTCAACTTGAAAAACTCCGTTCACGGATGCACAATCATTACCGGAATAGTCAACAATATCCGGTAAACAACTTGTGTGTTTTCATAACTTAGAGGACATGTCTTCAAAAAATTCAAAATTTCGAGAGGTTCATCCACATCTTTGGGCAAAACATGTATAAGAAGTTGTAACTCATAATACAACTCTTCCCAATCAATATCCTCATGTGCACCTTTTGTCAACATTTTATTGGGCTTTTTTTCTGAAACATTGGGCCTTTTATTTTTTTTTTTTTTTTTTTTTCGGGTATAAGCAAGACATATATGTGCTGGGCCCCCCGGTGGCATTGGGCCTAGGCAGCTGCCTGGCTTGCCTAAGGGTTGGGCCGGCCCTGCAAACAATCGCTCTCTACGTGTAGTCGTTGAATCCCCAAATGGTGCGCTTCCTCCAAAGCCAAGGAAATAGCCTTTAGCTCCATATATTCCACCGAGCCCTTTGGATCAAAGTGATATGCAAAAGAATGAAGAACTGACCCATGAGAATCTCGAAAAATGACTCATACCCCTGCTCCCGCCTCAGTAACTGACGCATCAACATTGCCCTTTATAACAGGTTCTGCTGGACGCACCCACTTATCCACAAAGTGTGGGACGGAGGCTGCGCCTCGATAAGCCGCAGAGCCCTCTGATACTCCGCCGATCTTCGCAGAGAGAGCGCGTACACACATCGGAGACGTAAACAACCTGATCATCAAACACCGCAGAGCAACGTGTCTTCCAAATCCCCTACATGAGCCACACAAATCTCGCGGTGTCCTGAACACCCTGATCCTTTACTAATCGCATAAAGAAATCCGCAAAAGAGGCAGAACGAAGGCACCCCAATATCCCATAGAATGGCGACACTTGCCAAATCCTATCTGCCATCTCACACTCGAAAATCACATGTCGTAAAGTTTCCAGACCCTTCCCACATGCCAGGCAACGTCCATCCCCAATTTGCCTCCTCTGTAATCCCTGGCCAACAGCGAGACAATCATGTAGGCACCTCCATAGAAATCTTTGAATACGTGTACGCACGTGAAGCCGCCAAAGAACTCCTCAATTTCTTACTCTCCCCGCCTGAAGAAGATGGCCCAGCCACAGAAGTTGGCCGATAGAGTGATAAGGCCAGAAAGTACCCGGACCGAACTGTATAAACTCCCTTACGATCATAATGCCAAATTCGCCTATCTGGATGCCCACCAGGGGCTATGGTGGTCTCTAGAATGGCATCCGACTCCATGGCCTGAATACCTGCTGAACCCGCTGCACATCCCACACTCTGGAATTGGGAATAAATAAATCTGACACCTTGAAATCTGTTGGAAGCTCGTGCCCTGCAAAAGGTATGCGGAACGAAGGTTGCCGACTTGTCCAGGCATCATGAAACACATACACTGAGTCCCCATCCCCCACTCGCCATCTCATAACTCTTTGTATTAATATGGATTGATCGAGATGTGTCACTACAAAAAAAAGATTATTTGGTGACAAACTTTTGGTGACAAACAGTAAAATTGTCTCCAAACGGTAGCCTCTAGTGACAAAATCTTTGTTTGTCACGAAAATTTTTATTAATTGTGACAATACAAGTACATTGTCACAAAAGGTTTGGTGGACCCCACCACCTACTTCATAAACGATCCGAGTCAAATCAATTTACTTATCGAGTCAAACAAACACTCAAACGAATAATTTTTTAACACGGTTCGAATTCGTTCAAAAAAATTTGCTCAAGATTGACTCGAATAAATTCGGTTAAATTATATTTGAGCGAACATTTCACGAGCTGCTCTTTAAATCTTAATCGCAACCACCATAATATATCGTACCTGAAACATATTGTGTCATGACACCCATTAATAAGTAAATAAATATATATATATAATACTGTAGTACTTATTTAATTCTTGTTTTTGTCACGGATCGAAGCACGTCAAAGAATATCAGAATCGCTTCCATCGGCTTTCGGTCAAAAGACTCAAAAACCCATTACGCATCCATCAACGATCTCATTTCCCAAGATGTCCCGTAAATAAGCCCTAACCGCTGAAATTCCCAAAACACTCGATGGAAATTCTCCCTCATTCACCTTCCATACCTTCCCAAGTAGATCCATAGATTTGTAGCTTTGATTCAAGCGTTTACGTCAGTGTTCCATGGAAAGTCCCGACGAGTGCATCAATGGGAGCGATGATTCGGCGCTTCTCATGTTAACCTTCAAGATAGCGGTTGAGATTTCTTCTGTTATGTTAAGTGCTAATTTCTTTTGGTTTCCTGAGAATGACCGATATTTGTCGGAATCGATCATCAAATCGGTAAATTTATAACCATTGTCATGAGTGATCTAGTTAGATCTAGGGTGTACGGAGCTGGTTCATCAAATTCATCGTGCTTGGGAATGGAGAAGCTAGAGTCCTTCATAGATTTCGCAATCTAATTTGTTTTGAAAAAAAAGGTAAATTCCAACGATTATCACCTTCTCAATGTTTGGAGGACTCCAATTGTTCTCTAGCCTTACCTTCAAGTAACATTTTTACTGCACTTTCCCGTAATTGTCTTTTTTTTTTTTTTGCGTTTGTTAATTTGGATGTTTTTTATTCATTCTTTAGTCATCTGAAACTTGATGTAACATTCAATGCTAGCAATTAAGTTTCCTTGTGATTTGTTTGTCAGAAACATGGTAAAGTTTGTGTTTTATTCAAAAAAAAGTCCACTGAGGTTGACGTAGATGTTATGGTTCACTGATTAAAGAAACTCAAAGGACAAAATGAGAGTTAGTTCTGTAAGGAGTGTATCTCCTTGTTTGTGGTTTTTCTGCTTTTTAGGTGCCCTGTTTTTCACTTGTTAAAGATGAGAAGTTAGCTAGGATTTATATGGATTTCTTAGAAGTAATGACTAAAAAGAAAATGCAGACACGTTTGCAATGGTTAAATTACTTCAAGAGCAGGGGTAAAAAGCATGAGCATGTAGCATTTAAGCTTTTCTTTCACTTTGGCTTTCAATGATTCTATTTCCATGAACAGAATATGATAAAGTTGGAGATTAAGTGATTGCTATTGCTGTACCTTGCTAAAGGTACTAAAATAACCCTTGCACCAGTTGCTCTTGCCTATATCATTTCATGCTCATTCATGCATCATCTTGCCTTTGAATGCTCAGTTAGTTCCATAGTAATATGAATACATTATTTCTTGGCAGCATGATGACCATGGCACTGTTCATAAATCATGCTGAGATTAGCTTTTGATAAGCAGAGTGGTCATTTATTGGTTATGCTTTGATAATATAAGGAGTAAAAGTTTAAAATGGTTTTTGTTTTTGGTTTTGTAAAGACTCGGACAAGACGGGTTTTGAGAGATTGCAAAGGGAATTTGAAGATGCATGTGCTTCCCAAAGTCCAGGTATATTGCAGTATGAATATCTCAGAGCAGTAAACCAGAAATGAGAACTATGATTATTTACGTTTTTATTCCTTGCATAGTTGAAATATCAAGAACTGATTTTACCTGTTTTGTAGGCCAAATGTTCTGGAACTTGTTTCATTTATAGCCTATGAGAGATCAGAAGGTAATTGTATTGCTAATTAATGGTGTTAATTAACCTTATAATCAATGACATTGACGAAAATTTTCTTTACATATTGCTCATCTTAGGGTATGGAACTTCAGGCCTTTCCATGTTTCATTCACAGGTTTCATTGATTATCGATATGTATTCCTTGTGTATCTTTTTTTTCTTATATTAAATGTTATCTTTGTGTCTCCCCTGTATAACGTGTTTAGTGATTTGTGGTTGACAAAGATTGGTGTTCTGCAGCTTGAAAGTTCCGGAGCTTTAAAAATAGATGTGATTTTTGTACTACTAGTGAACTCGGCAGTAGTTAGGCAATGCTTAACGTTTTCCCTCGGTGATAATATTGCAGACGTACCACTGCTATTCCCTTACTTTTCCAGGTATTTTCAGTGCCTTTAGAACATATTTGTGATATTCTGTTCTTTTTATCCTTTTTTCATATGTTATTTTGTCTTGTACATGTTGAAATGAATAGAGATAAAGATTCGGATACATGCAATTTTTTTGGGTGCTGAACGTGGGCTTCACCATGCCGGAGAGGTTCGCACCCATTGTTTTCTCTCTTTTATCAATATTTGGTGCGCAAATCGATTCATTGCATCTTATATGGCCTTTAACCAATTATACAGTTTGATTTGGAATTCCCTTCCAATAACCTTAAAATGTGAGTTATTTTCAGAATCCTTAAGGTAAGAGAGAAACGCAATGTAACTTGATAAGTTGAAGTTTACATTTGTTAGGGGGCATCTAAATTTACGAGGAACTATTTTTCTAGTTTGGTGGATTTCATGATAAGTGTGAAGAGTTCTGACCAATTTCTACCATGGCTAGAAATATTTCCGTTAAAATGATATGAATATTATAGTAGCCCCTGTTTTGACATAGTTTTTTTTTTAATAAATCTTTTGTGTGCATCCAAGAATGTATTTGCACCCTACATTTTTCAAGTCCCATCTGTTTCTTTTGGTGACTTCAGTTGAAAGAGAGATCAATACGTAACTCTTCTATTATAATATTCTTTCACATATGATCGTTCATTTGGTGGTTGTAGTTCACTTGTTCATTTATCAGAGGTAAAGTTTATTTTTTTGTTACCAATTCTTGGTGTCTTGTAACAAATATATTGTGGATTAAATGACTGTTCTTGATTTGTGGTCATATAAAAAAAATGGTAAACCCTACCATTAAGGGTCCCCTCACCCCCGATCCCACAGGAAAGTGAGGAGAGGTTAATCAGGTAACCTAGCAGATATATGAAACAGATATATGAAATTTAAATCCTTAATTTTATTTTCATGCTTCAGTCCTCATATTTGTGCTCGGCTTACAATCTTAAGGGGTTAACTAGAACTATAGTATATGTAAATGTATGTTTGTTTACATGCCCGGAAGCAGCAACAGTAATAGGTGTCTTCTTTTTTCTGTTTGCTGTTTTCTGGCTTAACAGATATGGCAGTTGTGAGATTTGAACCACCTACATTGATACTATGACAAAGTATTATACTACATTCATCCTACTTCTTTTATCATCATATTTCATATCACTAATGCTTCTTGGTTTACTTATGCAGGTTAGTGGATCCCTTTATTGAGTTCTTCTTGGTTCCATCCTGTTTATTATAGTCATGGTTTGTCTTGTCAGGCTGTTCATAAGCATATATGAAGAGTTCTGGCAATGAAAGAAATGTTTGCTTCACTTTTGATTGTCTCTGAATGTGGATTTTTCAGCTGATGCGAGCAATTATTTACATTCTGATAATGGTCTCAGTGAAGAACATATGTGCATTCTTATAATGGTCTCAGCCAAGAACCATGTATTCAAGTAAAGCTAGTATTTTCTTTTAACTAATAATCTTCACATAAAATTCAGAAAATTAATGATGATGGTGATTTTGTAGGAATCATTGTGAGCATGTTCATATACAAGAACTATATTGGTCTTTGGCTTATTTTTTGTAGCTCATCATACAATTTTTTAAATCCATTTATCCTTTTTCATGCAGAGTCCCGTGAGATAATAGAGAAGTTACCGTAGTTCGATGGCTCAACTCGTTGTGAAGATTTCTTTAGCTTAGTGCGTCATGAATTGTCCAGTGATATATTTTTTGTTTAGCAATTGTTTGTTTTCTGAATGTACAGGCAAAAATCATTGAAATAACGATGATTTATGTGAAATGCAAGCGTAACTCTATGATTTATGTCTCAAATTAATTGAAGTCTCTCGATGGTAATTGTTTCTTCAGTAATACGTAATTTTATCGGTTTGGCAATCGTTTTCTTTTGTAGTTACTTGGCATGAGGAGTCTACTTTTCGGGTTTGCAGTAAATGAAATTAGAGTTCTTAAATTTAATGCTTTCATAATGCTTTTATTGTGTTTAATGCTATAGTATGAAAATGTACTTTATGCTCATTGTCATATACCTTTTAATGCATGTTGGATACCAGTTGATAAGAATGGGCTCATAAAAAAAAGTGGTCTAAAAGACACCTCGTCGTAATTTTAAGGTGGTTTTATTTTATTTTTTTATACTTCTTTTTTGACTTTCTGCCATTTAGTGCATTTTTTCTGGTGAGAAATGATTCATTTACTTAAACTTCACTTAAATGAATTCTATGTCCTGGTCCTTGCTTGTGTGAGTTACATATGTTTAGGTTCTTGTTGTACGTTCAGATCCAAGTCTTTAATCACCAGGTGCTCAATTATGCACATGCAATATGCTCTCTGTTTAGCCAAGAGTCCTGTTTGCTAGTATAGTTTCATAGTGTCTTTTATGGTTATGTTTCATGTGCAACTAGGATTACATGTCATGTTTCATGTGCAACTAGGATTACATGTTATTTTTCATTTTTTTATGACTGATTAAGTCTGGTTGCAACAACACCATATGTGATTGATGTTGATCATGTTCTAAAGGTGATTCTGAGTTTTAAGGAGTTAAGTTTGGACCTAAATATATTTGTATATGATTCAAATTGATTTTGTTTCATTCACTTGCCTGTAAACCTGAATATGTTTAGTGTTTAGTTTTGTGTATTAGACATGTCAACTCTCAGTATAACAATAGAAGCTCTAACAGTATATATATATAGCAGCATATGAATATACTTTTTTGATAATAACATTCACATGACAAGTTTATATTACGATATTATAGGATCATTTAAACAGAACAGACACAATATGGTTCGTGTAAAGCATTAAGTGCTAAACACATAATTTGGTTACCAAATAATTATGGCTGTGTGATATTGTGGCTGTGTGAATATATAAAACCTTGTGATGATTGCAGATTTTCTCCGAAAAGGTGCGTCGTTGGCATTGGAAGTAATAACCGAGCTTTCAAAGGTATCTAAATGCATATAAAACTTACATTTTCATGTATGAATGTGGAAATTGCCGGTGTTTTATGCAATATTCGACATATTCTGCCATTGTAATATTACTTTGGACAAGATACTGAAGTGTTTATTAAAAATAGGCTGATCGTTTTTAAAGAGAATGGTAATTCCTCCTTCGTTTATAATAATTATAATTGTATTATTATTATTACTATTATTATTGTTATTATATTTCGAATATCTATTATTATTTATTTATTATTAAAATATGACTTCTGGTGACAAATCCTTTGTCAATATTAACCTTTAATGTAAAGATGTGTTTGTACCCTTTGGTGACAACAACACTGAATTAGTGATAAAATGTTCATTATTTTGAGACAAAAATTTTGTCACATGAAAAACCTTTTGGTGAGAAATTTAGCGTTTTGTCATGAAAAGCTTTGATGACAAAAGTAGAAGATTCGTCGCGACTGAACTTTTTTAGTGACTAATACTCTTATTGTCACGATAGGCGCCTTTAGCGTCGGAGCTTACACAACAAACGCTGCGACAAAAATTTTTTATCACGAAAACCTTTATTGACGAAAATCAGCACTTTTCGCGACGAATTATTTTGTCACGAAAAGGACCTTTTTTTGTAGTGTGTGTGTGTGTGTGTATATATATATATATATACCTACCATCATCGATAATCTATTCGATGCATCATCTTATAAAAGATTGTTAACAACATCATAAAATACAAATAAAAACCTTTAGAAGAAGAAGATACACTAATTCATATTATAATCTTCATTTTTTACAAATTATCTTTTTTGTTCTTTCCTTGTTCATGCTCTCCTCTTCAATTTTTTTTTTTTTGAGGAACTCTTCAATTAATTATTTATGAATATTCAAAATCTTCTGCAACACAATTTTAGACTATCGATAATTATATAAGACAAATTATAATTTTTTGGACAAATGAAAAATTAGAAACATATATTTTAAAATAGTAAGTTTATAGACATTGAAGGGTAACTCTACTATCATCCACCTAAAACCACATAATATCTCTTTTCTCTTACCTCTTCTCGGTCGCACTGCCCCCAACACCCCCCCCCCCCCACCCCCCTCCCTCCCCCTCTCCCCCTCTCTCTCCTTAAAAACCTATGAAGCACCGACACTTTAATTTCAATGACATGCGCCGTGTTCGACACATATTCGGTGTCATGTTTTTCCATGTGTTGTTTCAGGTGCGGATTTATCATAGAATTAGGTAAGAAAGTATTTTTTTTAATCAAGAATATTCCGTTATTTTGTTAATTATATATTTTGAAAATAGTTTTTAAGGGACGGATGCACGAAATTGGACACATACTTGTATATATTTTATCAACCGAACAAGGAAATTGCATGTGCTGCCGCCGCAATGCTTGCCACCGTTGTCGGGGTGGAGTCAACCCACAAATATGTTTTTTTTTGTCTATTATGTCTCCGAACGGTATGTTTGAACTTATTATGTGCTCATGTCTGGTTAGATTAATGAAACTGCACATGAAATTATGTGCAACTTGATTCTCTGTGAACACGGATATTCATTATTAGGTATTAGTATTATTCGCGATTTATTATGAGAGCAACGTTTTACCAAACCGTGTGTTAGCATCATGCGTTGTACTAGGGCTGACCTTGCCCATAGGCGATCTTGGCCTGGGCCTTGGACCTCCTGGTTCTTATGGCCCTCTCCCCCAATTTGTAGTTGTGTGGGAAAAATTTATTATAAGCCATATATTTTATTACAATTTTAGATATTATAATATACTCTTGTCATTTATTTAGATCTAACGATGATAACTCGATTCATACATTTAGAATAAAGTAAAAATAATACTAATAGGACACATATAATTTGTCAACATGTATGTTTAGAAAAACACCAAATGCTTTATGGTTGAATTTGGTGACCCTATCAACTTCGTGTTGACAATAGAACTCACCTAACTGAATTAAAAAAGTGAAATCTTTATAAAAATTGTAATAGATGATGTTTATCATAGGATATAATTTTTAAAGTTTTAATTGTATATTTATAAATAATAACCGATCGGCCAACCCGCCACAACTGACCACCCTAAGGGCCCCGCCCAACCAATCGACCTTAGGCCAATAACAACAGCTCAATTATACACAATGGGAAAACAACTTGTTGCAGCAATCACATTGAGACTTTTAAATTGAACACACAGTGACTCTATAACTACCGACCTCAAGCATTTGAACGTGGTTTTGGATGGGGCTCTGCCCACCTCCATGAATAAAATTATAGATGTTGTGGCTTTCAATCAGCCAATATTGAACGTGATTTTCAATCAGCATCACGTTTTTGCTTCTCGCATTATATTTATTTTCGGCATTATTTAAATTACTTCTGACACCACAACAAGATTGTTATTATTTTTTACTTAAAAACCACAAAAATAATTAGACAATTATTTTTTAAACCACAATTAAAAAAAAAAGAAAAAGAAAAAAATGAGGTGTTTTTTTTTTTTTTTTTTTTTTTTGCTTAAAGCCCCCGGTATCTGGAACCCACTGGTCCGACTAATCCGGAGTTCAGCCGTGCCGTGCCTGCAAAGTTTGACTTTTACTCAGGAGTAAGGTCAGGCTAAAAGCTCTTTCAACATGGCGCATCAGAGAAGAATCGAACCGGTGACCTCCCTAGACATTCTCAAGTCACTTACCAATGTGTTCTTTACTAATAGAAATATAACGATCTAAACCTATTTCTCCTTCACCCAATCAGCTACCATCTCCTCCTCCTCACCTTCTAACCCTAATTTTCTTGCACCTCCTCCTTCCCGAAATTTGCAAACCGCCCTTCATCTCTTCCAACCACCTTCAATCCCTGCTCTTCTTTCACTCTAGCCACAAGAACAAGCCGCCGTCATCTTTTTCCCCACCACCTCCTTGCCATACTGCAGTAGCTAAAAAATCAACAAACATTGGATGCGATTTACAGATAGGGGAAGGGAAGGGGGCTGTGAAATCGGCCATCTTCATTTTCTATTAAGCTGCAATAGCAAAAAAAAACATTTAATGCGAATTACAATTAGAGTAAGGGGAGGGGGCCGTGAAATCAAGGTGGGGGATGGAGGCTGCGTTTCTAAGCAGGGGTGGGGGAGGGAGGCCGTGTTTTGCAGCAGGGGTGGGGTGGGTCTGATTTTGCTGCGACTGAAAGAGTCACATCTCCTTGAAATCCGGCCACCCGCACTATCTGTTCAGCATCTGTTTCATTCTATCCTCCACAAGATGTGCGCAATGCGTGACATGAGACGTAGCTTTCATGCACTCTTCCATATCGGGTCCGTACTAGTAGACGATATGGCCCTAACCGAGGCAGCTAGCATGCGTGCAAAATGATAATTAGACTTCACTAAATATAATCCTTGCCGATCCGAATGCCATATAACCATGTCAGGCCTTCGAGTGGCCGGCAATGGAAAGTTAAAGATAGCGTCTCTTTCAAAAGGATAAAAAGCATCTTGTATTAACTCAACATTCCAAACTTGCTCCCCCGGTATCATAAGATCCTTTAGTAGAGTGCTTACCCAAGATGAGGGCTGGCAGATGAGATGCAAAAAGATGGTGACAGAGGGATCCATGTCGAATGGTAGACATAAATAGAATTATCGGTTCCCGCTCGCCCACAAAGACCCTGACACAGAATATTCTTACCTTCATGCAATGACGGAGCCATTAATGTAACCTTGGTTGGGTTAGTGGGCGTCTATATATTGTTGGATGAGCTATATTAAGATATATGACTATGTTGAATTGAATCATACAAGTTTTTCGATGTACTAAAACTAAAAATCGGGTGAGTTTAGCAATCATAAGCCCATAAGTGGCTCCGCCTTTGCCTTCATGTGATTTTAACTAAATCCTACTTAAGACGGGTTTGGGCATGGTGTCATAATATCACTGCTTCCATATTATCGTGTTTTTTTTTTTTGGGGGGAGGGGGAGAGAGGTGGGTTTTTGGGAAACTTGAAAAACTATGTTCGAAAAATAAAAAATTTGATAAAATATGCCTCGACGCATGTATGAGGCATGCATCGCACAGTGATCATGTATGCGTTGCGCGTCATTCATACGTTGGTCGTAGACATATTTTTCAAATATTTATTTTTAGAGCATATTTTTCAAATCTTTTAACTTTCTGGCATATTTTTTCAAGTTTTTTTTTTTTTTTTTTTTTTTTTTTTTTTTTCTATTTTGGGCAGAGGGGAAAATTATCCTGGGCGGGAAATGCATCAGACCCTTTTCTGGTTTGAGCGGGAAAATCATCAAGGTAAAGTCATCACTTTAATCGAATAATTCATCACTCTAGTTAGTAAAAAACCGCGAAAGTCGTCCAATGGGTGACGCTAGGGTTTCTGTCGACTCACTTCGTCCGGCGAGGCGTCTCCAATCCGGCATCATTTCCAAGATCCGGGTGGAGAACTTCATGTGTCACAGTAATTTAGAAATAGAACTCGGGGAGTTTATTAATTTCATCACAGGACAGAATGGAAGTGGGAAGAGTGCAGTACTGACGGCGCTGCGCGTTGCGTTCGGATGCAGGGCTAAGGCTACAGAAAGGGCGAACACGTTAAAGGATTTTATCAAGATTGGTTGCAGTTACGCTCTGGTGCACGTCGAATTGAAAAACCAAGGTGATGATGCATTCAAGCATGAAATTTACGGTGATGTCATTATATTGGAAAGGAGGATATCGGAATCATCCAGTACCATTACCCTGAAGAATTGTTCTGGTAAGAAAGTAGCAAATGGAAAAGAAGAGCTTGTGAAAATTGTGGAGCATTTTAATATCGACGTGGAGAATCCCTGTGTGATTATGAGCCAAGACAAGAGCAGGGAGTTTCTGAATTCAGGTAGTAATAAAGATAAATTTAGGTTTTATTTTAAAGCTACTCTTCTAGAGCAATTGTCTGAGTTGATTTGCGATATTGGAAATCGACTCAACCAAGCCACTGAACTTGTTAGTGAGATGGAGAAATCATTGAGCCCTTTGCTAAGGGAAATTGATGGCATACAAGCAAAGATCAGAAGCATGGAACAGATAGAAGAAATTGCTGTAGAGGTCCAAGGATTGAGGAAGAAACTAGCTTGGTCTTGGGTGTATGACGTGGACCAGGAACTACAGAAGAAAGCTAGGATGATTGAGAAAATGAAAAGTAGAATTCCTGCATGTCAAGATCGTATAGATAAGCAAAAGCACAAGATGAAGCAACTCCGTGATGAGATGTGTGACAAGAAAGCCAAAATTGAGGATATGATGGTTAGGACCTAGGTAGCACGGACACTCCATTTAGGCCGCGTGTCCCGTGTCGGACACGCACCGGACACGGACACGCAGGCCCGGCCCTGTGAATTTGGAGGCCTAAGACCAAATTGCATGAAGGTAAAAATGTGGGGAAAAAAGAAGAAAAATAATGCTAATGGAGGGATTCAAACCTGCATGCACACGGTGGAAAGGAGACACAATATACCACTACAACATTGAATTACTATGTTGATTTTGGACGAACATTAGATATTGAGTGGGTTAGGCTCCTGGAGGCCTTTTATCGCTTTTACCCTTTCCGGAGGCTTAAGGCCCGGGCCTCACGGGCCTACTGGCCGAGGCCGCCCTGCGACACGCTGGGACACGCCGGACACACCACTGGACACGGTGTCGGACCGAATTGTATTTTTCAAAAAATTCGGACACGCGAGTCGGACACGCGAGTCGGAACACGGACACGCGAGTCGGACCTGGGACACGCGAGTCGGACCTGGGACACGCATGTTTAGTTTTGGAGACGGTATTTCTTTTTTTTTTTCCCTGACTCTAGATACAATAATTTATTCTGAATAAAAAACTCTTATTTATTTTTTAAAATAAAAGC
Source organism: Gentiana macrophylla (assembly GCA_026214975.1). Classification (NCBI taxonomy): domain Eukaryota; kingdom Viridiplantae; phylum Streptophyta; class Magnoliopsida; order Gentianales; family Gentianaceae; genus Gentiana; species Gentiana macrophylla. The sequence goes on along the minus strand of CM047805.1, from coordinate 131,228,073 downwards.
TCTAATCTCCATGTGCTATGCCATGTGTTTTATAATGACCGAAACCATACATATTTCTCTTGTTTGGTTTTATCATTCACTTTATGAAATTCATTGAAATGTGTTATTCTTTGTGGAAAGTGAAAACATTGATCGTCTTCCTTTTTTTTATGCCCGTATAATATATAGCCGTAATTTGGGACGAACGAAGTACAATTTCATTTCTTGAGTTAGCTAATGTCACATTGTAGGAGTATTTTGTGTATTTTGGGGTGACATGACATCTAACTCAAGAAAGCTAAGTATTTTATTTCTTGAGTTAACTAATGTCACATTAGATGAACCAGAGTTGGAATCCGTCTTTTGTCAGGATGTTGGAGATGATGTTGAACTATTCATCTATTGTAGTAGTATTTCATGTATTTTGTGTATTTTGGGTGAGATCTAACTCATGAAAGCGCTTTGGTTTTGAAAATTCTAACTATGATGTTTTGTATTTGAAGTTGTGGGATGAAAGCGTACTACCATGGAGCCCATGATTATATTTTTGGTTATTATGCTTGGGTTAAATTTATCATTCTAGTGCTTATAGTATTTGATAATTACCTTTTAGTCCTTATATTTTTAATAATTGCATACCAGTCCTTATACTTTTTATTAATTACATTTTAGTCCTTATACTTTTAATATTTACATTTTGACCGCCGCACCCGTATCTTATATTTTTTAAAACTTCCGTATCCCGGTGTCCGTATCCGCGTATCCGTGTCCATGTGTCCGTGTCCGTGCAACCTAGGTTAGGACGGCTGAAGCTCGGAGAATGAAGCGCGAGTGCGGCAGAAATGCGGCGATCCATCAAGCGAGAAGATTGAGGTTGAAGGGATTGTGATCGCCAAAGAAACAATATCAGGAATCTAGTTATACGGGTTAGGGCACTCGAGCAACAAATCCAGGATATGCAAGAACAGGACATGATAGATACACAAGTCGTGGAGTGCGAAATAGAGGCGAAAATGAGGAGATTCGAGAATGAAATTGATCGTGTTTACGTAATATATCGAGCTTAAGGGAAGAAGAGGAGTCCCTGTTAGAGAAAATATACATTGTAGAGAATGAGGTAAAAGCCATTGCGATTCAGATTGAAGAAGATGTAAAGATGCATAAAGATATATGTGCCCAAATCCGTGATCTGAAACAACAACAAACCAACAGTTTATGGTTTTGGGGACAAAGGGTGATTACGCTCTTGGAGGTGGTTAAGAAGCATAAATTCAGAGAGGCCGCCCATTGGCCCCATTGGAAATCATGTGACCCTGGTTTGGTGATACTTGGGCTACCCTCATTGAAAATGCAATTGGGTGGGTGCTTAATGCCTTCATTGTGACTAATCACCAAGATTTCTGCGTGAAAGCATGTGCCAATGAAGCAAGGTATTGAGATCTTAGAATTTTGATACATGACTTCTCAAGGCCAAGATTGAATGTTCCAAGTCACATGCTACCACAAACCGATCATCCTACGATTATATCCATGTTACACTCGGACAATCCTACTTGTTATGAATGTCTTGATTGATACAAACAAACGCGGAGAGGCTAGTGCTTGTTAAAGATTACAAAACAGGGCGGCCGTTGCATTTGGTAAAAAGGACTCAAATTTAAAAGAAGTATATACCGATGGATTTAGAATGTTTGCCCGTGGTCCCGCCCAGAACGTCCTTCCTGTGAACAAGAATCCAAGAGGTGCTCGTCTTGGTTCATGTGAGAAGCAGATTAAGGATCTTGAAAGAGACACGTTACATGCCGAAAGACAACTTCAGGATGGGCAGGGGAAAAAAATGAAGCTAAATGAATCACTTCATCCGCTTCACGAAAAATTGTTTAGTGCAAAGAGGAGACGTCAAGACGTGGAGCGCCAGATGAGGTCTAAGGAGCTCTAAATGCAAGACGTGAAGAGAATTAATAGAAACAGTCCCTAAGGAACTACGAAGACTTGATTCCAATTGAACCATTGGATATGTAGGCAGCTTGATCATCGTCAAGTGCAGTCTGAAATAAATCAAATCACCCCCTTCATCATCATTTTTTCTGTGTTCCTGAAGTGTTCTTAGGTCACAATCAAGGAAGTGAGTTTAGAGGATTACCTTGACGATTTTTGGATCGTCACCAATACTCTAAGGATTTCTAAGCATTTAATTCGTCTGTACCTAACCTAGTCTATTTGTCCTTGGGAAGGTAGCGGTAGTTCCCAAGTTTCCAATATTATAGTAATATGTTGAAAACCTAAGCGGTGGGTGGATTATTTTGTTTATGAAGCTAGTTCCTTTTTTTTATGGTATTTGTTTTGGATTGGTTGTCTTGATGCTTTGTGTATATATATACTAGGGGGGCTTGCCGTGCAATGCACGGTGAATAACGGCCTCGGGATGATAGTCTTGAATTTGGGTTGATGAAATAGATCATTACAAATAAATCAAAGTTATGCATCAAACAACACCTACAAAAGGTAGAATGGCTTATGGAATACAATCGAAAAGCATCAGTTTTTAGTAGATTACATAAAAAAAAAAAGGCTCAAGGAAGTAGAATAGTGTATTGTTACAAAACAACAAAATGTTGCATTCTGGGGTCTGGATCGTGCCTCGTAATAATGTAATCTTTTAAAGATAAGAATCAACGTTAGAATAATCTTTCCGGACTAACTACTTACTCGAAAGTTACCAGAAACATATCCATAACATTCCACAATCCAAGTACAAAATCACCAAAAGTATCAAAATACCATAAAAGAAATATGCATCCTCTAGTAACTCTTCCCATGCCTGCTCATGCTCTATATACTCATCATCTGAAATATTACGGTATCAACACAACGACGCAGAAAAGAAAATAAAAAAATAAAAACTATAAGCAAGTAACTTCTGGTAATGCAAACATTAGTATAACTTCATCTATATGTATCAACGCTTGAGAAGAAGTTGTTATCCAGATCCCAAGAACTGGGCATCATAAAGAAGCCAAAAATCAACAAAACGTATGAGATCTTCAGCATCATCACAAACTTCTTGTTGTTGTTCAATATTATTGATTAAACCAAACAAATTGGAATTATTATTCCCATCACCATTATAATAATCTCTTTTTTATCATTTTGAGCTCTACCTCAGACTGTTGGAGGTTATCTTTTCAAGTATTACACAATAACATCGCAGAAGCTCTCATTATTCAAGTTCCGATGACAACGTGAAGGGGTCTATAATACCAATTGAAGCAAATAAACCACCTTGTGTTGCATCGGTCTAAATTTCAACTATTCAGCCATATCTCTATTATGGAATATTCATGTTGTCATTCTATTTTATTGAATCATCATATCTACATAAGCAGAGAGGCTTTTAAAACCAAAATACATGAGCAGGGTATACCTTATCTTCAACAAGAAGTGGAAGATGGAGAAGGATCTCAAATGGCTAAAACCACGAACTCAGATATTCCACTTTTTAAAGTCGTTGTTGCTGAAAATCAACGAGCCAAAGATATTAATTAAACTGAACAAATATAAACTTAAATTGACATTAATCTTTTTCTCAATAAAAATCTTTTTTTTGAGTTTGTGAATGGGGCAGAAGAAATAAATGAGAAACCTTCGTTAGCATCTTTTTTCGAGTTGTTTGTAATTGGCAGCTTGTTGGACGAGGTCGAGGATTGTTATAGTCATCTAGGCATCTGCAAGAGGGCATCCCTTTAGGTTTACAGCTTGTCCTGCATGAAAATTCACATCCCACCATGTAAACAGTAGAAAGAAAAACAGATTCTTAAACATATGACCCCAAGTAATGCAACGCCACACATTATTCGGTATTAAATGCTTAAATCTAAATACTGAATCAGGAGAAATAACCGAACACGTAATCGATTCCCATCAAAATTATAGCCGTCTCGTCCATGAATGGCATCATCAGCATCACGAGGATCTTCAAACTGAAATATGCACAATGAACGAATTGTGAATTGATAAGGAGGAAAAAAAATTACTATAACCTTCTATCCGAAGGCATATGGTGTTAAAGAACTTATTTCAAGAAACAAGAAAAAAAAATCACCTCCACAAAAGCATATCCAGGTGACTCCAACTTGATGACAACCCAAGACCTTTCAACTTGACTCCAATTTGATGACAACCCAAGAACATTTTCCGCTGCCTTACAATTGACATCAAGCAAGCTAGTTTGGAAAAAAAAATGTACTACCTCCTTACAAGTACCTCTTAGACTTCGTTTTTCAAGTAGAAATCAATTAAGAAACTGGGATTAAATTTGAAGCTAACCAGCGGAAAATCTAGCATTAAAATTTACAAAGAAGATGAAAATGAAATGGGAAAGTAAGATTCTTGAGTTAATAAGACATGAAACTAAGGAGCCAAAAAAACAGCAAAATAAAAATCAAGCAGAAAACACACAAGATCATTCAAACAAGAGATGAAACGCTTTCAAATTATTACCAGTATAAATAACAAGTACATTTCCTAGTTAAAAACAAACAAACAAACAAGAATAAACAATAAAGGTAAAAGGAAAGTAACTTTGAAAAAAGTGACCCCTCAATTGATCCTGCATGCATCAATAAGAACTCCAAAACACAAAATTCACAAAAATAGCATAGATCGAACATGACATGATTACAAATGGAAGAAACAAAGACACACAAATCGAATACCAAAATAGCTTCTACTGATTCAGGGAGTAATTTTCGACTTAAAGAAATTGTTCTCAAATTTTTTTTTCCAATTTGAAGAACACTTACCACCGGAGAGAAATTTAGCTGGGAAGCGTTCATAGATCAATACCGGGTCTACGATATTTGATAATGTATTTTATGAAGGAGTAAGAAAATATAATTATAGTTTATTCTTTTACCATTCCTTGAGTGAAGGACTGTCACTTAGCGGAGGATCTATCAAGAAGTATGACTACATTCTTGAGCTCAATGAAAGTCCTGCAATACACAAATAAACAAGGTGTGAGATAATGTCAAGAAGCTAATGTACTCATACTACTTCCGATTGAAATTGTATGCTTGGCTGATGATTTCAAAACATGATCACAACTAAAAGACTCAATATCTGTCGCATGAACTTGCTGGTCATGTATAGTTTGCAAGGATTTTACGTCTGCCGCCATGTAAGAGAGATAAGCCAATTAAAGCCATGAGAGCAATTTCACGAACAGTGGAATGTCTAAAGGAAAAGAGGGAATAAACACAAAAACTAATAATACTCTGTTATACAGATAGATATAGTAGAAGTACTTTTCTAGATAACACCAAAATCTTGGCCAGCTCAATAGAACTTATACGCATAGCCATCACATCATCAATGGATGATGATGCATATTACCAATTTTCTATTAAGCATAGAAAATGTGGATTTGGACTTTATTGTAGCTACGCTTGTCTTCATTTTTGACTTTATTGTAGTATAATCCATATTTTCTATGCCTAATAATCCATATACAAAACAGAGGTTGAGGTTAGCAAAACATGAGATAAAGATCGAGTCTTTTACCTTTAAAACACGAAATAGACACAATACATGAAAGATAATACCTGATTACCCAAATAAATTAAATATGCAACTTTAACTCATTTTCAGTCTTCACTCAACCAAACAGAGGTTCAGATTAGCAAAACATAAGATATAGATTGAGTATTTTACCTTTAAAACACAAAATAGACACAAAGCATGAAAGATAATACCTGATTACGTAAAATAAATTAGATATGCAACTTTAACTCATTTTCAGACTTCAATCAACAAAATACAAGTTCAGATTAGCAAAACGTCAGATAAAGATCGAGTCTTTTAGATGTAAAACACGGAATAGACAGAAAACAGATAATACCTGATTATTTTGGAGCTGCAAAGGCCAGCCATTTCTTGTCAAATTGGAACTAAGAGGAGCTGCAAAGGCCATACATTTGATGATAACCTGCAAAGGCCATCCAATTCTAGTTTCTTGTCAAATGGATGGCCGGCATTGGGACAACCACAACATCACCGACGAGAAGCTGCAAAGGCCATCCATTTCTTGTCAAATTGGAACCATCACAGATGGATGTAGACGACAACGGAAAAACGTCATCTGAAGTCAGACCATTCGTCGGTAAATGCCAAAAGACATCTGATTTTGTGGTGGAGAAGGAACAAGAAGCAGCCGCCGTTTCTCTCATCTGGAGGAAAACATCAACTGAAATGAAACGCTTGCTCGAACCTCTACTATAATTGATGAGTTAACAGGCCTGGACCTTTTCTTTAATTATATTGGGCTAAATAATACAAAAGCCCAGACGGAAAAAAAATGGAAGAAACAGGCGACGTGGCTATGTGTTTGAGAAAAAGCACAGCTTTCATATAAATAAGGATATATATATATATACTAGTGGGTAAGACCGTGCAAGGCACGGTGCATGCCCATTCCAGTATGACGTTTGTATTGTGTTTGTATTTTGTTATCATGTATGGTGAGATGGAATTGATAAATTCGGTTTTTGTGTGTGCTGATGTACCTGAGTAATGATACATGTACATCAGCACACACAAGTACATCTGCACACACAGGTATATATGATAATCATTGCATCACATATCATTTGAGCAGCAGTACATAGCTCATCAACCGTAAAAGATGTCAGTTTATCTGTGTTGGGAGATTTGATTGTTGCCTCAATGACAAAAGTCTCATCACTCAAGAGCACATCAACGGAACCACTGATTTTCATAAACGTTGAATCATACAACTCATAAAAACTGGAAACAAGTAAAATACAGCTTAAAATAAAGAAACAGGCGTAGAGAGAAAATTTATTACCGTACAATCATATTAATTTGTTCTTGACAGTTCGTGCACCAAATTTTCCAATGCGCTTCCACGTCCAACGTTTTGAAGCACTTCTCACACACCTCAAACCAGAGTTTGTCTTGCCGTGGAAGGTATGTTAATTTTCCCTCGGTCCACATAGTCTTGACGTACACAGCAAAGCTTGTATGAATAATGTGTATCTTTCAGAATCCAAATATAGAAAGTCTAGTGTTTTTTTTATATATTTTTTTTGTTTTTACATTTCCAATGGTTGCAAGTGTATAGTCCATAGGCATCATCTCCAAAGGGCGTGGAGGATGAAACAATCTCGATGTATCTCTGTATGCACAAGGCTAAAGATGCGTTGTTATCTCTGTTGAATGACTAAGATACCTGCATCATAGATGGACAAACAATTAAACCAGCTAGCTGAGAAAAACAGACAAATAAACCAGGTATAATTTCCTTACCATCTCTTCAGAGGCCGCTCTTCATTTAGGGGCGCTAACCAAGAAATAAGTGCTCATTTTTGTGCCAAGAGACAGGCCTATGTTATTTTACGCAACAATGACATGCGTGTCAGAACCTACCAGGCATAACACATCGATGCCTAACCAAACAATAGATAACAAAATTGTATAAGGCTTAAGGCAGAATCTGCGAATACACACACCATACATACAAATCTGTATTTCTGTGTACATCTCACCTCCCAGAGGAGAAGCACTCACAACAAAAAGCAGGGCATCCAATGTTGCACACACAAGCAACTTAAAAACATTTCAAAAAAGAATCCATGTTTTGGTATCAATCACAAAAACTCATCTTTGTGATGTTAAGGGCATTTTAAAGGTGTATAATCGAAAGTGAACGCATACCATTGTGCGTGGAAACCTTTAGACCGTAAGCAACAATGAATGTGGGGATTCTATAGTGGCATGAATATCCACATCAGTTTCAATCAGCAGGTCGTTCCAAACCTGCAACAACATTGGTAGCATCCTATAATTATAACAGTAATTTCATTCGATCAATGTTCTTTCAAAGCAAAATCAGACCATAGCAGATAATTTGTGTGGAAACAAGGTATAAAGCTTACTCATCATCTATCACCACGTTATCTCTGATTGTTATTGATTCATTAGGGTCTTGAAGTGGTAGAGCCTTGACCAGCAATTTTTTTCTTCTGAAAGAGTCATCCACACACATATTGTCCCCATTGGGTCGAACCCGAAACACAATAACTTGAACATTCGTTTTATCTTTGACTTTTATCTGCAGTTTATATAGTGACAAATGACTTTAAAAATGGGAAAACAACAAAACAATTTATAAATCTGTGAAGTATTTGTACATTTATACACAATTAAAGACAATTGCATGGAAAAATAATGTGTACAATGTTATCCCTTTTTATAAAATAAAAATTCACCCATGGTATTTGCAGGAAGTCACAAACACGTTAATCCGGGCAAACATGCACCGCCCTCGGTAAGGACTATATGTTTTAACCAACTATTATTAGCCGTTAACTCCGCGATTTCGGTAGTGATCCATACAAAGTGCCACAACCTTGTGCAAAAACATTGTAAGCTTGTCACATTAACAAAGACAAAGCTAACTATAAAAAGCGAGCTAGAGATTAATTGGAAAAAGTACCACAATAGCGGAAAAACATGAAGTCAATCTTTTGCTCATGATTGATTAACACAAGTAAATTGTAGGAGGCATCAACATACTCTCCGGCCATGCGGGGCTGAAACAAAATCTCTTGTTGGAAACCGCTCTTTTGAGAGTGTAAACAATCCTTCGGTGACTTTAAAAGAAGCTTTTGTGTCCCTTCAAAGCTCTGCTTTATAATCGAGTTCAACGTAGCACAAATTCTGTAATTGCAGTTAAAAAATAAATATCACACACAAGCATACTCTTTCATTTTTTGACTGATTCAACATAGAATCATAGTGTATTCCCAAACATATTCCAATTCAGATAGAATGGTGCTTTTATTATCATTATTATATTGGAGGCAGGGATGGAATCAAAACTTCGGTTTGCACCAGGAATCACAATGGCCTGTAAGGCCAGATCTCATACCCGAGATAGAATGAAGCTTGGAATCAAGACTCAGAAGCAATCCTTCACATAAATTTCCCCAATGAAAGAGTTTGTCAGAACTTCCTTTTAGCGCTATGGATTAAAGGAAAAGGACTAAGTTTATAACAAGGAACTCTTAGGGGCCGAGTTCATAGCAGAACCTGGTGGTTATTTACAAATAGCCTACATATTTCTCGTAGAAAGTTCTGGATATTTATGGAGTTAAATGACACCTCAAAAACATTATAGACAACATGATGAATAGTATATATTGGTCTAAAGTAGACATTGCGGTTAAAGATAGGAGTAGAAGGTAAAACACACATGATGATGCAATGCTATATAACACCTTGCCGTATAAAAAAAAGAGTACACACATGATGTTTTACCTCAATCGCTTTAAAGCAGGCCGTAAACCAGTCAAAGTAAAAGGAGTACAAACAACCTGCAATAGAATTCATAACATATAAGATAATCGTTCTGCATATTAAACAAAAAAATGTATCTAAAAAAATAGGAAAAAATACAAAGCTTAGGAATTCTGAATAAAGCCCGATCATCTTACAGATTCAATCCCGAAAACAAATCTCATGCAGTAGTCAATATACAACGTACAAACATCCACATATGCAATTAACTTCCAAAGAAGGATCACTTTAGAGAAATAATAAAACAAATCTTTTTATAAGATGTCTCCCTAGATGAAAGTTTATACGTAAATGCATTTTGAAAAGAAATACTTACAGGCGGATCTCTTCGCAAAAGCTTAGGTGTAAACATAGCTGTAAAAAAGAACAATGAAGGGCAGAAATACATAAGGGATTCCATAAAACCGAACAGTAAAAAGGCATGTACTTTAGAATTTAATAATAGAACTAAGAAGACCAACGGCCATGGCTGCAACCCCAGAGGCAAAACGCACACAGGGGCTTCGCCATTCAAGATTGCTATGCCAAGTTGTCGCTGATATGTAGTCGCCGATTGCCTTAATCGTGTTCATCCGTCCTTTTGATTTCCGGCGTGCCAAAACCATCCTCTAGGACCTCGGTTAACCATCCTCTGAACCTCTACAAGACCTCAGAAAAAATATGTGCAAAAATTCAAAGAAAAAAAAAGCTGGTAAAATATCTAGCACAACCAGAAGGCAAAAATATCCAAATCAAGTGCCAAAGTGGTAAAATTCCAGAGCCTTCTAAATGGCTAACAGTCTCTCATAGCAGGATAAGTGGGGGAAGAGATAATACTATGCAAGAATGATCGAATGTCAATGAATTGTTTTAGGACATTCCATGATAAACTGGTCTTAAGACAAATTAAATTCCCCACCATCCCTACATAATTAATAAACTGTTTATGAACAACAACTACGACATAATTAACAACAACGACATGTAACAGACAAATCAAATTCCCCACCATCCCTATATAATTAATAGATGGTACAACCAACAGATGCTATGGGCAACATGAAATTCCATGGGTTTAGGGCAATCAGTACAGTAACATTACAAAGCCACGAAATATTCACACAACTATCAAATTGCAGTAAGCATCAATTATTTCATTAGAAAAACATAAGAAGAATTGCTATAATGTAGTCCCCATATGCTTGTAAGCCCATAGTAGTAGTGAAAGTAGACACCATACCTTATTTTTCCACTCATTAAAAAGCTGTAGTATCTTAAAGTTATAGCTCAACTTGCTTAACTTTTAATTCAGATTCATCACAATTAATTATTTGGACATTTTTTAGTTGTATAACAAGAAGGAAATGAAGGAGAACATAAATGCTTGTGCAAGATTAATATAAGATTCTACCAGAAGAGGACTCTAGGATGCCTTTAAAGTTTATACCAAGTTCCCAAATGTCGACGAATAGAACAAAATCAAAAGCAAAACACCGAGCTGAAAGTTAAACGGATTAGGATATATTGTTTAAGAATAGAAACAGTTTATAAACAACAACGACATCTGAAAAAGCAATCAAAACGGAAATGCAGGAGGTATTACCTTGGGAAGTCATTGAAGGTCTTTTCTGTGATATCACCATATCCTACACAAACGAAAATTAAAAATACCATCGACGATGAATGAAAAGTTTCATGGTCTTGTTTATAAGAATTAGACCCACAAATCTATCATCCTGCACCAATAAACGAAGGGAAAAAAGACCTAAGCAGTAGAAGCGTTAGATATCTAGCTCTCTCTCAAACAAAGTTGAGATAATTAGAAGAAAGAAGGAAATGGGAGGAAGGTTTACGAAGAAGAGAGAAGCTTGGTGACGGCGATTTGAGAGAGAACTTCGAGAATTTTGTAGATGATAGTAATAATTTGCGGTGCGAGATTATACGTGGATGACAAGTAAAGCGAAACAATTAACGCAATTGAAACAATATTTGAAATCCGTAAGCGTGGAAAAAAAAATAAAAAAAAACTCGTTGGACCAATCAGAATACGACACGTGTCAGCTCCAAAACAATCCCCCCTTGTCTTTGTATATAGTAGTAGGGATATATAAATAAATAAAAGTTACACTTTTGATGTATGTTTATTATTTTGATTAAATATTTTTTCGGAAAAATGATCGGTGAGTTTATTTTGATATAAAAACAATAGTGTGTATTCTTCTCAATCTATTTTTTAGATAGTTTTGTCATTTCATCTTATACATGAATAAAAATTTGTCCCTCACTTCCGTAATAGTAACCATGATGTTTTTATCAATTCATGTTTTCAGAATGTCTCATTTATATATTTAGGTCATATTTTGTTTCTTCCCTTTTATATATATATATATGATATGTAATACTAACTTCCATTTGAATAATAAATGCCATGACAATCTTATAAAATTTGGTTTGACATATACCGGTCACCTGAAAATTAATGAAAAGGTCATCATGATAACCAATTCTTGTTCTTGCTTGAATAGAATGGCGTGTGAAGTGTAAAACTCTTAGCGAGTAGGTGAGTTGGGTTTTGCACCGCAGAACGTCTAGTCATCGGTCTAGGGGCCTCATGACTTCTGCTCATCGACAGTCCTAGAGTGGTGGTACCAAAATTTTCCCCAATGTCCTATGTGCAAGGTCGGGAATGCAAGGGCTGACGGATATGTCATGTTTCAGAGGCGAGTGGGGTGGTTTGGAGCCCTTGGGAGAGGTAAGCAGCGAAGGCTTGGAATCCTTTCCCTGACAATCGGCCGGAATTGTCAGGCAATAGCTTGCTTGCTTATAAAGTGCGGTAGAGAAACATGCTAGAGTTGGTTGGTAATGACTCATCGATTAAGCCAAGTCGGTGTCAAGAGAATTAATAGAATTAAATTCGATAAATTACTTGACATTTATATCGTTTGCAAATTATCATGTTTTTTTTGCAGTGTTATTAATTACTATTATATGCAGGGTAAGGAAAAGCCTTCTGTTGTAACATTTTAACGGTTTTGTAACTATTACTTTTGTATATAAAGATTCACGGGCACACACCGGAACTCACTGGGCTACCTTTAGCTCACACGTTTGTGAAATCTTTTTTTTAGGTATGGAGAAGGACACCAAAGTGGTGAGGTGAGCGGGATAACCTTGGAGGCTGTTCTTGGAGAGAGAATTGATGAGGAGTTTAATGTTGGCATGGCAGCTTAGTTATCGCTCAAGTTTTGTTTTAGCTTGTTTTAAATAGTGGATTGTTCAATGTTATAAAGATTAAACGATGTTCTTCTCTTTTCTTTGGTGACGTTTGAATAAAGTACTAGTTCTCTCAGTGTTTTTTTTGGAGTTTTAGTACTTGGCCAGTGGATCGCCGGCTTGTCCCTTATTAGACCCCAGTGGACCCTAGGGGTCGGGGATAGGCCTATTACAGAACAACACCTCCAATGTGTTCCAAACATCATAAGCTGATTCACATCCAACCAATTCAACATGCACTTGTTCTGTCATGGAGCTCATAAGCCATCCTATGAGAGGCTGATCCGTGGTAACCCATGTATCATACAACAGTTTAGGAGTCTCAGATCCCACAGATCCATTCAAAGCAGGTAGAAATCGAGCTGGTGCAGGTTTAGTTCCAAGGACAAGCATCCTAACCTGTGTCCCCTGATGATGGGCATAACAATGGACTTCCACAGTAAGTAGTTGGACCGGTCCAATTTGACATTGCATGTCTGGTTTAAGCTTCCTCCCAGAAAAGTGTTTGGTGCTGGGATTGGATAAATCGCCGGGAACGGTGGAGTAGAGGCCAGAATGGAAGGAATTTGAGGTAGTGAAGTTGCGATTTGAGGTATGGTTCAAAGTCCTGAGTTTGGGAACATTGATTCAAAGGAAGAACTAGCTGTGAATGAGCCCAGGTTAAAGCTGGTAGGAGAAATGGTCACTCCAGACGGTGGTGCCGTCGTGGAAGCTCTGCCATCGGCTGTCCTTGGCTCTGATACCTAGTTAGAAAAGTAGCAACTTCAATAATGCAAATGTTTCAATGATTACCAGCAGAGATTCCGTGTGTACAAATAGAGGAGCAAATCTAACAAACTTACACACAACCCAATACAAGATCTATCTAGATATTACACCTCAACACTACACACCAATTACAATAGTACCCTTACAACTTTTAATTCATTATTTAACTCAGACTCTCATGCTCTCTTTCTTGGTGCACCATACACGTGCACCACAATAGCCAAGAACCGACTTCTCTTAAGGTTCAGGAGCAAGAACTGACTTTTCATAATCATAATGCACCAAGGGGAAGTCGGCTCCACTGTGGTGCATGAGTAGAATCGGTGTAGTGCAAATAATAGCGTCCTGAACAATGCTGAGATGATTGATGGGGTTTTGATTTGCTTTGTCCATTTTCGTCTTATGGCCGCTGAACAATGCTGAGATGGTTGATGGTTTTCACTAGCTAATTCATGTGTTTTTTTTTGTTTGCTGCTTGGCCCATGTTTTTTGTTTTTCTGGGGGATATAGCTTCTTCCTAATAGGCGTTTGTTGATCGTCTAATTTAGTTCTTTTTGTCTGGAGAGATGATGTTGTAGTTCAAGAAAGAGGTGTGATGAATAATGGAGGGTTGGAGTAATTGGTAGATACAAGATATGCATTCTTGTTTTGTTTCTTTAGTGATGATGTTCTGGTTCTTTCATGATGCCCTTGTATACTTCTTTGCTGCAGAAAAGGTTAATTACAATATGGCGTTTGCACTTCTTACAAGTTTGAACATAAAAATCAGAGGGAATAGCGGAAATGAGCCCTCTCTGCACACTAAAAGTTGTGACTTACCCATCGTAGTTCACTTTTGTTTGACCCATCCCTTATCTTTCATTTTTCTTCTTGTGTAGATTAGTCTCTTATCTTTAAAAGTTTTGCAGATAAGTCCATGTGTAACTTTTTTTGCAAGTTAGTAGCAAGAATTCATTATGAGCCTGCCGAAGTCGGAAGGTATGGGTTCCATTATGGTTGTTGTTGACCGCTTTTTGATCCCCATTTTTACTCGAAAATCTGTGACTTAGCTCTATTCTTTCGTTTTGGTTTGACCAGTCCTTCATTTTTCGTTTTTTTTTTGGTGTTACAAGAAAATGGTCCCCATCTTTACCAAAAAGAACCGTAACATAGCCACATTTTCCCTTTATTTATTTCGTTTTGGTTTTGTTGAATAAAGTAAAGTAAAGATGAAAACTTCTTTATAAAAAATTAATATATAAGACAACCTAACAGTTGTATATTAACTAGTTTTTTTCCTGAGGTTTTTGTAATGTTGAACCATTGATGGTGACAGTTTTAACAGTCTGAATGGTTTGGGGAACTTAAAATACATATATCCCTTAAAAAAAATTACATATATACATGCATTATCATACTTAGGAGTATGCTTTTAAATGCTGATACTTGGCTTATTTGGTCGTGCAAACGACGTCGTATTTGCGCCCAGATCATTTGCAATGTCATACGTTCCCCATTTGCGCCTGTTTTTTTCCCCATTTCCAATTTCATCGTTTTTCCAGAAGTTGAGTGCTCCTACGTCACTTCTCCACCACCCTTGTAACTCCCACTTACCACCGCCTCGTATGTTTTCGTTCCACCACCGCCTTCATTTCTCTCTTCCTATAAATATGCACCGCCATGGAAGAACAAGTTCTTTCTGCCATTATCGTCGGTTTTCTGGAAAGGTTTTTCTCTTCTCTGCTGGTCTGAGTTTTTGTTTGTTGTTTTCTTTCTTATTTTTGGGTTTTATAGATAAATGTCTGCTGAATGCGATCCTTTATGCAGGTTGGTTGGACTGTATATCTTTCCAATTACACTCAAGATTGTTGTTTTAGGTAATTTTTGTTTTGGATACTCTTTCGTTCCTTTCTGGTTTCCAATTTATTGCCTGTGGGTTTCAATTTATTTTCATAATTTGAGTATGTTCGATTTCGTGTTACTTTTCCCCTTTTCTTTGGCTTTATTATTCTCTTATTTTTTCTGATTCATTTTCTGATTATCTTGATTTCTGTAGTTATCTGTGATGCATGTTTAGTTTTCACGTGTTTTTTCTCTTTGGCTTGGTTGGATAGTTTGTGCATGCTTTGTTTTCATGTGGTTTTTGGTTGTTAATGACATTTCCCAATTTCTTTGAATGCCACTGACCTGATAGTTGAGTTTTTTTGGGAAAACAGAGTAAATTTATGCTATTTTATCTATACTCGTTGTGATAAACCACTATGGTGTAACATGTTTGTTTAGCATCTTTTTTAATCTTTGTTTACGTTTTCATACGTGCAAGTAATATGTGTTGAGGTTATTCTTTATGCTGTTTTTTGGTCTTATAATGTAACAAGATTGTTGTGGAAATTAGTGTCCTTTAGATTGTTCAACCATAGAGTATTTTATGAAGATTTGTTCTTCGAGATAGTGGCTAGCTAAGATTGTAAAATCAGTTATGTTGTTTGCCATAGGTAGCAAGTTACCTATGTCTCTCCTCTGATTGTACTTTGGTTAAATTTATGCTATTTGTGGTAAGGCAACGTAAGGGTATTTCTTCTTTTCACTTCTGTTGTTGCTCCGTTAATTGATCATGGTATGTAGTTTCTCGGGTGGGTGGTGCTCATCCAAATGTCACATCATCTCAAATTATGTATCATGGTATGTAGTTTCTGCTCTGTCAAAATTTCACTATAATGTAGAAGAAAAGATTCATGCTTTATTGTGCTTCTCAGTTTCAATTATGCCATGTCTGATTGTTTTTTTTTTCTTTTTTTTGTGTGCTGTGTACTTGGGACCAGAGCAAATTATTTGGTTGTTTCTGCTTAGTAATTGCTTTAGGCAACTGTTTTTTGTTTTCCATGTGCTGCTTTTCAGGACTGATTTGATATTTAGTGTCTTTATAGGTGATGATATATTACGATGCATGCACTGTGTTGAAATTTGATGGAATTGGTTGTTTATAAAAAGATACAACAACCACGGTGCAAAAAAATCATAGATACAGAGGGAAATTCTTAAAACCGGAAATATTTGGGGCAATGTAGTAATGCATTGCCATGGTACAGAGTTTTGCTCTACTAATAGGTGGTGAAATATTAGAATGCATGCATACATAGCCTTCAAATTTAAACTGAAATTGCAGCAGGAGCGAATAGTGTTCTTCTCTTTGAATTTTTCCCTTCTTAGTCTGCATACCCGTTTGGTAGCAACTATGTGTCTATGTTGTTGGTGTTTTGGTGTCTTCTGTGTTGTTCTTATTCTTCTCTTTGAATTGAGTAAGTTGCTATTCCAGAATGGGCTGTGTTCTCCTCTTCGTTATCTTCATTTCCTTCTGGTTGAGGCTGATTTTCTTCTGTATCTCTGTTTTGCAATGCTTTAGGTCACCTGGTATGTCATAATGAAAGAGGCTATGATGATATATATTTGGATTCTTTCTAAGTTGATTGATCTCGAGCAATTCAGAAAAACCGACCCATTTCTTGGTTGGGCAATACCGGATGGCTTGTGAGAAGGGGCATTTGTGTTGTTGCATCCCAATTTTCATTAGCAACCGGTGATTTTGCAGCCATGGTGAGGTGATGATTTTTCTCCTATTTGACTGCCTTATCGCGTATCTGTGCCTCCTAATTTATTTGTTTCCCTTATCTTAAGAAAATGGTTTACCAAGAATGGGCAAAGGTAACTGAGCTGCTCAGTACATGCTTGCTTCAGGGGCGGTCCAAAGCACTTGAGTCACTGAAATCAGATGGCCTACTAACAAAAACGGTTGGTCCGGGTTTTCCACTTCTTTGAGCCCTAATTTTATTTTCCATTCTTGGATTGAAGCTACGGAGTTGAGTATTGTTCTGATTTTATCAGTGTCCTATACGTTGAACACAAAAGTCGAAAGGAGACTGAAGGGGTTAATTTCAAGAACCATGTAACACAGGTAATTGGCTAACATTTTTCGGAAAAAAGGAAGTTACTTTTTTTTTATTTAAATTCAATTTATTTGATTAATGAAAAAGATTGGAAATTGCCGTGGTTTGATGTGGTAGACGGACTATTTGGTCCATACCGGAAAGAAGTGGGACTTGCCTTCAACTGTATTTGGATCTGTCATCCAATTGATAGCATGTGCAAGGTAACAAAACATCTTTGTGTTGTATTTTTCTAAACTTTATTTGGGAATATTTATAACTCATTATCCTGATTTTGGATTTTGTGTTTTTGATTTGGACAGTAATATATACGATATCAATGACCATCTTGATAAAAGGACACAGACTTGTATTTTCGGAGAATGATGCGGAACCACCGTCTTTATCCCATCATTTCATGACTACCGAATATGGTCATTTTTGGACCTGGAATGATACTTACGCAGACTTGGGATATAACCATTTCGCCTTAGTTCATTGACAGGTATCCCAATCAAGATGTCTGTTTGTTGTTTATCGCACTGACCACTGAGTGTGAGTCATTCAGGAAATATGCATGGACTTGCACCTTCCGATTAAAACCGGCTATTTTGGGTCGTATTTTAGGTCTTCCCGGAGATGCAATTTTTCGGGCTTCAAGTTTTAAGTTGTGATTTTGACCTTCCGGAGATTACTTACGATTTATCTGTGGTTTGATGTTACCGTTTGTTGGTGTAGTCTTTGTTGTTCCTTGCAGTAGTGTTTATGGCATTTGGTGGTTTCCTTGATCCACGGATCGTTGTTCGATGATCGTAACAGCAGGCATGCGGCGGAGTAAACCACTACTACTCGGAAGATAGGAAAATCCACACAAATATTTTGGGTTACGTTAGCCATCGTTACTTTAATGGTTCTTTCTTTCTTTGCATGTGTGCTTCAAGCCATTGAATTGGATTATGGTTTGGGGTGCATGTCCTGGGGTTTGAAAATTTATACCCCTCTCCTTGTTTTTACGTGGTACATGAATTGTGATGGTCTTCTTGGTAGCTTGTGGGAATTATCTATCGTGTAATCGTGGTATGCGCCTCATGATTTAGTTGCTCATTTGTGTCTTTACTGCAGACTTCGGGTTCAACTTGAGCGTTGTTTCGGTCTTTGCTCGTGTCCGGATTTCATTACCTTTCGGTATGTGTGTTCTTTCCTCAAGATGCTTTTCACTGGTTCGTATGATGGTTTTGTGGTTGGAGTTTGGTGAGCATTATGTGTGCATTGGTGCGTCTCTGTGTAAGGTGTAGTGCCCGAAAGACAATTATATAATTGTTTTAGGACAGAATTAGTAATTCATCTTATTATATGCATGTATGCTTATAATTAAGACACTACTGAAAACCCTAAGTACCTCGTTTATGTAATCACATAACTCAGTGTATGGCTATACACAAGAGGATTGAGTTAGTGAGATGTACGTAAAATTAACTTAGTCCGTAGCGTTTATTAATCTGAGTATGGGTCTCATGATTAATTTGCTATTAATGCGCCTGAACACTTTAGGTGTGATGATCTTATCCGATTTGTCGGTAATAGGATACCTAGTGGGGCATTTATATATGATGATAATCATATGAAATTTGGACCGATTTGATTTGATTTCTCGATATAATTCCGTAATCGAGAAGTCTTATCGAATCACAAGATGATCATATATGGATTAATCTTAATCTCGAGGTGATCTGCACGGCAACGCTTAGACTAGGGTAGAGTTTGATGTGTTAGTAAGGATCACTTGAAGTATGTGGTCCAACACACTCGTTGGCTCTGATTCGGAATGAGTGAGTGGTACGTGCTATCACGATATGGAATCCATTCCTTCCTCGGGAAGTAGAGAGACGATTCACTTATTTGTTGACCCTAAAGCGATCGATCGGCCGAGTTCAATTATATTGAATATGAACTAATTGATCACTGTAGAGGTTAATGGTAAATAAGGATAAGATGTTTTGAGAAGGGTTTACGGAAATATCCCGAATCGAAATGAAGCGATCTATGGAGGATTTATCCGTATGTAATGATTATATCGGTGGACGCTTTCGACTCATAAATTGAGTGTAAGTTATCTATATTCGATAGAGTTGATTTTGGGTTTATGGTGGTGTAATCCCGGAATTAATAGGTTGGATATAATTATTCGTCTCGATGAATAATTTTATCTAATTTATTGTAAATTTCATCGAATATGGGTCCCAATGCCCCCGACGTGGCTCCCGAAATAGCATAATTGGATTTCTCGTCGTTGCACTCAATTATAATTAAATAGTGGATTGGGCTATTTAATTGATATGTGGATTAATTGTTTAGTTGGACTAAATAATTAAATACACGGAAAAGACATTTTTACGTGACTTTACTTAAAATTGGTGTGTTGACCTTTTGACCTAATTGGTCAAATATCAAAAGATGCGTGTGACCTTATTTGATTAAAGGTTGGTGGCGCATTTTTGTTTGTATTATTTAATTATTAGGAAATTCGTTTTCTTGGATAATTATTTGACGTATGATTTATCTTTTATTTGTTAAATGATAATTCATGGAATATTAGATAATAATATGATTTATCTTAATTTGTTTGGGATAATCATTTTATTTATCTTTTATTTGGAATAAAGGATTAATGTAATAATTATCTCTTAATTATTTAATCCTTGGAGGTTAAGTTTTACTCTCCTATATAAAGAGAGTTCTTCCAAGTTTTTGAGACATAATTCACGCCATTATTGACAAATACTTGGGTTGATATTTCACCAAGTATCACGGGTTTTGAGTTGGAATAATCTTGGGATTATTCCGGTAGCATATCAAGGAGGTCCGTGGCGGAAACACCATCCACCCTGGTGTTCTTTGGGAGACACACGCGTTGGAAGGCTATGGCTTCTCAACTTGCGTGGATACTACTTTGTTCTTGGAGTTAAGACCATAAAAGGTAAAAATCCAACCCCTTGCAGGATTAGATCTTTTATTTATGTATTTTGTTTCGTTTAGATCAGATCGATGTCTTCATTGCGTGAATCGGGTCAATCCATGATTGATCCGACGATATTACATCTAACACTCTGATGGTTTTTGGAACGCATTTAACTGAGAGCTATTGTAACTCCAGGTAATGGAAATGAAATTATTGGTCGTCAGCTCCGATTCTGGAAAGCTTTCATTTCTTTCTTTTTGCAGTGAGATGCACATGTCGGCTTTTTTTATATGTTTAAACATTTAAATGTGATGCTCTTACTGTATTATTTTTTGATTTTCTAATTCTTGGGAAGAGGGGGGGAGGTTACATTGCATTCTGCTGATTGGGCTTGTAATTTCTATTGACAGCTTGTACTTTTGTGACTGATGCATAATAGGTTTTTCCCTATAACACACATACAACTGTCCCCTCCTGTAAACTCGAGAGATGAAGTTGGAAGGACGTTGGCTGTTTGTTCAAAGTGAGCGTCATTCTTATTGGTCAATATCCATTTTATGAATGCTTGATTTATATGTTTCTTTCCACAATCTTTTTTTCACAGAGGCCGTTTCATTGCTGTTAGTGCATTTGAGGAGAAATTGGCTCTTTTCTCATTGTCGCCATCCTCTTCCACAGATAATGTCGATAAGGTAATTTTATGCTTTACCCTGTTCACTTTGTGGTGGTTCAATGCAGAGGTTAATGTGATTGCTTGTTATTGAAATTTCAGTTGGTCTCAACAGAGGATCTTCTGGCCTCCAGGAAGTCGAGACCTTGGCAGAGGTGAAACCAGTAGTTTTGGTACAATATGGACCAAGAGCTTTATCTCAAAAGATCTTCGTGAACAAAGTTTAGATCACAATCCTTTGCTAGCCATAGTGGTGAATAGGTATGGGAGCCATGCACATCCCAGCCAAAAAAGAATCATTTAGTTTGCTTTTGTTCTTTACCTTGTTCATAATAAATGTGTGTTTTTTCCTTGTTTGTTGCCCCCTTTCTTAAAGTGCAATGTATAATACAAAAAATAATCCACCAGAATAATAGACAGAAACTATAGTGTGACTTCGGTTATAAAAAAAGAAGCTAACTTAGATAATTTTCAAGATTTCACCGCATAGACGAAAACAGTGGCCGTGACCCAAAACAATGAGCTGCCAAATGAACAAATTACAGTAACGGGTTTGCTACGACTCTTCATACGTGAACCTCAGACAATGACACCGGCGGCAACGAGGGCCCAAAACGTGCATCGCACGTTTGCCGCCACTAGTATTATATATATGCACCTCATTTTTTGTCCCAACGTTTTTGTACTTTATAAATGTCTTCGTATTCAAAAGATTTACATTGATATTTGAAATTGAACATTAAGAATATAATTATTGACTACATATATCTAGCTTAGGTACTTATAGATAAAACCGTTGAATAATACTACCCCCGTCTCATATTATAAGTCATTTAATCATTTTTTTATCCATCACACAATATAAGTCATTTTCATATTTCAATGCAATAATTAATGTGTTTTTTTTTTTTTTTTTTGGTTTTACCATTATTCCTTATTCTAATGCTTTACATTATTGTAATTAGCCTATTGGTATTTTAATCCAAAACTACTAAAGTTGGATCATTTATTGAGTTTCTTAATCTGTGTAAAGCTCGGATGACTTATAATATGAAACGAATGTAGTATTATTCATCTTTTAATAAGGCATAACATTATTTCATATTCTTCACGGTGAAGCTAATCGCTTATAACAACGAATGATATAATATATTTTTCTACCACCGATTATGACAAGTGCAGATCGTGATCAATAATAACTACATCATGATCAATGATGCAAAAAAATTGACCGTGTCACTCAATGTGTCTGATTGATTATGGGTAATTCTACCATCACAACCACTTATCCACAACGTGCGTGAAACATACTTTTACATCTTTGATTATGATGAATGTAAATCATAATTAATGGACCTTGTATCATGATTAAGCATGCAACGTAAGATATGTAACTTGTTATGACTCAATGATTATGACAGTAACAAACGATAATCATTTTTTCATTATATTATACAACAAAGGGCAGTTTTATTATTATATTTGTCTATACTCAGCATTCTCCCGCTTTCCCTTCGATATTACAATGTATGTATGTATAAGTTGTGGTTATTAAGTGGTAACCACATATATAAACTCGGGTATAGAATAATAATTAATCCGCAAGATATCGAATCAAGATGGACGATTTGGAATGTCATCATTTTTCCTGCAAATTTCATCTACTGTGTCACAATAGCATTTGCCTGCATCGGTGCATACCGGGTCGTCTTTGAATTCGCATGGTGTTGTGTAACAATATTCTAGTAATTCTTTCCCTTCTATTTTCAGATAATATTTCCCCTCTTTTCTGCTTTCCACCGATCCAACTGCATCAACATAAACATGTATTATACATTAATTTGTTAATTACATTAATGACGTGACAATCAGATCTCTCATGTGAATGGTACTTGCATGTATACAAAAATTGCATTAATCATATATTAATAATTACATGCAGTATAATGATTGAAAGAGTAATATATAAATGATAGAGATTATAGACTAATTAATTACCTGATGAGATAATTAGGAGCAGAAAGAATAGCACAGAGTAAACAACCTTCGCCATATCTCTGTTGTATGTATATATATATAATGATGTAATTTGTAATATGTATGTAGCTTTGAGAATGGTTAATAATGAGAATGTTTGTGATCTTATTTATATTAGTGTAGAGTACTCACTACATGCTAAAACTTGAAGAGTGGCATTATTTCGAATATGATCAAATGGATATACCTTTCAGATTTGAACAAACTGTAATAAATTAGGTACGTTTTGTTTTTCTTAATTGTATATATGTACCAAACATTGATTGGCTATTTTAATCAATTCGAAAAGAAAAAGGAAAAAAAGGTTGAAGAAGGTGTTAACGATGCTACAAATTTGTGTAGTAATTTTAAAAGGGTTTATTGTTACACACCATCATCAATAACCTATTCGATGCATCATCTTATAAAAGATTGATATCAACAAAACCATAAAATACAAATAAAAACCTTTAGAAGAAGAAGATACACTAATTCATATTATAATCTTCATTTTTTAACAAATTATCTTTTTGTTCTTTCCTTGTTCATGTTCTCCTCTTCAATTAATTATTCATGAATATTCGAAATCTTCTCCAACACAATTTTAAACTATTGATAATTATATAAGATTAATTATAATTTTTTTGACAAAAGAAAAATTAGAAAAATATATTTTAAAATAGTAAGTTTATAGACATTGTGGGGTAACTCCATTATCATCCACCTAAAATCACATAATATCTCTTTTCTCTTACCTCTTATCGGTCGCTCCCCACTTACAGTGTAGTGTAGAAAAGGCAATTTATGTAATTGTTTTTAATAATGAATGACATAATTTATCTCACCTTATTACTTGCTTTGTGCTTGTAAAGTAATACATTTCACAGAAACACTCAAGTATATCAAGATGTAACCGCTTAACTCGATTGTATGGCATGCACGTGAGGATTGAGTTAGTGGTGATATACTTAAATCTGATAGTCCGTGGTGAACTTAATCGAGTTTAGGGTCTCTTGATTAAAACACCAATAATGCGCCTAACACCTTAGGGTGTGATAGTCTTATCCGGATTGTCGGTAGAGGAAGTACTACGTGGGGCATTTATATATGATGGCATTCATATAGGGATTGGACCGATTTAATCTGTATTTCTCGATATAATTCCGTAATCGAGGAATCTTATTAAATCATTAGATGATCATATATGGATCTACCTTAATCTGAGGTGATCACTGTGGTGTCGCTTGTCCCGGGTAGTGTTTGATGTGTTAGTTACGGTTCACTTAAATATGTGTTCCAAGCCACTTCTCATTGGCACTATCTCAGGATGAGTGAGTAGTTCGATTTTCACGGACATGGAATCCATTCCTTCCTCATGGAAGTAGAGAGACAAATCCCTTATTTGTTAGCTTCTAAGAAAGTGATCGATCCCGGGAGTTCACATTTGACTAATTAGCTACTAGTCGATATGTGTACTAATTGATCATCGGGGTTAATGGTAAATAAGGATAAGATATTCGAGTCGGGTTCACGGAGACCTCCCACCGAGAATGGACGATCTATGGAGGGTTAATCAGTATGTAGTGATTATATCAATGGCCGCTTATTCACTACATGGGTTGAGTATAAGTATACATCTATAATCGGTAGAGTTGATTTCGGGTTTATGGTGGCGTAATCCCGGAATTAATAATTAATGTACTTATTCATTCGATGAATAATTAATTATTGGAGCTACCTGGTTATAGGTCCATGCCCCCCGATGTGCTTCGTAATTGGACTAATAATCTTGTTATTTGGGCTCAGTGATAATTAAATTGGTGGGCTAATTAATTGATATGCATGGATATTATTTAGTTGAAATTTTAAATAATATAATACACATAAAAGGCATTTTTGTGTGGGCTCATTAACCCTAAGTGTGGCGCCTATATCCTCTTTAATTATCACAAGAATTAATTTTTGGTGATATGGAAAATAAAAGATATTCTTGTTATATGATTGGTTGGATGACTTGTTATTTGATTTCCTATTGGTCAATACATATCACAATTAGTCATTAAGGAAAATATCTTTTATTTTGTTTAATTAATTATTTATTTAATTAATTAAAACTTGGAAGCCATGATTTACTCTCCTATAAAAGGAGAGTTATTCCAAGGGAAATTGTACAAGAAAATTTCACCATCACTTAAAAAAGGGGAGAAAAATTAGTTTTCTTGCAGGGTTTTGTAAAAGAAAACTCTAAGTTTTTCTTGGTGTTTGCATATCAAGGAGGCTCGTATATCAAGAAGGGTGTCCACCAACCGCTGTTTGGAGAACACATCGGAAGATCTTGGCTCCTCTTCCTACTATTGGTAATATGATCTAAACCCCTCAGTAGTACTTAAGTCCTTTAATTATGAATTGTGTCATATAAATCGTGATCCATCCATTGCAAGCATAGATCTAACTTGTTTAGATCTAAGAACCTGCATCCTTCATGTGGTATCAGAGCAAGGTTCCACGATTTATATATTCATAATCGTAATTAAACGATTTAAAGGAGTGGAATTGCATGTAGGTGATATTTTACTTATTATTATGCATTAATAATTTTTAAATTGCTATGGTTGAAGAGATGGATTGGGGTTGGCACCGTTTTCCCGTTAGATCTATTGTAAACTCATATAAACGATGAAAATTCGTTCATATGAGTATAGGAAATTATGTAATTTATGTATTATTGCAATTTTAATTTCCAGAAAATAGATCTGTACATTAGCTGTTTAGTATTTTCGTTTTTTCCGTTGTTTGAGCCGTTAAAACGAAGATCCCTCCGGTCAGAATCAAGATTGGAATTTGATGAACAATCCCACAAAATTTGGCGTCGATCAGAGTCCGTTTGGGTTTCCGTTCGTTGCTGCGAAGTGGCTGCTGTAACAGAAAAACGCAGGATTCACAGAAACCCTAACTGTGACTTCTTCGATTTTCTGGGAATAATTGGACCGTTCAAATTAAAATCCGACCGTTCAGATCGATAATCATGGAGTTCTGGACGTGAGATAAAATTTTCAGGACGATCGGGATTCATCTTGATCCCCGATCGGCCTCGGGAAGTATATGATGCGCTGCTGTGAGAGTCTGTTTCAGCATCAAGTTGGGCGGCTCACTGAGAAAGATTGACAAGTCAAAGCTCCGATCCGACCGTCCATCTTGAAGTCCGAAGAATGAAGATCTGATCTGGAAAGTTTCATCCCGATCCAAGTTCGTTTGATATGCCGATCGTCGAAGATTCTTAACAGCTGCAGATTAGGGTTTTAATTTATTTTCAAATAGATTAATTGATGAAGTGCCAACGGTCCAATACCGGTGTTTATTTTCCGCACTAGTATACATGTGTAGATTGTATGAGTAGAACCGGAAAATTGCCATGACATGCATCATATCATGAATTCCACTCAATATGCATACATGTAGAAATTAATTCGAGGAATTAGTTAGGCATGTATAAAACACACGATTAGTTTTAATTAATTGTTTGATATTAATTAGAAACTAATTAGGTAAAACCGAGGAACACGGGTTTTTCAATCGTTGAGGTTGGGTGATGGATTCTCGGTGAATCCACTCTGCGAAAGCATAAGGAGTAAAATCCGAAACCTCGTGGTTAAGGTGTTGGATTCTTGGTGAATTCCACCTTACAAAAGCGAGATTACGTTTTTGTTCGTAGTGTCTACGTGAAAGTTTGATGTTTAAGGATTGGATAATCACGGGCAAACAGGTTGAAAGTGGTTTAACCACGGTTGGGTGGTCAACGTGAGTTACGGCTCAATCGACTTCACCTCCACGTGTGGCGTTTGCACGGGTGCAGCAATCTTGAGCCATCCGAAGAGCCACTACGGCTCAACGGAGCTCTCTAGCCTTGACCCGTCCGACGGCCACATATGTTCTAACGAATAGGTCGGGTGGGTTAGCCCACATAACCGACAACATTCGGGCCTATGATTTATTGTTCCTTAATGTAACATCAAGTCCAAAAGCGTGATCGATAAACCCACCACTTTTTCAAAATATTGAGTGGGAGCGGAGAGGCGACAACCGACCCCACGGCCTCTCTGTTGACACAAGCAACGTGAGAGAATGGTGACGCCTCGTGCCGGCTGGGACCGGCCTCCTAAGGAAGGCCTTCACCGCATTATCAAAATTCAAGGCTTGGTCTCTCGAAAGGATAGGATTTTGGGTACTCGTCGGGTCACCGACCGACCCTAAGCGGCACACTCTGGGTCTACCTAAAAATCGAGGCAGAGAGTCACACTCATAAAGGGTATTTTGGAAGTACCTTGTTTTGAAAAAGGAAAGGTGATTGAAGATCACAAATGAGATGTTCGATTCTCAATCGATCTTCAATATTAATCGAAACCTCTTTGACCTACCCTAAGGCGGCACCGAGGCATTAGATTAAATCCTTGGAAGCAGTAGGATAGACTATAAGTACTTAGTTTATGTTCCTAAAATTTTAGTAGTGTATGATTTGGATTTATTTTCTCTGTCAATTTTATTTACAACTATTTATATATCTCTACAGGGTGCTAGGATCGCTAGTGTAATTGACTAGTAATGACTTCGTTAAAAAGTGGTTAGTAACTAGAACGTTGTACTTATTGATCTTACATGCGATTAATTTTTGGAAGAGATATTTCTCTGGAGCCTTCAATACTTAAGTGGCGTAAATAAGTATGTCACTTTGTTGTCATTCGTGTTGAGCGAGAGACGCATTGTAGTCGATTTGAAAGATGATTGGGACGATAAAATTCTTCTAGTGAATTTTAATGGTGTAGTGTCTACACAAGAAATTTTCTAATAGAAAAATTGAGAATCATAAATTAAAAGTGTCGCTAGTTAGGCGGTATTTTGGAACCGATAAACTAGTGGGAGCTTTTGTCTTATGTTTTTCTAATTTAGAAAATTAGTCCCACTGGTAACGCTTTCATTAGACATCCCTTGAGTTCACGAGTAGTACTACTCAATTGAACTGCTAGTTCAAGACTATTTCCTTTTAAGGAAAGTTGAGAATGGGAAAGAATGTCTATAAGTGTTAATCATCTTAACTAAAGTTTTGAGGCTAAACCGAAAAAATAATTATAGAAAGTATAGGATAAGGAAAGTGATTTGGATCACTTAACCAATGAATCTTAGCGACTTTCTTAAACCGAGTAACTTGACTCGGTAGCTTAGTTCTTTGGAAGAACAAGGAAGTTGTGCATTAACGATTAATAGAGTAACAACGGGCAAGTAATTTGGCTATAATAGTGGGAGTGATATAAGGAAATGAATTTTGATTCTATCCTTGAATATCACGAGAAAAATTTATTTTTTTACGTTTACTGATTCGTTCAAACAAATGGATTCACTTTCATCTCGATACTATAGTTGCCTTAAACAAAGTGAAGATGACATTTGTAAAATGCGAATCGTGACTCGGACTTTTGTTTGATAAAGACAGAACCACTAAGAAAAGTTGAATAGGTATGTGTAACACATCTAAAACTATTAAAGGTAAAAGGTTTCCGTATTAAGATAAACGACCCTTCAATATCTATTAATTAGTGCATATATCCACAGAGATAAGACTCCGCGGTAACCGGCTAAGGGTGATTCTATCTCCCGGTCTAAGAACACTATCTCAAAGGAACAATGACTAAGTTTCCTTTCAATCGGGAGAGGGTAATAGATTTGAAGAGGTAACATAGCTTGTTCATCATGACCTTCGGGTCTAGTGAGAGATACAAGCTAGTGGGAGATTTTGAGTGGTGACATTCAATCGATAACTACTCAAAACACTTGTTGGTTTATCGAAAGAATACGAGGAGGTGTCTCTGATTTTAACAGAGAATAGAGTATTCCATGCTCAGAAATAGGCTATCGCATAGTCTTGGGACTATTGCTCAGCCTGCCTCCTAGTGGAATGTTTCTCACTGAGGAAGAAACCATAGACTTGCTCGATATAGTTATTAATGTGCTACAATACTTCATTAAACTCGATTAAGATAATTGGTTGCAAAATAACGGTTAACATTATTATGTAAACCGAGAAGTCTACCTAGAAGATGCCAGTGAATTTATGGATAATGAGTGAATTCGGTTCACACCACTTCCATAAATGTAGGCATTTAGCATTTAATGCTTGAAGGTAGGACTGGAGATTTTGCGCATACGTTCAGATTGTGACTGTTCGTGAAATATCTTAATGAGACGAGTGAAGGTTGATTATAAGATTCTTGAGATCGAGAAAGTGACGGTTGAATCTGTCACAAGCCTCGATAGAATCTATAAGTAACAACCTTAAACCTTTGAGTACGGTTACCCAAAGGTAGTTACTATCTCGATTTAATCGGACCACGTCCAACATCGGTTGTTGGTGATTACATCGATAAATACCACTAGATCAGGATGTCAATCCACCCACGCAGTGGGAGTATGGTTTAACCATTGACCCATTGTGGTTTTGTGGACTTTACGGTCTGCTTGGGGTGATTGATAACCTATGGCTCTTAGTGGGGTGTATAGGATTACGATCATAGAGGTTGGTTTGTGACCTTAACCACGTGAATGGGGTTTTTGTACTCCAGTTTTGTTCGAGTCTATTGTAGAACCACCGAGTGTCTCAGCCCCGATGGGAGCAATTGGATCTACATAGAAAGAAACGAATGAATAGGAAAGTTTAAACTTTTCGGCGCAAAGTTGAGTGGTATAGGGGTGATTCACGACAAGTAGAGAGTTAACCGGACCTTGAACTCTCTCACCACTCGATCTTGCTAGATTTCGTTAAGCGAAAAATAGGGGTGATTCCCAAGACTTTTTTTTGCGAGACTAACGATATCTTAATTCATTCGTAACGAAGGGTTTTAGCTAAGAATGAATAACGGATTCGTTACAAAGCGGAAGATAGGGGTGATTCCCAAGACCTTTTTGCGAGACTAACGATATCTTAATTCATTCAGAAAGAACCTTTGGTAGGAGGTCTGCCATGGCTTATATCCTTTGTGGATTTAAGAGAACCTCTCGGTCATTTAAAAGTCACATGTTTTAAAATATGTGGACTTGACCAAAATATTGATAAGTCTTTTGTAGACCGAATATCAATATTGGTAAAGTAGTAGTATTAGTGTTCATGAATGATAACACCTAAAGCGGTTGGAAACTTGACATGAGTGTGCTATATCGAAGTCGAAAGCGACACGCCTAGATTCTCTCGGATGAGAGAATTGGATCAGTATTCTAAGAATTTGATTCGGTCAAATTCACGAGAATGAGTCATTGGCTATCCCACATATCTTATTGAATAAGATGATTATGCATATCTGGTTGCAACATTCATCGAGAGTAGTCCTACCCTACCTCTCAGGAATGATTCTCCAAATCTTCGGATAAAGAAAATGGGATAGAGTCTCTCTTGGATAATGGCAAGTCGAGGTTGTCACAAGTCAATAGTAGTCGAATCTCGGATTCGAGCATAAAATAGCGGTTTAGTACGTCCTCAAGTATCTTAAGAGAACGAGGAATTATATGCTTGTATATTCAGGTGCAAACTTGAATATGGTTGATTAATCGATTCGACTTGTAGTCGATTAAGGATGATCATTAAGTTGATCTCGGCTCGGTGTTTACTCATAGTGCTTAGAATTTCCTTTTTGGTGCTGGGAGTAATTCTGTGTCCGATAAGCCGATATCACTTCATTGTGAAAACGGTGAAGAGATAGCTTAGAAGGATTTTCTCGATACTTTAGAGGTCAAAAGCATATTGAGAGAGAGTACCGCTTTGATTAGATGGACCGGCAACGTTTCGATCCTAAAGATCGTCTCGGGCCGACAACCAACCGATCGAGTGTACCAAGTCTAGTGCTTGGAGGGTACGGCATTGAGGAATATATCTCATCCGCTTTTAGAGCAAGTGGGAGAGTGTTGTGAATAAGATGAGAAAGGGTGTGCTCTAAAAACAATCATTACTTGTCATTTCGTGCAAGTGGGAGATTGTTAGGTGTAGTGCCGAAAGACAATTTGTGTAATTGTTTTTAATAATGAATGACATAATTTATCTCACCTTATTACTTGCTTTGTGCTTGTAAAGTAATACAACTTCTTTGCAAACCCTAAGTATATCTCAGTATGTAACCGCTTAACTCGGTGTATGGCATGCACGTGAGGATTGAGTTAGTGGTGATATACTTAAAGCTGTTAGTCCGTGGTGAACTTAATCGAGTTTAGGGTCTCTTGATTAAAACACCAATAATGCGAGAACACCTTAGGGTGTGATAGTCTTATCCGGACTGTCGGTAGAGGGTAATTACTCGTGGGGCATTTATATATGATGGCATTCATATAGATTTGGACCGATTTAATCTGTATTTCGATATAATTCGTAATCGAGGAATCTTATTAAATCATTAGATGATCATATATGGATCTACCTTAATCCCGAGGTGATCACGAGGAGTCTTTGCTTGTCCCGGGTAGTGTTTGATGTGTTAATTACGGTTCACTTAAATATGTGTTCCAAGCCACTTCTCATTGGCACTATCTCCGGATGAGTGAGTAGTTCGATTTTCACGGACATGGAATCCATTCCTTCCTCGGGAAGTAGAGAGACGATCCCTTATTTGTTAGCCCTAAGAAAGTGATCGATCCCGGGAGTTCACATTTGACTAATTAGCTACTAGTCGGATATGTGTACTAATTGATCATCGGGGTTAATGGTAAATAAGGATAAGATATTCGAGTCGGGTTCACGGAGACCTCCCACTCGAGAATGGGCGATCTATGGAGGGTTAATCCGTATGTAGTGATTATATCAATGGCCGCTTATTCACTCATGGGTTGAGTATAAGTATACATCTATAATCGGTAGAGTTGATTTCGGGTTTATGGTGGCGTAATCCCGGAATTAATAATTAATGTACTTATTACATTCGATGAATAATTAATTATTGAGCTACTCGTTATAGAGTCCATGGTCCCCGATGTGGCTTCACGTAATTCGGACTAATAATCTTGTTATTTGGGCCTCAGTGATAATTAATTGGCTGGGCTAATTAATTGATATGCATGGATATTATTTAGTTGGGCTAAATAATATAATACACATAAAAGACATTTTGTGTGGGCTCATTAACCCTAAGTGTGGCGCCTATATCCTCTTTAATTATCACAAGAATTAATTTTTTGGTGATATGGAAAATAAAAGATATTCTTGTTATATGATTGGTTGGATGACTTGTTATTTGATTTCCTATTGGTCAATACATGTCACAATTAGTCATTAAGGAAAATATCTTTTTATTTTGTTTAATTAATTATTTATTTAATTAATTAAAACTTGGAGGCCAAGGATTTACTCTCCTATAAAAGGAGAGTTATTCCAAGGGAAATTGTACAAGAAAATTTCGACCATCACTTAAAAAAGGGGAGAAAAAATTAGTTTTCTTGCCTAGGGTTTTGTAAAAGAAAAACTCTAAGTTTTTCTTGGTGTTGCATATCAAGGAGGCTCGTATATCAAGAAGGGTGTCCACCAACCGCCGTTTGGAGAACACATCGGAAGATCTTGGCTCCTCTTCCTACTATTGGTAATATGATCTAAACCCCCTTGTAGTACTTAAGTCCTTTAATTATGAATTGTGTCATATAAATCGTGATCCATCCATTTGCGCATAGATCTAACTTGTTTAGATCTAAGAACTCGCATCCTTCACCCCCTCCCCTCCTCTCATAAACCACCTACCTCCGCGCGCCATTATTGGAGTAAGAAGTTGATTTTTGGTTGTTTTTAGGTCTTTGTCTTTTGCATATTTGAGTATCAAACCGAAGAGCACGCGCAAGTGAGAGCAATAATCGATTGTTTGTTTCGTAGTATTCAAGGTAATCCGTTCTTCTCTTTCTCTTTCAAACCAATCATCAAAGGTTGAAAATGTAAAATGTATTAGTGGAAATAATGGTAAAGAGTGTGATGAGTCGTAGGGTACATATGTGCCAAACTGTTAGACCTTGAAGTGTGTGCCCAAAGATAGATTTGGTGCATCTTTCATATATTATCTGTTTTGTACCGTTGGATAAATATTCTGAATATTAGTGAATGAACTAGCTCTTGCATTCTTGAGCTATTGCAGCAAATCTTTCTTATTGTTAAAAATCGAACTTGGTATCGGAGCCACTTAGACTAGCGTCATGATTGTTGAAGGTTTTGGGACCGGTACTCTGCCGGTGACCGCCATAACCGCTGCAACTATGGAAGCTGTCAGCATGCCGGTGCCGATTTCTGCAAATGTGGTGACTACAGCTGCTAATGTTCACCATCAGACTCTATTTGGGTATGTACCTTATCCTGGCTTTCTTTATCCGCCACCAGAGTTCTCCGGTGGAATCCCATTCACACAGGTCACTGGATCTGTTATTCCTCCGTCTTTTCCGGCGATGGCAACATCTTTTAGGTCACCATCTCCCTGTCCCTTTTTGCAGACGAGCTCACCCTTTCAAGGGCATCTCAATCAAACATGCACCGTGAAATTGAAGATAGATAACTATCTTATTTGGAAGAACACCATCTTGCCCATAGTAAGAGGTCACA
Organism: Gentiana macrophylla; assembly: GCA_026214975.1. NCBI lineage: Eukaryota > Viridiplantae > Streptophyta > Magnoliopsida > Gentianales > Gentianaceae > Gentiana > Gentiana macrophylla. The sequence goes on along the minus strand of CM047805.1, from coordinate 131,194,549 downwards.
AGATGGAAGATCTCCTACTTGGAACCTGATACGATCACGAATGAGGTTCCCGACCCTTTGACCCCGATGCAGCCGATAGATCATCTGGTAATTCGAGATGGGCCTATGACGAGGCTCCAAAAGAAAAGGATGCGAGAGGCTTTGAATAATCTGATCCTAGATATTTATTTGGAGCAAGAGCAGCCCAAGTCGGAGGAAGAACAGGCCATAAAATGCATCATTTATGCAATTGGGCTTGAAGACAACGAAGATGGGCTTGGTTAGATTGCAAGCATAATTATTTAGTTATTTCGGTCAATAAGGCTGTCCAAGAATTGTGGCGCCATCTATTAGGTTGTTTTGGGCTTGTTTATTAGTTTGGTGTTGGATTTTATTTAATAATTACCTTGTGGGCTTAGATGACACAAGAAGGCTTAGAAAGCCCCTACAAGTGGCGCCTAGGGTTTAGTTTATTTTATTTAGATTTTTATTCTACTAGTTTATTTCTCCCACATTGCCAAGGAGGAAAACTAGTCTTTTATTAGTAGCCTATATATAGGCAAGCTGCTATCATAATAAGGATATCATATAATTTTGAATTTTAATCATTTTATTGAGTTGAGAACTTTCTCTTCTTGCCGTTTTAATCTGTGATTGATTAAAACAAAATCACTTGCGAGTGAGTAGTCTCTTTGTCGTAGAGATTACATCCTTCAAGAACGGATCAGTGTTTTGAGCACGCGTTGTCTATTCTTGGCCTTAGCCTAGGCCGAAGACTCTAGGTTTAGGTTTCATAGCTCGCCATTGATCCCTTGAGTCGTTTCCTGGATCCGTATCCGCATCAGAACCAGACCGAGACCGCCTGATACTGGTAGACTTCCACCCTTTCCAAATCCAGCTCTAGAAGAATGGAATACTGCAGATCAGTTCCTTATGGGATGGTTACTTAGCTCTATGACAGAGGAAGCCTTAATTGAGGAAATGGAATGCACTACTTCTCATGAAGTTTGGTCTAAATGATCTAAATCAATGAGTGGCTATCTTGCATATATGAAGTCTTACAGTGACAGCTTAACAGCTGCTGGATATCCTATGTCTAGGTCTGAGTTGATTTTGGCAGTTCTGGGTGGATTGGACAAAGAATATGAGGCAGTGATAGTCAACATCACCTCTAGGGTTGGATCCCTCACTTGGCCAGAAGTTCAGTCTCAACTTTTGACTCATGAGAGACTGTTAGCTAGATTCAACCCCCATATAGCTGCTGCTGGCACTCAAGCTAACCCTGTGGTGAATTTAGCCTCTTATTCTCAAGGATCCAATGCAGGAAACATGGGTAATGTAAGACCTACCAATAACACCGGGCAAGGTACTTACAAAGGCAGAGTGGGCTCTATAGGTGGAAGAAACAACATGGGTGGAAGATCTGGTGGTAGAAATGCAAGTGGTAGTTGGCCTACCTGCCAATTGTGTGGGGAAAATGGACATACTGTTGTTGATTGCTGGCACATGTTTGAACATGATTTCCAAGGCCCTGCTAACAATGCTGCTCAAACTGGGGGTCCCAAACAAATTTTTGCATTTATAGCCACGCCTAACACTGTCTCAGATCATGCTTGGTATATGGATAGTGGTGCAACCAACCATGTTACATCAGAAGCAGGTAATATGAGTATAGACAGTAAGTATGATGGTAAAGATGCTCTTATTGTAGGAAATTGTGAAAGCCTTGCAATAGCAAACATTGGCCGGCCACACAGTGATACACGCTCCACACAGAGACTTACACCTGAATAACATTCTTCATGTACCGAAAATCGCAAAAAAATCTGCTAAGTATATCCAAACTTATCACTAGATTTGTTACAGAATGGTTTGTCTTATGTTGTGAAGGACAAATCTACAGGGACAATGCTTCTCAGGGGTTAGTTACAGAATGGTCTGTACAAGATAGCAATGCCTCTTGATGATTTCAAGTTGAACTCTCTTCACTCCAAATCCTTGACTGCCTGTTATCATGTTTTCAAAAATTCTATGAGTTGTAATAAGGTTGATATGAACCCTAATGTTTGGCACAGGAGACTGGGCCATCCTTCTAGTCAAAATCTGTCTTCTGTTTTAAATGCTTGTAATGTTAAAACTTCTAGTGATCTGTCCTTTTGTGAGTCATGTCAGTTTGGGAAGAGTCATAACTTATTTCATCCTGTTTCCACATCACATGCTCAATCTAAATTTGATCTGGTTTACACTGATCTATGGGGACCTACACCTGTTAAGTCTGTAGAAGGGTACTCTTATTATGTGCACTTTATAGATGACAACACTAGGTTTACATGGATTTATCCTTTAAAGTCTAAATCTGATACTTTCCATGCCTTTCAAAAGTTTACGGCTCTTGTTGAGACTCAGTTTTCTACTACGATAAAGTGTTTGCAGTCTGATTAGGGAGGTGAGTATAGGACCTTCCAGACCTATCTTGACACTGAGGGCATTAGATTTAGGCATCCCTGTCCCCATGATCATGCTCAGAATGGCAGGGAAGAGAGGAAGCATATGCACATTGTTGAAACATGATTGACTCTCCTTGCTCAAGCAGGTATGCCTTTGAGATAATGGTGGTATAGCTTTCAGGCCAGTGTGCAACTCATAAATAGTCTGCCCACACCTGTCCTTAAGCACAAGTCACCCATTGAATGTCTTCTCCACACTAAACCTAACTAGAAAACCTTCAGAATTTTTGGGTGTGCTGTGTATCCTAATCTTAGGCCCTATCAGTCATATAAGTTTCAATTCCACACTAAAAGGCGTGTTAATCTAGGATTGAGTCCCTATCCTAAAGGTTTTCTATGCCTAGATGATACTGGCAGGATCTACATTTCCAATAATGTAGTGTTTGATGAATCTCTATTTCCTTTAAAACATGGGTTTACATAGGGTCACTTCACCCTAATTCTTGTTGATCCCTCTCTTATCACCTCATCCTTTACCTTGGCACTCTTTCAGCAAGAGGGGGGAGACAGACATCCTGAGCAGGCTGCCTGAAGGGGACAATGTTACTGATGCACCTACCATAGGGCAGGTAAATCAAAACTCTCAGAATTCCCCTCATGATTCACCTATTGTTGATATTGGCTACACTCTTGTACACACACCTCCACAGTCACCATCCAATAGTTCTGTTCAAAATTCACCATGAATAGAAAACACTGAGAATGCATCCTCAATAAACACTCAGAGTGATGCATCCTCCAGTTCTCCATCACATAGTCCATCACCACCTGTTATTCAGTACAAGCCTCATCCCATGCAAACTAGAGCAAAAAGTGGGATCTTTAAGCCCAAAGTTTATTCTGCTGCTATTGCAAGTGCTCATTCTTTCCCTGTTGAGCCAGTAAGTGTGAATGAGGCCATGCAAAATTCAGATTGGAAAAGAAGCAACGTCATAAGAGTATAGGGCTCTTCTTTATAAAAGAACTTGGGATCTGATGAGCTTGCCTCCAGGACATAGTGTGGTTGGCAACATGTGGATTTTTAAGCTAAAACTCAAGTCTGGTGGGACAATATTAAAGCACAAATCTAGATTGGTAGCTAAGGGGTACAGTCAGAGTTATGGAATAGATTATAATGAAACATTTAGCCATGTGGCCAAGTCCTCAACCATCAGGATCATGCTGACTTTGGCAGTGTCTATGAATTGGCCAATAAATCGGATTGGCATAAATAATGCTTTCCTTAATGGGCCACTGTATGAGCCTGTGTACACGGAGCAACCAGAAGGTTTTATAGATCATACAAAGCCTCACTTTGTCTTGAAACTGAATGAGGCCTTTATGCCCTGAAACATGCTTCTAGGTAGGGCTGAGCAGGAAAACCGAGAAACCGAAAACCAAACCGATCCAAACCAATTTGACCCAAACCGATACAAACCGAATTTTTCGGTTTGGTTTCAAACCGAACCAAAATGTATTGGTTTGGTTTCGGTTTTTTTTATTTTAAACTAATCCAAACCGAACCCGAATCGATTATATATATATATATATATATATATATATATATATATCATTATATATATATATATATATATATATATATATATATATATATATATATATATATATATTATATTATATTTTAAACCAATCCAAACCGATCTTATTTTTTGGGTTTTATGATATATGCAAACCGAACCGAACCCCAAACCGAACAACCATTAATAGATAAATTGGTTCAAACCGAACCCAAACCGAACCCAAACCGAAATTGGTTCAAACCGAACCATTGGTTTTCCAAGTGATTCGGTTCGGTTTGGGGGATGAAATTCCTGACCCAAACCGACCAGCTATAGGCAAAAACCGAACCGAACCGACCCAAACCGGACCAAGCTCAGCCCTACTTCTAGGGCTTGGTTTGATGCCCTAAGGTCTCAGATGCTTAAATGGGGATTCACACAATCTATGTGTGATACTTCTTTATTCATGTTCAGACTTGAGAATACAATCCTGTTTGCCTTGGTTTATGTAGTGTTAGGAAAATATCATCGCAACGGAAGCGATTTATGGATCTAGATCTATATAATACACGTAATAAAACATTAAATCTATTCTACTGAGGGGTTGTAGATCATACCTTTTGGATCTCAAATCCAAATCGAAGAACCGCAAGGAGGATGAATTGGGAGTAGATGTGATGAGCACCACAGCCTTCCGTACGTGTGATCCAAGCAATTCCCGGTGGAAGGAATTCTCGACTTGAACCCCTCCGATATGCTACCCGGAAAAATCACCAAAGATTTTTCCTCTCACTTGGCCGAAATTTCTCTTCCTTTTTCTAAGTGAAGAACTCGAAATTTTTGTGTGTGTTGAGGCTTGGGAGAACTCTCTTTATATAGGAGAGTAAACTTAGCCTCCAAGGATTTTACAATTAATACAAAATCAATTATGATAATCCTAGTAAATAAAGATAATCCCAAAATATTCTAGAACAAATCAAGAATATTTTTATCTTTATTTATTACCATAAATATTTATCCAATAAATATTTTATACACATGTCTTTTTAACACACAAGAAAACTAATTCCTTGTCAAAATAAAACATATGAGGCGCCACATTTTATTGACCTAGTCAATATCAATTTTGGCATTACACAATAATTGAAGCAAGATTATGGAAAATGTCTTTTCCACATATTTAATTATTTAGCCCAACTAATTTAATAGTCCACTAAACAATTAATTCACATATCGTTTTAATAAAGTCCAACATGAACTAAATTAATATTATTAGGATTCGACGTCCGAGAATATCTATGCTATATTAGGAGGCACGTCGGGGACCATGGACTAATAATCGTGGCTCCGATAAATCAAATAAATAATTATCGACGAAGCAGAATAATTATATTCGATAAATCAATCACGAGAATATGCCACCATAATCCCGTGATCGCACTCCTCCGATTATAAGATTATATTTATCTCTCACGAAAGTAATAAGCGCCCACCGATATAATCATTTCATATGGATTAATCCTCCATAGACCGTTCATTCGAATCGGGAAGTTACCGTTAACCCTTTTCGAACATCTTGTTCTTACTTACCGTTAACCCTACAGTGATCAATAATTCAAATAACTCACCTTTGGTAGCTAATCGATTGTAATATGAATCCCATGGATCGATCAATGTCTAGGATTAACTCATAAGAGAATCGTCTCATCTACTTCCATAAATGGAAGGAATGGATTCCGTATCTGTGATAACACGGACTACTCACTCAATCCAAGACAATGCCAAGATGGGGTAATTCGGATCACGGACTCGGTGTAATCCTTAACCGTCAAGTCAAACCTCATATCGATTCAAGCGGTTGATTGTGATCACCTCAGATTAAGATATATCCATAATATGATCATCTAATGATTCGATAAGACTTCTCAATTACGGAATTATATTGAGAACTCAGATCAAATCGGTCCAAATACTATATGATATATCTATCATATATAAATGCCCCATTAGGTTCCTTAAACGAAAGTCCGGATAAGGCGATCACACCTATCGTGTTATGGGCGCATTAATAGTACGTTAAAGGAGAGACCCGATACTCGATTAACTTTACTACGGACTAATTGTATTTTAAGTACATCTTCACTAACTCAATCCTCCGTGTATATCTCATACACCGAGTTAAGTGATTACATAAACGATATACTCGGGGTTTTACGTAGTGTAAATACTATTGTCATATCGGTGATTATGAGAATAATAAATATGAATAATAACATCATTTCATTTATTAAATAAAACAATTACAAAAATTGTCTTTCGGGCATCACACCTAACAATCTCCCACTTGCACGAAAGCTTGTGATTAATTGTTTTAGAGCACACCCTATTATTTAAAATACAAACAAACTATCACTCCCACTTGCTCTAAAGCAAATGAGACATGTCTCTAATACCTATAGTCTCCAAGTGTCGACTAAAAGCTTCAATCGGCGGCGTCTTGGTGAATGGATCGGCAGGATTATCGGCGGAGGCGATTTTCTTGACGGAAATGTCCCTCTATCGACAAAATCGTTGATCACCCAAGTATTTTCTCTCTATATGCTTCGACTTACTTTGTGCTTTGAGGTTCTCAGAGTTGGCAATGGCCCCATTGTTATCACAATAGAGAGTAATAGGATCTTCAAACATTCGGGACAACGCCTAAATCCGATGAACTTTCTTAACCAAAGCGCTTCTTTATTTCGCCTCCGAGGGCGCTATGAACTCGGCTTCCATTGTTGAATCAATTTGTCTTTGGATTGCTTTTGGCTTCTCCATTTCTCATTGCACCGCCACCAAGCGTAAACACTCGAACAGAGGTAGATTTAGAATCATCTCTGCATGCGATTGAAAATCGAATCGGTGTACCCGCTAGCTCCAAACTCCCACTCGAATAGACGAGCATATAATTTACGGTTCTCTTCAAATATTTGATGAGATTCTTTCACTCTTTGTCAAGGCGGTTGCCCTGGATTTGACTGAAAACGGCTGACTAATCCAACGCCGTAACAAATGTCAGGTCTCGTACACCTCATGGCATACATAAGACTACCAACAGCCGAGGCATATGGCACTCTTCCCATAGCTTTCAATCTCTTGGGGTTTGAGGCCCCGAGTCTGTAGAGAGGTACACGCCGTGACGGGTTGGTAGAAAACCCTTCTTTG